>JAWNNW010001008.1:0-157792 GCA_035044465.1 Scaptomyza tumidula
AACACACATGTGCTGTGCGGGGCTCTGTTCATTTGTGAAATTTCCGCTGCTTTTTCCGTATTTTTCTTTGTTTTCTCACGCCTTCACTTGTTCCTTGTCTGGTGCCGGTGTGACGTTCCCTCTACCTCACATGGTTTTTTGGGGTTAGGTTGCAGCAACCGCGTCCGCACTTAGCCGGTTGGGCTTAACCTATAGATAAATTAACCCGGGGGCCTTATAGAACCGCTGTTTGCTCCTAATTATTTCACACTCACTCACTTGCGCCGTTTAATATAGATCACCTGCTCTAATGCCACCTGCCGTGGAGCCAGCAAAATGCTACTCTGTTTTACTCCACTTTGTCTTCAGAATTTTTATGTTTCTTCAATGTCACAAGGTTACTTTGAGGTTATTTAAAGCTTAACCTTTAATTTTTGTATGCACTCTGATTAGCACAATCATTCTTGGAAACAACAAAAAGGCCTGCATGTGCTTTCTAATGTTCTTATATAGTTGCCAATTCCAGTCAATAACAAAAACAACATAATTCACCGCGATTGCGCAGTGTTGCTGTGCCTGCAGCGCCCCCTAACGTGCCAATCCCCCAATGTTGCCATATAACAGTGTAATGCTACTGCCATTGACATTGCAATACGTAACATTGTGCGCGAACTTTATATCTTTTTCATAATTAGTCTCTTCTAGATTCAAACTGTTCATCACAGTTAGTAACTCTACTAACTAACATACTGCATACTGCATACACAACTTCAATGTCCCATATCTCCGGTGTTTCTTAACCGATTTTAATAAAAATTTCACAGATTA
Organism: Scaptomyza tumidula; assembly: GCA_035044465.1. Classification (NCBI taxonomy): domain Eukaryota; kingdom Metazoa; phylum Arthropoda; class Insecta; order Diptera; family Drosophilidae; genus Scaptomyza; species Scaptomyza tumidula. The sequence goes on from JAWNNW010001008.1 coordinate 808, forward strand.
TCATTATTTTGTTTTATAATTCAAATTGCATCTCAAACTTTTTCAAATTCAAGATTTTGTTGTTATCGATCCCATTTGTATTTCGGAAACGGGAAGAGTTATCGAAAATCGGAAACGAGAAAAGGGATTAGGCGAGCTTAAGTTCCAAATCTGGAGTCTCTAGCTCGTATAGTCTCTGAGATCGACGCGTTAATACATACCGACAGACGGACAGACGGACATGGCTATATCGACTCGGCTTTCGATGCTGATCAAGAATATATATACTTTATGGGGTCGGATATGCTTCCTTCTGCCTGTTACATACTTTTGCACAAAACCATAATACCCTTTTTCCCCATTTTTAATGGGATCAGGGTATAAAAAAAAGTTGGTAAGAGAGCTAAGTGGATCGTTTCTTAATTTTGTTTTTATTTTGCACTGCACTCGATTTAATTCACTATATAATAACACTTATTCTAGAAAATAAAAACTATAATTTAAAAGGAAAAAAAGAGGCGACTTAAGCTTATACTGCCGAACTAAACTGCTCCCGGGCTTCTGAGCTGCTCCAGAAAAGGGCGAAGAGCATGTAAGTTTCGCTTGCTCTTGTAGCGCTTTTCGAATGGAGAGTATGAAGCTGGTTGCGATCCGGCTTCAAAGCTCTGGAAGCAATCTGCTGAATAAGAGCACAGCAGCGGAATAACTGTAACCTGTGCTTTTTTATCGCAGGCGACACAGTTGTCAAGAACGGTTGCGAAAAAAATTTTCATCATCAACTTTCTCAACAACGAACGTTACAATAGTTGGGTTTTCATTGATCTATCTGACCATAATTCGTTCTGCCCTTGGAGTTTTTGGCCGCTGCCGACCAGGTGAAGGCTTCGCCTTCATTTTTCCCTCGTTTTTTCTGCAATCTGAGAGGCCGAATTACCGATGGTGAAGTTGTAATAAACCAACTGGTTCATGTCGAAAGATAACCGCTTGACTGGCATTTGATTACTGCATAAAACTCTCCCGATAATGATTAAAATTTAACAAGAAATTATGAAATTCCTCAGAAAATTGCATTAACAACAGTTGAGCGCTTTTATTTTTAAGAAAGACATGTAAATACAACGAAAATAAACCAAAAAAGGAAGATGTGTAAACACTTTGTTGTCAATTGAATTTAGAGCCTATGTTAGTATTTTTATTTCACTTTGTTAATATGTTTTAAACTGCGTTTAATAGGGCAAATTAAAAAAAAATTCAACAACTAATGTGTCTATTCTAGCTCTAAGTAAAAAATCTATAAAATTTTTTAAAGTGTGTAAGCACTTTGTTGCCAAACTGTACACTGGTTTTCTATTGCGTCCTAATTATACCCCAAAGCCCAGCCAAAATCCTGTTTCCCATTTCCTTTTTTTAAGGTCCCACTTTCAACATTTTTTGAGACGTTTTAAGTCGTTCGCTATCTACATAGATCGATGATCATACACAGCTTCGTGAAAATTATATTTCTACAGTGAAATGACATTTTTAAGGCGGTGGAATTCAATTTAAAACGTTACTACATTTGTTATAATACAGTCTTCATATAAACTTATTACAGACGGATTACTCATACATTTTATTTCCCTTTTGTAATATATATACAGTGTGCCAATTATCTGTTTCGACATGGTGAAAAATTAAGATATTTTCACTTTAGAGCTATAAGGGACACACTGGTTGTTGTTTTTAATTTTTATTTTTTATAAGTAATTCAGTCAATTATCTCTTAAACCTATTTAACAGAACTTAAAAAACATTAACATTAACAAAGAAACATTTAAAATACTAACAAAGGCACTAAATTCAACTGCCCATAAAGTGTTTCGACACTGCGTTTTTGGTGCATTTTCGTTGTGAGATTTGTATGAAATTCTTATGTACAGTTACATTTAATTAAATTAAAAATGCTTAGATCCATAAAAGTCCAAATTTTTTTGGCCAGATCGCTTGCCAATGAAATGAAGAATGATTGTGTAATCACCATATCTCGATTGAATGTGGCCTATATGCATCCACGTACCTACAAAAAAAAAAAACGGCACCAGCAGTCGAAATCCCTTGAAAATTCAACTGCTGGCGCCGTTTTTTTTTAGGGTAGGTACCTAAAACGGATATAGGCCACATTTTCGACTTTTATGGATCTGAGCATTTTTAATTTAATTAAATGTAACTGTACATACGAATTTCATACAAATCTCACAACGAAAATGCACCAAAAACGCAGTGTCGAAACACTTTATGGGCAGTTGAATTTAGTGCCTTTGTTAATTTAATTATTTAATTTTTTAATTTAATTAAAAGTAACTGTACATATGAATTCCACAACGAAACTGCACCAAAAACGTAGGTGTGTAAACCTTTTCGTGGCAGTTGAATTTAGTGCCTTTTTAGTATTTTTAATTGTTCTTTGTTAATGTTTTTTAAGTTCTGTTTATTGGGTTTAAGATATAATTGACTGAATTACTTATAAAAAATAATAAACAAAAATAACAAACAACAACCAGGGTGACCATATAGCTCTAAAGTGAAAATATCAAATATTTTCACTTTGTGTAAACCTTTTCGTGGCAATGTGTATAGGTCACAGCTAATTTGAAGCAGTCTTAAAAAAGTTAATTACGAGTATATGACGTAAAATTTGTTAAATAGTGATGTTAATATTTATATGCAATCCTTCAGCCTTAACTACGGCCCTGAACATATTAGGATGGATTCCGGGCTTATTTTGCTCCATACATCCAGCTGAGCATTCTGCAGGTCCTTTTTTGTTGGATATGCTGCACTTCCGGATGTTATTCTCTAACAGTGCCCACAAATTCTCAATAACCATAAAATATAGACACTTTGGCGGTGGAAAAAGCATGTGGGAGTAGTTCCAGATAAACTCTGCTATTTCGTACTTATGCTTGGGTTCATTGTCCAGGTAGATTCAGAAATAACGTCGAATTCCCAGCTTTTCGGCACTTTTGTGTACATTTTCTTTACGTATATTGAGGTACATATTCTTGTCTATTGTAGTCTCAATAAACACCAAATGTCCGACACTACATCGGCATACATGGCCATACTATGACACATCCTCCGCCGTGCTTGACTGATGCCTATAAGTTTTTGAATCCAACACGGTATTGGACTGTTGCCACACTAAATAATAATAAACGCTCTTCATTAAACCCATTGAATATGGGTAAAAAGCGTACAATGGTTTTTGAAAAAGTATGTAACAGGCAGAACGAAGCATCTCCGACCCCATAAAGTATATATATTCTTGATCAGCATCAACAGCCGAGTCGATATAGCCACGGACAAGCTAAGTAGTTAATGCAAAGGCTTTAAAAGACCATGAGCAGCAGTACCTAAGCACACAGTTCAGGTCCTGGGGAAAATATGAGCTTAATGTCCTGTAGATCTATCTCTAAGTCGTACTCTCTGTGATTTTCAGTACAAAAATGCAATTCGAGCAATTCGATTAGTCTATGGTTGGAGTTGTTGGTGATACGAGCTATACGTTATTTGAAAAAATTTAGCAAATAGATCGGCAATGACCTGATTTGAGTTGGCCTTCATTTCTTCGTAGAATACGTTTGATGGAAGTGTCGATGACTTACGCTTCGTATTATCGATATCAATAAACCGTTTGGGATCCTGCTGAATCAACACCTAGTCAGGTTATTCTTATAACACTGGTTTTTAAGGACTGAATAATTAGATCGATCAAACAAGTATGCAGAATATGCTATGGGAGAGCTAGTTTTTTCGAAACTAGTGTAAAATAAAACAAGTAAGAAGGCTCTAGTCGAGATATCCCGACTAGATAATACCCTGATCCCTATTATTTACGGGTACAGTCAGTGCTTGCAAGTATATGTGTGTGTGTGTGTGTGTACGCGCATACTGCATACTGCATACTGCATACAAAACTTCAATGTCCCATATCTCCGGTGTTTATTATCCGATTTCGATAAAAATTTCACAGATTGTCATTATTTTGTTTTATAATTCAAATTGCATCTCAAAGTTTTCCAAATTCAAGAGTTTGTTGTTATCGATCCCATGTGTATATCGGAAACGGGAAGAGTTATCGAAAATCGGAAAGAAACTTGTACTGCCTAGGGATTAGGCGAGCTTAAGTTCCAAATCTGGAGTCTCTAGCTCTTATAGTATCTGAGATCGACGCGTTCATACATACAGACGGACATGGCTATATCGACTCGACTGTTGATGCTGATCAAGAATATATATACTTTATAGGGTCGGAGATGCTTCCTTCTGCCTGTTACATACTTTTGCACAACTTCATTATACCCTTTTTTCCCATTTTTAATGGGATCAGGGTATAACAAGTAAGAAGGCTCTAGTCGAGAAGACGATACTCTGATTCCTATACTTTACGCGTACAGTCAGTGCTTGCAAGTATGTGTGTGTGTACGCGCATACTGCATACTGAATACACTACTTCGATTTCCCATATCTTCGGTGTTTCTTAAAGGATTTCAACAAAAATTTCACAGACTTTCATTATTTAACTTCCAAATCTGGAGTCTCTAGCCGTTATAGTCTCTGAGATCGACGCGTTCATACATACGAACGGACAGACGGACAAGGCTATATCGACTCGCTTGTTGATGCTGATCAAGAATATATATACTTTATGGGGTCGGAGATGCTTCCTTCTGCTTGTTACATACTTTTGCACAAAACCATTATACCCTTTTTCCCATTTTTAATAGGATCAGGGTATAAATATAAAATAATAAGAATTTGGAACTCTCTGCTAAACCAGACAGGTTTGGCTTTTGGCTTTCATATTCGGTAAATTTCTTTGTCGGTGCCATTCTGCTTTTGTCTTGTCCTTTATCCGATTTTCGCGGACGATTCGCCGAATAATATGTTGCACACTGGATGAGCTCAGATTGACGATTTGAGCTATTTGGCGCTTTGAATGTCCGTTTTTGAAATGTTCCGGGACGAGTTTTCGTTGTTTAACGGTAAAACGAGCTCCTTTGTAGTTTTTGGTTTGTTTTACTCCGGATGCAGAATGAGACTAAACGGACTGCAAAGGATTGGCCTATTTATATCAAAGCTATACAAAAAATGTTCCCCAAATCGGGGTTTTATTGAACGCAGGTGTCTATAATATAACTGTTACAAATAAGCTATGATCTAAAATTATAGTACTTTATTGCATAAACTGTCAAAGCACGTGGGGAATATTGTTGCTAAATATATATACCATTCGGTCATTGAAATTTTTTGAAAAATGATGTGTAAGAAATTAATGAGCCACTGTATGAAGGTTAGCGATACCAAAATCGGCAGAAATGTACACCGTGCCCGTATAGGCACATCACGTGCTCGTAACTGCATGGCGCGGTGGTGCCAAGAACCAAGAAGTTAAAGGGGACACAAAAATTTCAATGATAGTGTGTGCAACAAATGTGGGAGAGCGGAGACCGCTTAAAAAGTTTGTTTGCACAATAGCAGTGCAGTGCTGCTTGCGGTAAGTACCACTAACCGTCATATTTCTTCATTTTTTTACTTCTTTGGAATCGTACTGTGGATTTTAGATCTAGGAAAGCGATGTTTTCATCCAATCATGCGTAAATTTGTGTTAAAATGAGCAAACAAAATAATAAGTGTATAAAAGCATACATTTGATTAGTGTTTTTTCTTAAATTTTACCAAGATTTGCCTTCATTTGTCCCACAATCTAATAAATTTTAAGCTCACAAATACACACACAAGACGCTCTCATGCTGCGAGTCTCAGCTCTCTTAATAGTTGACCCAACATGCAAAAATATTTTCGTTAGCATCAAATCCCCGACACCTGAAGTGCCCGCAGCCAAGTTTGCTGCCACTTGTTTGAGCATCGCTAATGTTGGTTAAGGGTCATGTTGTTGTAGGAAGTCAAACATATGTATATGAAAAAAAACCAACATTTAAAAATATGCTAAGTTTTTTTTAATGTTGTGTGTATTGTCTTAGAAACCATTCATTTAAAGATGTATTTATGTATATGTGTGAGAAGTGTTGGCTCTGCGTTGTGCGAGCGAGAGAGAAATAGAATGCTAAGCAAAAATTAAAATTGTCAATTCGAACAAAATAATAAAATACACAAAAAATAAGTACTTAAAATTTAAGTTCAAGTCATTAACAAGTCAACGTTTTTGTTATGTTTTTGCTATGCTTGTCATTTGATTTCGGTGTGTTAAGCGTCGCTATGTCTTTTAGGATTCCACATTTTCCTCATCCTCGTCCACTTCCACTATCCCATCCTCCTTATCATGATCTTCATTGTATGTACGTCAGGGCAGCAAAAGGGGCTTAAAATATGCCCGGCAGAAGATTGTAGATGCCGACGGGGGCAGATCTTGATTACGATAGTACATGTTACATTCGCGTTCCGTCAGTTTATCAAATACGGCCGCATATTCACGATGGAATGTGGCCAGATCGACATTGGCACGCCCGATAGCCGTTAGCGCCAGAAAAAGTATTTCCCGATAAAATGAGTGCGAACGCTCTACGCCATTATTCCTAAGCTTGTGGCGCTCGTTGGCCAAACGTTTCAGCGGTGTTGCTAAATCATTGCAGCGTATGGCCGACAAGATTTGCTGGATGACACTGAAACAAATGAATGGCAAATGTTATTTAAACGGAATTTAATATTAATTAAAAACAAAAAAAATTAAAAAAAAGAGAACGCCTAATTCTCTGGGAATTTGTTAACGCAATTTAAAAAATTTTTTTTTTTTTAATTCTTATAACATCGGCAAAACCAGTTTCTTGCACATTAGCGATTTATCTGTAAGCTTACGAAATTTCACATTTTCTTTTACCAATTAAATCGTAAAGGTCTTACGGCTTGAAAAGTATCCTTTGAATATTTATTGTACCCTGATCCCATTGAAAATGGGAAAAAGGGTATAATGATTTTGTGCAAAAGTATGTAACAGGCAGAAGGAAGCATCTCCAACCCCATAAAGTATATATATTCTTGATCAGCATCAACAGCCGAGTCGATATAGCCATGTCCGTCTGTCCGTTCGTATGTATGAACGCGTCGATCTCAGAAACTATAACAGCTAGAGACTCCAGATTTGGAAGTTATGCAAGCACTGACTGTACGCGTAAAGTATACGGATCAGAGTATCGTTTAGTCGGGATTTCTCGACTAAAGCCTATTTACTTGTTTTTAATGGAATAATGAATGTATGCTATTACGGTTATTTGTACTTAATAAAAGAACATTATAATTCGTTAAAAAATATTCATTAACAGGGCACTGAGAGCGATAACGTAAGTTTTAACTCGTCGCAAAATCAACCGATTCAATATATATATATATATATATATAATAGTGGTTAAGTCAAAACAAAAACGATTGTTACCATAAAATGTTCTACATCAATAGCTGTAAAATCCGTTTGTATGTATGTCTGTGTGTGTGTGTGTTGGCATATATTGCATACTTGACTTAACTTCAATGTACCATATCTCCGGTGTTTATTAATTTCAATAACACATTTCACAGATTTTCATTACTCCAGATTTGGAACATAAGCTCACTATTATTCTTTTAATGTTTCAAACGCCGTCTCAAAGTTTTTCAAATTCAGCATTTTTGTTGCTATCTATCCCATGTGTATATCGAAAACGCGAAGACTTATCGAAAACAAACTTGTACTGCCTAGGGATTAGGCGAGCTTAAGTTCCAAATCTGGAGTCTCTAGCTCTTTTAGTCTCTGTGATCGACGCGTTCATACTTACAGACGGACGGACGTGGCTATGTCGACTCGCCCGTTGATGCTGATTAAGAATATATATACTTTATGGGGTCGGAGATGCTTCCTTCTGTCTGTTACATACTTTTACAGAAAACCATTATACCCTTTTTACTCATTTTCAATGGGTTCAGGGTATAACAAGTTCTACGTTTTAAGCATTTATGTCATACTTTTTGCTGAGTTGCGCCTGGTCGGTGAGCAGCGCCTTGATCAATGGACTTGTGGGCTGCGTCTCCCTGTAGAGGATATACATGGGTGATCCACTGGTTTCGCTATGCAAATTAAGATTATCCCACATGCATTGGATGTGCACAATTTTTACTTTCGTCAGTGGATCCAGTTGCTCCTCGTCACTCTGCAGTTAGGAGATAATCTAATTTTTCGATATGTTATTGAATTGAATCACTTACTGTTGGCGGCAGACAAAGCTCGGGCAGATGCGTCTTACCCTCGATGCGCTCCATTAGCCACAGAAGATTCCAGTAGATGATGGGATGCTCCTCAACAAAGTTTAACTTGATAAGCGCCATGTCACCCTCTTGGGTGAGTATATTTTCCAGCTCCTTGCGTAGCACTAGCGGATTAAGATACGGCACCGTCAGACTACTCTTATCGGTTGCCACAGCTGCCTCCTCATTTGTGTCGCTCTCGGAGGATGCAAGACGTGTGATTTGAACGCTGAGGAAGGGCACCGTCAGCTTGTTGCACGCATGGCAAGTGGTGTTTAAATTTGAATCCTCCGCCGACCAGCCGCTCATGATTTCCTCATCGTAGACCAGTACCGAGCAATTGTGGCACTGCGAGCAGGTCGTCAACTGTATCAGCACATCGCATTCCGAATCTACATTGCCCTGAAGACATCGAGATTGTGAGAACAGTAAGCATATTTAGATTTTGAATTGGTTAAGTTATTCCTTTTACCTCGGGTGTAAGACTATAGAGATTGTCTGGCAAGGCGGGAAAAGCGTGCATGTGCATTGCCGCATTAGAGCTGTTCTCGCCGAGTGGCACCAGATTGTTGTAGCTCGACTTGCGAGATTCGCTCAGCCGACCCCAGGGATCCAGGTCGCTAGATACGCGCCGCAGTTTACCCTCATCGGCACCGCCACCAACTGTGTCATGCTCCTCTCCGCCTGCATGCGCATCCTGCTGATGATATTGATGATGATGGTGGTGTTGAAGATGATGATGTGGATGATGATGACCATTGTTTGTTTTTACCGGAGTAGAGTTTGTCGATATAGCGCCCTTAATCTCATCAAACTTGCGCGTCAGCGAATTGGCCGCAAGCTTTATACTGCTCAGGCTGCCCTGGATAAGCTCATTGGACTTCTTGCCCGTCAAGCTGGGACTGTTGAGTTGAGTAGACGTAAAAGATTTCATATTTAATTTTTGTTGCAGAACAAACATTTTAAATCTCAATTACACAAACACATAGTCTAAAAATAGAAATAGGTTGTCTAGCAATAAACTACCAAGAACAATCTTTGCAACGACAGCAATTAGTGATATTATATGGAGTATGCACAGGTATGGGCATGTCAATAGGGAATCTGAAAAACTTATTTTAAAGCAAAACAATACTTTAAGTATGAAACTCTACAAATCTGGCTCAACTTTTTGATAAGGGTAAGTAAAAGAGGTTTCTTATATATTATTGAGGCCGGTGTTTATAAAAAAAAAAATATAAATCAAAAAACTGACTTTTTAGTTTTCGGAATATTATATGCACTTGAAACTCCTACTCGTTTTTCGTGGTTAAATCTTTTTAAAAATCTTTCATTTGTATGACAGCTATATGATATAGTGGACTTATTTTGATTATTTTGACAACGAGTTTCAGCTCGATAGTTCAAAAGCTGAGGGTCTAGTTTGCATAGAAGCAGACAGAGAGACGGAAATAATAGATATGTATATCGACTCAGCTCGCGGTGCTAATTAAATATATATATTACACATTTCATGACAAAGCAATAATACGCGTATAATATACAATTTACTTATAAAACTTAGGGATTTAAATAAAATTGAGTTCGTCATATATATTTACATAAATACATAAAAACATATAGCACAAAGAGTACAAAAAATTTAGTTTCTAGCTGCTGTGCTACTTATAACTGTGCAGAGGAAATGAGATAGAGTGTGTGAGCAATAGCTAGATTTGATTTATGACAAATCATGAGGGGTTGATTCTTGTGATTTTATGGCTATTTTCAAACATGTAAGTTGCTAACGATCAAGCGTGTGAATATGCGTGTACGTGATTGTGTGGGTGTATGTGAGTGGTTTGTGTCAATCCTTGAATTGCCCGCCACCACCACCAACTATAACAACAAGAGTTGTGCAAGAGCAATAGAAAAAATGGACGCTGCGAACAGAGCAACTAATCCTATGTGAAACTCAAATGGAATAATATAGAATTTAATTGTTTTTGCGTATAAAAGCAAATGCTACGAGACATTAATTACTCACATTATACTATATGTGTAATAGTAATGTGTAATTACTACCACAGTATATTTTCATAAACGAATAATATGAAACTCATTGCTATTTTTTGAAAGAGCTAGAACCGAAAAATTAAATGTTAATAAAAATTGCCTTTTTTCAATAATAATGGCAATTACATTTTTTGATTGCAATCTTGGCTGCCTTCTTTTTAAATTTGATGACGCAATTTGTTGAAAGTGTGGAATAAAGTGCGTATTATCGATTTGCACCTGGAGGTGCAACGACTTCTTATTAAGTCTGTTGCAGATCTGGACAGTATATTTCCAAAGAAGGACAGACGGACGGATATTGCACAATATTCTCTTTACCTTCCGGTATCAGAGTAAAATAAATAACTTAAATTATACAACTAGTGGAATATACCGATGAGAAACATGTGAATATTATCGCTTAAGCATACCCAGGAATACTTATTTATGTTACGCAGCATCTGCACCGTGTGTGAGTGTGTGTATGAGAAAGAGAGAATACAAATTTGAAAAGCTTTTCCATCTAGACTTACCTTATGCTTGATATATTTTCTATAATATTAGCGGGCAATTTCAAGTCTTTCTTAAGGGACAATCGTGCGGGTGAATAACGTCTACGATTAAACAAATATATGCACAGAAACGAATGGGAACGATTCAGTTTTGATATGTAAAAATAGAAGAGAGGCAAACAAAATAAAAAAAAAAGAAATATAAAATTAATAATAATAAAAGTAGAGCATAATTTGCATTTAACTGTGTAAGCATGTGTGTGAGTATGGATGTTTAAATTTGTGTAAATAAGATGTAATTTGTTTGCAAATAATTCAATTGGAAAATGGCAGACAGAACAGTTTTAAACACACAACAATGTTGATTTTAAGTTAATGCTTTTGCTTGAATTATGTGGCGTCAACTAGTGACGAATTAGCTACCCAAAAGTGAACTTCAGCGAAGAGCCAATGTTTGCCAGACTGTGGGTGACCCCGCTGCTTGCCACAGGCATCGTCTCGGACCGATGCATGCTCTTGCCAATTTGCGTTGACTCATCAAAGGTGGCGCTGCGCTGTCCCCTAAAGAGAATTGGTTTATCGCTGTACATGTTGCTATTAAGAACGGTTGTTGTCGCTGCAGCTGTCATATCTGGTGCTGGCTCTGGCTGCTGTGTGGAAGCGGCAACGATCTCCTCGTTCAAAGCGCCCAGTGGATCGTTTTGGGTAACAGGTGTGCGTGGCGATATTCTTAGTGTAAAATATAAATAATGTCATGAATTAAGAAGAAAAAAAAATTACAAATTCCTACTTACTTGGTCGGGCTCTGGATGCGTTGTCTGGCTTCCTGTGCAGCCATGTGCTCATCTAGTTCGTCGGACTCTTGATCGATATCGACATCCACATCGATTTCGTAATCACAGCCAGCAAATTGCGATTCTTGCTTGCCTTTTTGTGGCGTCAACGTCAAGGTTTGCTCCGCATTTCTGACCTGCTCATCGTCATCGTCGTCCTCGCCATCGCCAATGCTCATTATTTGCTTGCGTGGCTTGTTGCTATAGGTGGGTTTATGAGGCGTGTGAGGAGCACTGCCATTGGCGCTATTACTGGCTGACTCGCCGCTAATGAGCAACCCTGCACTGTTTACCACATCCTCAGTGGGAATCGCATCGGGAGTACCTCCTGTAACCGTTTGACGTACAATGCTGCCCAGCTTATTGCGTAGCCTGTCGAAGGCGGCAAAATCCAGCAGGCCACCACCCACGCCTTCGCCAGAGCTGGCCAAACTGCTGCGCGACTGTCCATCGACCATTTCCAAAGTGCTTAGATTGTGGTCATGGGATGCGCTTAGCGATTTGCAAACCTTGGCAGCAGCTCGTCGTTTTCCGGCACGTCGAAAATGCGCTGCGCCCATAACGACATTCTTGATTCGGTTCCAGCGGATCTGACTAAGCGTCGTACTATCGCTGGGCCACTGGGATTCGAGGACGCAGCGATTGTAGAATCCATAGGTGAGAGCGTTCGGCTGAACGCCTGAGCGTTTCATTAGATAGTGCAAACGCACGGCCAGTACAGGAAGATTGTGAATGCCGCAAAGTTGCATCATAATGCGATAGCAAAACTCATCACAAGTGATCTTTAGCTTGCTGGCGCGCACGAGAACATCGTAGGCGGAGCGAAGGATGTCATGCTCTTTGCCTGCATGTCGCGTATCTATCACCATGGAGGGAAGTATAAGGAAATACAGCGAGTAGCAGGTAGCTAGCAAATATTTGGACCACGCCTCCGGATGCTGCTGGCAACGGCTGGCCATCTTCTGCGACAGCTTCACCTCATGCTTGGTCCGCCGCGCTATTGGGGATCCTGGTGACATCGAGGCGCTCAGCTGTATCTGCATAAACTGCGATAGCGCAGTCTTCCTTGTGCTCTGCAGTAGCTCCGGCTGCAGCGTAAAGTTCCGATAATAATTGTAACTGATAGCCCCGCCAGCCGCTGACGAAACACTATCTGGAGGAAAGATGTACTTTGTGCGCTCGCTGCTCTGACCCGTGTCCCAATCGACCAGGTGCAGCTGGGCGGGCGTCTCATCGTAGCCGCCAACCTTTTCAGCGCACTCGTCAAAAAAGCTCAGGCCGTGATCTCCGTCCGACACAAAGCTGCGCTCCTCAATAAATCGAATAAACATCTGAGTTTTCATCAGAAGATCAAAAAATTTCTGGTGTGACTAAATAGGAGAGAAAATATAAGATGAAATAAATTAAGACTCGGCATATAAAAATGTTTTAATAAACATATAAAGAATAGTTATTATTTGTCGGTTTCCACTTTATTATATGGAAAGCATATATTATATGTTAAAGCATTTTATACGTTTTCTTATTTTTATCACTTTGTTTTTTCTACGCTGCCTCATTAAATGGGTCAGGTGTCAATGTATGTGCATTATCGAACGCATAAAGTAAATATATATATAATAATATAATATTTTTATACCCTGATCCCATTAAAAATGGGAAAAAAGGGTATAATGGTTTTATGCAAAAGTATGTAACAGGCAGAAGGAAGCATCTCCGACCCCATAAAGTATATATATTCTTGATCAGCATCAACAGCCGAGTCGAAATAGCCATGTCCGTCTGTCCGTCGGTCTGTCTGTGTGTATGTATGAACGCGTCGATCTCAGAGACTACAAGAGCTAGAGACTCCAGATTTGGAACTTTAGCTCGCCTAATCCATAGGCAGTACAAGTTTGTTTTTGATTTTCGATAACTCTTCCCGTTTCCGATATGCACATGGGATCGATAACAACAAAATCTTGAATTTGGAAAACTTTAAGACAGCAAATGCAACAATAAGCAAAATAATGACAATCTGTAAATTTTATTGAAATCGGTTGAGAAACACCGGAGATATGGGACATTGAAGTTTTGTATGCAGTATGCAGTATATGCCTACACATACAAGCAAGCACTGACTCTACGCGTAAAGTATAGGGATCAGGGTATCGTCTAGCCGGGATTTCTCGACTAGCGCCTTCTTACTTGTTATAATAATAATTTAATAATAATATATATATAAATGTATATATTTCATATATATATATATATATATATATATATACATATATTGTTTTCTTTTCAAAATTATCATTTTTTGCTCTTCGGCATGCGTTATATTAACTCACACAAAAATATTTTGGTGTAATGAAAAAAAAAAGTTCCTCGACCGCTGGCTTAGTCGAACAATTTCGACTAGAGCTTTCTTATTTGCTTTTAAGGTGAAATCACTTTTTGACTCGTGACCTCTAGTCAGGTCGTTGATTAATTACTTTCAACAAGTCAACGAATTCGATAAATCCACAAACCAAATCCTGACTCAAACGTTACAAGTGGGAAAAGTAAATTTAGCGAAAAAAATAATAGTACTATTATACTTATGTGTTTAATGGCCTGATAAACGTGTAGATTGTAGCTAATAATAATTTTAAACACGACGAAAACAATTTATGCTAAAAACAGGGGTCAACAATTTTTTTTATCACCGTCAGACTTTTGAGGACAAAAACCCAAAAATTAGTTTTTACTGTTTTCGGTTTCATTCATTACGCACTACCCAACCCTACGTGCTAGAAACACCTAAAAGGCTTATATTAAAGACTTTTTCGTAGTCCTTAAAATCCTAACGTGATTCGAAAATTCTAAAATCATCATCATCTATAGCACATATCCCATAAAAAAATTGTATTATGGTGCCTTGTTGAATAGTGTTAGCATTAGGGATTAAAATAAAAATTTTTCTCTTTTCTCTTCGCTTTGTTACTCCTGGGAGCTGACGTCAGCTAAGAAACGCGACTTTAAAATGAGTTCGAGGGTTCAAGTCGACATAGCCCATAGGAGACAAAACCAGATTTTACATATACTGTTATGGTTTGTGCACGGACAAACGCACAGAGAGAGGGACCGAAAGACAAACATAGCCTTATCGGAGATGCTTCACTCTGTCCGTTACATACATTGGCACAAAAACATAATCCCCTTTCTTACATGTTTTCAATAACTTAAATCTTTTTAAGGTTTTAAAGTTTTGCAATAGTTTGGAGCGCGAGTGTTCATCAAATATTTTTGGTTCATAAAGGGACGTTTGAAGTTGACATTTCAAATTAGTTGACTATAAATAAAAACAAGTAAGAAGGCTCTAGTCGAGAAATCCCGACTAGACGATACCCTGATCCCTATACTTCACGCGTCCAATCCGTGCTTGCAAGTATGTGTGCGTGTACGCGCATACTGCATACTGCATACACAACTTCAATGTCCCATATCTCCTGTGTTTTTCAACCAATTTCAATAAAAACTTCACAGATTTTCATTATTTTGTTTAATAATTCAAATGGCATCTCAAAGTTTTCCAAATTCAAGATTTTGTTGTTATCGACCCCATGTGTATATCGGAAACGGGATGAGTTATCGAAAATCGAAAACAAACTTGTACTGCCTAGGGATTAGGCGAGCTTAAGTTCCAAATCTGGAGTCTCTAGCTCTTATAGTCTCTGAGATCGACGCGTTCATACATACAGACGGACAGACGGACGGACGGACAGACGGACAGACGGACATGGCTATATCGACTCGGCTGTTGATGCTGATCAAGAATATATATACCTTATGGGGTCGGAGATGCTTCCTTCTGCCTGTTACATACTTTTGCACAAATTCATTATACCCTTTTCTCCCATTTTTAATGGGATCAGGGTATACAAAATTGGTTTGGCGGGTGTCGGTGGAGGACGTTTCTACCGTTTCGCGCGCCAAATTTAGTATTGGCATTAGTACGAGCGGCATGGGGGCGTGGCGTCCAAACTTAAATGCAGATGTTTGGGGAACGTCACTAGCTATCGTCCCATTTAACTAAGTGACTGTAGCTAAAAGACAATGAAAGGACTAAGCACGATGGGCGCGGCAACAATCATTAAGATACATCACATCTTGCTACCAATTTTAATGAAATGTGCGAAATATGTGTCTTTTTATCGCTTTACCTTGACGATCTCGAGGTGTATCGACACATTATCCATTTTCCAGACATGGACAAAAATTTTTGTCTCTAAGGGTGTCAAAAAAATTTGCGGTCATTCAGAAAAACCGAGAGCATAAAAGACATTGCACAAAACCACTATACTCAAATAGAATCAGATTGCTCACAATTTGAAAGCTGTGACCTGTCTTAACCATTGGCTTCTTCCTCTCTTACCTTGTCGCGTGAGCGCAGAAATGGCTTTAGCTGAAATAAGGCACTTGGATCAGTGGCGCCAACGGACGGTGCCTTCGATATGGGCACCAAATAGTCGCGATACCCTCGTAATATAGACGCCATAAATAGCAGAAAGGCCTCTTGAATGCGCTGCTCCAGCACCAACTGCATACAAAAAAACGGTAAAAAAAATGCAATTGCCTAGTCAAATAATAAGTGGGAAGCGCGGCCGTTGCTAACCTACCTCACGCTTCCGTTTTCGTATGTCACGATCTAAGCTATTGGTGGAATCATAGCTAATGGGCTTGGTATTCTCCAACTCCGTAAGCGTCTGTCGCAGCAGACGAGCGGCTCGCTTGGGCAGAAGCTTAGGCGTCAAATGGCGCTGCGAGTCGCACAGCTGCAGAATAATACAAAAAATTAGTTGTATATTAAAATATACAGGATACAGTTGAAAAGTTAAGAATGCCTACGCTTATGTTATTGGTGTCCAGATCAATACAGGTCACATCCGTGGGCGGCTCGTAAAGATCAAAGAAACGCGAGTCTACTCCAATCAAATAAGGCAGTGGCGCATGAAGTACCTCGGCTAAGCCCAACGGGCATAACGGTATATAGGGGCACTGCCACTTGAATGGAAACAGCAGCGAAACAATCGCCTCAGCGACGGCAGTCAAAGTTGCAGGTCTGAAGTAAAGATTCGGAAGTTAATATAAATAGTGTTTTGCGCGTATGTTAATGACAAACCTCAACGAGTGAATGAGTATCTTTTGTTCGGTGAGCGCAAGGAGCAGCACATGCAGGCAATTTTCGGTGCCCAAGTTCTGGAGCAACATATAAAAACCGGCACCGCTGCGTGGTAATGGCGAGTCCTCCGGCTGTGTGAGCAAAATGCGATCATTCGACTCACTGGACAGCTGCAAGTGGATGCTGGGTGCCGGGAACGGCACTTCATCCAGCAGCTGAATAATATAACGTTCCACGGGTATTGGTATATTGCCGCCATATAAAACCATGCGCTAAAGATAAAATGGAAAACTTGTAAACAGACGTCCGTTAATTTTGTAAAAATGCTTACGTGCAAATATTTTAGCCACTTGTCAAAAGTGTCGCCAAATGGATGATGCGAAAGCAGGCAAATTGCTTTGATCATGTGCAACGAATGCTGTGACGAAACATCCTTGTCCCAGCCAAGCAATTCTCGCTGCTCCTCAGACAGCTGTGATTCACTGGAATGGATATAAGATGAATTGGAATACAAGTTTCAATACATGTCGTGCTCACTCGTAATCCTCGTAGAAAGTTAGCGCCGAACCGTAGACCTTGTAGGTGCCATCACTGACAGTAAGCACAAATGTACTGAACACTGGGCTGATGGGCTTACGCTTCTCATTGCCGTTGACATGCTGCCAAGCTTCTAGGCTGGCGCCCATGGGCAGGCAAAAGAGCGGCACGCTCGGACACAATTTGAGGGGGAAGTCTGTGTGATCCACAGTGGGATAGCGCAACAATATTTCCGGCTTATAACTAATGTGCTTGGGACGATACATGGACTTCTTGTAGCATAAATAAACATCACTGCCCACGTAGCCCTTATTCAGGGTCTTGCCTATGAGACAAAAGGCATGCGGCGGCCGTTCCCCCTTGCTTTGGACAATCACACACAGCTCTGTGACAACTAGCTCGTTGCAGGGCATGTCTAGACGGGCGCGTCGATATGTGAGAAATGTTTTCGCGGACGAGTTATTCACATTAGCCACACGACCGCCCGGTGTTTCAGCAACAATTTCCGCATCCGACATAATACGCTCGTGACCATCATACAGTACACCTGCACCATGCAGAAGAAAAACGAATTAATTATGCTGAACGTTAGTTATTCATTTGATTGAAATTCCTACCTATGTCTACTAAAGGCGGCCGATCTTTGCCGCGTCGAAAGTAGATATAACATTCGGTAGTGCGCACCGAGCCGTGATTAAGATTCGCCGGCAGCCCGGAGGGCGTATTCTCGAGCAGCTCATAGCCTTCGGGCAGCTGCTCGCCCAGCAGCGGAAAAAAGACACCAATATCTGTGATGGGCTCAATTGTATTTGCCGCACGCAGGCGTCCCGAATCATTAAATATATTGTCCTGCAGAAGCTGCGGCTGCTCCGGCATTCCAGCCACCACAAAGTAATCCGCTATGCGCTTTTCCTCCATGTCTTAAAATGAAGTTGGTCGTGTGTGTGATTGTCTTTTACTGTAAATAAAGGAAGCGATAAGATAAAACCAAAAGGCAAAGACACTGATATAGACAACACACTGCAAACTACAGACACCTGTACATATTCAGCCACAAGCCAAAAGTCTAGAGCGAAAATCTTTGTTTACATTGAATTGCTGATATCTAATGCGCATAACAAGCCTCAATTTGGTTCGATTGGAATCAAAGTAAAAATATAAGTAAAATAACTAAGAGACTTCGCTAGAATCTCAACACGGATTGCGTTGCCGTTGTGGACTTTGTTGTTGCTATTTGGCGTTATTTTGCGACCACAGTGTACAACAAAAACAAGTTCCGCATGATGATTCAACAACGTTTCCGCTGCTGCTGCTGCTACTGTTCAATGTCAGGCCATTTGTTTTGTTACTTCTGCTACAGCTAATGTTGCTACTACTTCGGATTTTGGTTTTTGTTTACAAGAATCGCAAATCACCATCTGATTCCGTTGCAGTTGTTTTAATTACACACTATATGCCATACTTACAAACTCGTTGTTATTGTTGATGCTTCTCGTTCTTTATTGTTGTTGCAGTTTCACGTTTGATCTTAATTTCCGATTTTGTGTCGTCGTTTTTGCAACTTCACACTACGTTAATTTCTAGACACAGCGTTGCACAAAACACACAAACATACTTGTACTGGCACTCAAAAACTAGACACGAATCGTTTATACATATCGATATGTAGGCGGCGACTCTCGCCCACTTGCACTTTGTCTTGACTTTGTGCCCTTAGCTAAAGCGCGTCTTGTGTCAATTTTGTTACGTCGTGACTGTTGTTGAATGCACACAAACTCATAGAGTGTATTGTGAGCTGATGATATACTGTACATCGCTTATATGCACTTTCGATACAACGAAATTGCTATCGATTAGTAATATAAAACATTCAAATGGTACATATATGCAAGGAATAATTAACAAGGTAGCCTTATTTGCTCTTTCACTAATTCCAAGATTAAGAGAACATGCGTTTGCATACATACGTATGTAAGTATTTTTGCTGCAACTGAAATTTAGTGACACTCGAAGAGAGCAAGAGAGTGAGCCCGACTACCTTTCTAAGAACATATTGGGTGAGACTGCGTGCAGCAGTTCAGTTCGTGAGCAGCTGATGCAAAATACATCGCATGCTGTAACATCGATAGACCTATCGAACAAAAACGATTAATTGCTGTGCGCGCCAAATATTAAAGCAATATTAAATTAATGTGTAAGAGTGTTTGTTACTAATGTAACTAATTTACTGTAAAAATTACAAGCTGCCAGAATTAGTGACGAAACTATATCCCAATTTTTATGGGGCCCAATTGTAGAGTTGTTATTGCTTAAAGAGTTTGTCCAAGGCACCGCCAAGTAGAGCCAAACAACAATGTTGGACTCTGTATATATATTATGCATAATTAGGTTTTTAATAGCTAAAAGCCAAACAGCTGTCTATTGTTCTTAACCTACAATGGCGCAGTTGACGGCTCTTCTAGTGGCTATTGCGTCAAGTTTAGCTTTCGTTCATTCATAACTATGAAGAACTTAAAATTTCACTCAACTCGAACGCGACATACGACGACCCACGACTTCAACTTTTGCGCAAGCAGAGGCGATTCACAAGGGGCTGCACGGGATGGACCCCCTGCAAAGCTTGCTCTGCTTCGCAGTGTGTGTTTATCTGTGTTGTTTACAAAAATTCTGTCGTGGGTTTCGCTCGTGCTGTAGGGCCTTTGAGATTTGCATGCGCGCCTGTTGCGTGCGCCCGTTGAATGCCGCCCTAATGGACTCTGTCTCGGCCTCAGTTGCCTTGACTGCTTCAGTAGCCCGGCTGCCACTTCTATTTTTGATAATCAAATTATGCGGTCTTCCCAAGCTGATTAACAGTTGTGCCACTGACAATTTGATTTAATCTTAATCAGACTGTCTTCTGTCGACTTTTGTCAGTGTCTGCCACAATAACAACATAGACTAACTAATAAAAACGATTTATTTACCTTTATAGCGTTATGAGAATAACAGCAATTCAGGCAATAATTCTGATTAATTAAGGACAATAAGCTGTAAGCATCACGCAAAAGGAAATAGAAAACAAACCATCAAATAGCAAACCAAAAAAAGTGTCTGAAACTAACTTAAAGCACTCGGCTTATTTGTTTTCTTTTTTTCCAGGCGATTGCTTGATTAAGAATACCTTGTAAGCTGATACACAAGCTGAACAATATTTGTGCACAATAAAATCCATTATCTTTATATAATAATAGTATCAGTTATTATTTTTTGTTATGCATATCAGCTTATACCTGTAAAGTCACTACACGTATTATTTCAGAATCGTACTTTTCTTGAGATTGAAGCTTTTATGAGTCTGCTCCCTTGCGCATTGTTGGGTCAGAGATGTTTGACGTCTCCTTTCAGACGTTTGTTTTTAATGCAGCGTAAAACATATCTTAATAATGTAATATTTTCGATAAATGCAATAACATAAATCAATTATATATATATATATATATATATATATATTTTTTTTTTTGAGCAATATAATAATATATATATAAAAAAAATATCCCAGTTTGTTGAAAATCAAAATGGCTTAAAAGGGAATAATGAAGTTAAGTGTGGGTCTGCAGTATATAAAGTTTAACAGAATATCTCAAATAAATATTCTGTAGATGCTAAATTGGGCAAACATTTATAAAACATTAAAAAAATAAATAAAATAAAATTAAACAAAACCTGGGAAATTAAAATTTTTGTTTTTGTAACTCACTAGCCCAATAATGAATCAATTTTATCTAACTGACTCAAAATGACTCTGAAATGAAAATGAAGATACTATAGTTGTTTAATGTGTTTGCACCTTTGCTTAAGTTTTGCGTATCTAAATATATTTTAAACAGTCCTTTAGTTAAGATTTCTCGTATAACGCTTGGTGTAAAACGGTTTGTGTATGTCCAAACGTGTGCTTTTAATCATTTCACTCAACAGAGAGATTCTCACTCACAGCAATGAGTGGGCGACTGGCGAGAAAGCACTCAGAAACTAAAAATACAAAAATTGCGCATTCGACGCGTCGGCAGTCGTTATGTTCGGTCCTCGCTTCGGTTCTGTTTTGGTTAGTGTGTTGAGGCTTGATTTGGGATTTGAATTGTGGAAAGCGCGCAGTTCGCTCGTGAATGTCCTGACCGACGGTTGTGCGGCCGGCGTAAAATCTAGAGGCACGACTTTTGAAACAAAACGTTGCGAAAATAGTTTTTGAAAATCTTAACGGTTCTAATTTTAGCGAAAGATTTTTATTGTTTTTTGTTTTGTTTTGCACAAAAAAAGAGAAAATATGTGACTATAGTGACTAAAAGTGCAAAAGTGGAAAAGTGCCGTTCAGTCCAAACAGGTGAGTACTCCGCATTATTACCGAAAATTGAATTATGAGGCAATAAGACGACTATGTAAGCGGTAAATGAATCAAAGTTTGTCTAAAATTTTGTAAGAAACGTAAAGACACTTCCTGCACTCTCATGTCGTTTTTTTATTTGTCTTCGATTCAATTCAAACAAAATTTTGCGGTTGTCCCAATCCGAAACGGCTTGAAACCTATATGAAAAGGGCAAGAGTCTGTTCCTTAGCTCACCAATATTAAAGACAAAGGCAAAATAATTTAAGTTCGCATATGGCATATGGCTGATTAGCATATTGTCACCGGTCAGCAAATTCACAGGCAGATGTTTTGAGATGTCTTTTGTTGAAATTTTTGTTTTAAATTTCTTAGCAATCCTCTTGATTGATGAGTCCAGAGTTAACATTAATTTGCCGACTCATTCCCGCCGAAAAGTTACAAAATGCACCTGTTCCAAGAAACGTTTTGAGCTTAAAGAGAAGAAAAGCGTCATTTTTGGTATTTTTGACTGCGCATTCCACTTTTTATACCCTGATCCCATTAAAAATGGGAAAAATGGGTATAATGATTTTGTGCAAAAGTATGTAACGGGCAGAAGGAAACATCTCCGACCCCATAAAGTATATATATTCTTGATCAGCATCAACAGCCGAGTCGATATAGCCATGTCCGTCTGTCTGTCTGTTCGTCTGTCCATCTGTATGTAGCGTCGATCTCAGAGACTATAAGAGCTAGAGACTCCAGATACACACATACTTGCAAGCACAACCTGTACGCATAAAGTATAGGGTTCAGGGTATCGTCTAGTCGGGATTTCACGATGCCAGAATCTTCATTTTTAAAATTCCAAGATTGGATGTATTTATATTACTTTGTTGCCGGTACAAACACTATTTAAAAATTGCTATTGACATTTTTTTTTCATTTGCAATATAATAATATTATATAATTCCTCAAAGTAAACCTTTAAGAACAAACTCAATGGTTTTTTCATTTAAATTATAATAACCGATTCAAATTGCAAAAGCAACTAACAAATAAGCTTTTGATACTTTTATCAACACAGATACGCCGAATGTTATATGAAGTTGAAAAGCATATTTGTTAACACTTAGATCATATTACGATTCTTGAATTTGCACAGCAAGTTTGATATAGTTGTTTGAACTGGCTGATTGCGGTAAACAAGTGAACTGTGGCAAATAGATGACCATGACCAAAATTTTAGCTGGATAGTAGCTTAGAAACTGACGGACTTGTTTTGCATAAAAGCAGACGAACCCACGGACATGGCTATGTCGACTTAGCTTGCGATGCTGATCAAATATAAATACTTTGCTTGAACGCCCTACACACTCCTTGGTAGAAGTTCACTATAAAACTAAAAAAAAACAAGTAAGAAGGCTCTAGTCGAGATATCCCGACTAGACGATACCCTGATCCCTTACCTTACGCGTACAGTCAGTGCTTGCAAGTACGTGTGTGTGTGTCTACCCGCATACTGCATACTGCATACACATCTTCAACGTCCCATATCTCCGGTGTTTCTTAACCGATTTCAACAAAAATTAAAGAGATTGTCATTATTTTGTTTTATAATTCAAATGGCATCTCAAAGTTTCCAAATTCAAGATTTTGTTGTTATCGGTCCCATGTGTATATTGGAAACGGGAAGAGTTATCGAAAATCGAAAACAAACTTGTACTGCCTAGGGATTAGGCGAGCTTAAGTTCCAAATCTGGAGTCTCTAGCTCTTATAGTCTCTGAGATCGACGCGTTCATACATACGGACGGACAGACGGACATGGCTATATCGACTCGGCTGTTGATGCTGATCAAGAATATATATACTTTATGGGGTCGGAGATGCTACCTTCTGCCTGTTACATACTTTTGCACTAAACCATTATACCCATTTTCCCATTTTTAATGGGATTTGGTTAACATTTTTTTTACTTTGACACCGAAGGTTAAAGTGAGACTTTGTAAATATCTTGAAACATGTGTTCGTCAAACTAATGGGGCTGCGAAATTGATACCAAGTCGATACATGCGGAGATGCCAATCGATTAAACATACATATTTTCCACATTTAAGCAGTGAGGGTCACCAGATTTGGGGGAAGATATCAGCTTGGATGCCACGCCCACCCATGAAGCCTGTATCTCCAACAGCTTCAGAGCCAGAGTCACCAAATGAGGAGGAAAGCTGGCGACATCCTACGAAGATAATATCACCACGCCACACCGTCTCTTGAAAAACGCTAAAGCATGTCTCTTTCACAATTTTTAAGATAGAGTCACCAAATTTGTTCGAAAAATAGCTCCCAAAATGTATTTCCGTGTCATTGGCACACGTTTGCAACATTTTCATTTCTTAAATATTGGATAAGGCGTGTAAATATTCAAAAGTGTTGGTTATCTTTGAATATAATAAAAAAAAATGCATCACTTACTTTCTTGATACGCGATTTTATTTTTATTGAGAACGAAGTTAGCTTTTAGAGAAAAAAAGGGAAGGAAATGCATTTGACTTACAATTTTAATTAATTTGCATTAAATGTTCGTAGTTTTCGTTTAAATTTAATTGGGCTAATTAGGTGCGACATGGTCGTAAATGAAACGTGAACATTCGCATTAACTGATTAAGTAAAGACTTGGCCCTGAATACTCAAGTGAAGTGGAGTGAAACAAATGGAAGATAAGCGAATTGCGTATTGAATTAATGAGGCAAATGTAAAATTTGACGGGGTTAAGAAGTGTCTGACAAGAGTGCGACAATATTATATTTGCCGGAGGAAAAGGACAAAAAAATGCATCAAAAGTCTCTAGTGCAGACTTTTAAGTTCTCGTCGTTTTGCAAAAGAAATACAAATTTTTTACTTTTTCACAATCAATTTAAAAAAAGAACTTAACGCTGCGGGCCCTTTAAGCCAGCTATACGCATTTGAATTACCTTGTTTTAAAAGAATATTACAAAATATGCGCAACAATTTTCAAAATTGTAAAACAAATTTTAAGTTAAAAAATTTAAATATTTGTGCCGCCCCCTAAAAGTAATAGTAACTACTTCTTTTTTGAATTAAGTAAAACACAATGACGATCTAGAATCTAGATCAAGGCGATCTAAGCTAATATTTTGGTATAATACAAATTAAGAATCGAGTTAGTAAGTAAAGATTTGAGTTAAAATCACTTAAATCATCACATCACTAAAAATATAAGCACCTAAGATATTTCAATTTAGTTCATTTTTTAATCTTAAACAAGTAAGAAGGCTCTAGTCGAGAAATCCCGACTAGACGATACCCTGATCCCTATACTTTATGCGTACAGTCAGTGCTTGCAAGTACGTGTGTGTGTGTGTACGCGCATACTGCATACTGCATACACAACATCAATGTCCCATATCTCCGGTGTTTCTTAACCGATTTCATATATTGTCATTATTTTGTTTTATAATTCAAATTGCATCTTAAAGTTTTTAAAATTCAAGATTTTGTTGTTATCGATCCCATGTGTATATCGGAAACGGGATGAGTTATCGAAAATCGAAAACAAACTTGTACTACCTAGGGATAAGGCTTAAGTTCCAAATCTAGAGTCTATAGCATTAATGGTCTCTGAGATCGACGCGTTCATACATACAGACAGACGGACGGACGGACAGACGGACATGGCTATATCGACTCGGCTGTTGATGCTGATCAAGAATATATATACTTTATGGGGTCGGAGATGCTTCCTTCTGCCTGTTACATACTTTAGCACAAAACCATTATACCCATTTTCCCATTTTTAATGGGATAAAAAAAGTATAGTTCCATATTTAATTTAATATTTTCGAAGAAGACATGATTACACGAAGAAATTAACTTAGATCATCTCGTAATTTTCTTAATTTTTTCATTAAGAGCCTTGCATCACTCTAGAAGGAGTGGATACGTAAAAGTACCACAACGCATGATATAAGCCAAAAAGATGCATGACCAAAAAAACTCTAACCTCATCTAATGGCTTAACTGCCCCGAACACGTATTCTATTTGAATTTAAATCCGTTTGACACCTTTATCCATCTGCGTCGTTTCGGTAACCCTTGCTCTCAGTGCTCAGGCATTCCAAATGTTTGCTTATAGTCCCCCTTTTGGCGTGGCAAGTGGCGCCGCAGCAATTGCTGTCAGGAAGCCAGTTAGATAAGAATGACTAGCACAAAAGCAAAAAAGGTAAAAATTTTAACACATTGATTGAAATTCAACAACTTAACCGATTTGTATTCCTTCCCGCAGATCTAAATCAGAAAGTGTAACTTTTACCCAATAGTAGCATTTTTTAGTGCCAGAAGTAAGTGATATTGAGAGTCTATTAGTACAAATCGATATCAAATAAGCACTAAATGACAATTAAAACGTATAACACCGAAAGCTCAGAGTTTTTCTTCAAGTGTTTTGGTGGAAATACTCGAAAATGTATACCTTAATACAGATACTTAAAGTGTTTTCATCAATTGAATTTGATATTCAATATTTTAAAGTTTTGCAATTCTACATAGAAAATTTCGATTTGCGCCAAACTGAAAATAAAACCATGCAAATATACTGTTTTTTCCGGTTGCACGTGAAAGCCATTCACCTTCGACATTCGAAACGTAGCTTTTTTGTTTCAGCTGGTTAGAAATTATCAAAAGATTTTTGTTTTATCTAAATTAATATAAAAGGTTTTTTTAAACAATTCCCTGACTTGATTGTCAGCAATTAAAAGCAGACGTTTAGAAGTTCAAATTTGAACATTTTGCTGTTTCCTCACTTAGCCTTTTTTAAAAGTATTAAGAATATAGGGTTCAGGGTATCTTCTACTCGGGATTTTTCGTCTAAAGCCTTCTTACTTATTTATTATAAACAAGCTAAAAAATAAATTAATTTCTTTTTACAATGTTTTTAAATGCGTAAGGCAAACTTTGTTTTCTATTAACTCAATATGTCAATAAGTAAAGAAACAAGATTTAAAGATTTCAAACTTAAAAATTAAAAAATAAGTACATATAATAATAAGAATAGCCAGCCTTTACCTCAAACCCACAATAAATTCAGTTAAAGAAGTGTGAAAATGAGGCTCAACCAAAAAGCATCATACCAAATTTGTTTGCTTATTTACCATATATTTTTTTGTGTAAAAAAGTCTGCTTCCTATTTTATATGGATTTGGAAAGGTACTTTGCAGTTTATGGCTTTCATTTAATTTAAAAATTGTATAAGCACTTCTACATAGTTTGTATACAGCTTTTCATGAAATTGAGTTTAAGTCCAACCAGACGGAAAAAAGATTTTCCCACACAACGCACGCGAAACACTTCGTCTCCCGGGACAACGTAAGAACTTATATGAATGCTTTCCCGCCGACAAATACTTCACTCGCAACAAATGGTGTTTTGCACATAAGAAATTAACAAAGATTTTACTGAACTTTTACATGTATCAATTTCTTCAACCGCAAGCACCAACGCAGAAGTTAACTTAAACAGTTTAACTAATAAAATAAAAGGGACAAGGCCGCACTTTTCCCAAACTTTGACACAACCAAACAAGGCAGTCAGATACACAGCAATACCCTGAATTCCCTACACAAAAAACTACACATAGTAGTTGAAAAATTTATAAACGCAAACACCAAAACCACATTTTGGGGGACCAAAGAAAATTAAAAACAAGTAAGAAGGCTCTAGTCGAGATATCCCGACTAGACGATACCCTGATCCCTATACTTCACACGTACAGTCAGTGCTTGCAAGTACGTGTGTGTGTGTGCACGCGCATACTGCATACACAACTTCAATGTCCCATATCTTCGGTGTTTCTTAACCGATGTTATTAAAACTTTCACAGATTTTCATTATTTTGTTTTATAATTCAAATGACATCTCAAACTTTTCCAAATTCAAGATTTTGTTGAACTTGTACTGCCTAGGGATTAGGTGAGCTTAAGTTCCAAATCTGGAGTCTCTATCTCTTATAGTCTCTGAGATCGACACGTTCATACATACAGACGGACGGACAGACGGACATGGCTATATCGACTCGACTGTTGATGCTGATCAAGAATATATATACTTTATGGGGTCGGAGATGCTTCCTTCTGCCTGTTACATACTTTTGCACAAAACCATTATACCCTTTTTCCCATTTTTAATGGGATCAGGGTATAAAAATATATATATAAAAAAAATAGTTTTGAGAACGGCAAAAAAATAACTGACGTGCTTTAAAAATTTGATTATAATAAACATAATAGGATCATCGCATTACACAAGTGTTTTCAGGGATAAGCGAGAAAGAGGAAATAGAAGTTCACTGGATTTGCGTATCGCGAAAATGAGGAATAATTATAAAAATTAATCAGCAAGCGATCTACATAGGGCGTTTTACAAATCAGCGTCGGGGTAGAACTAAAATCTTGCATATTTTGCGGAATATGAGAGCGGCAAAATTGCTGAACGACCGAGTAGATGAAAAAGTTGACGATGATGAGGAAGAGAATGAAATAAGCTTCGTCGGTTTGAAAATCAAGGAAGAAACTGACTAGGAATCGGTACAGAAAATTGTGGAAAATGTGAAGATGAAGCTGCAGACACAGATAACGGCGCTACAGCAGCAAGTCAACGAGGAAGTAAAAGAACTAAAGTAGTTATTGGAAAAACGAGCCGTGAAAAATGAGAAGTTAATAAAATGCCTAACCAAGAAAGGTATAGAATGTAAGTAAATGACGATGAAGATAGATAGGACAGACACGGAGATAGAGATAGACACCGATCGGAGCAAGATAGATGATATTGGCGAAAAAAAGCGGACCAGAAGAATAAAAGAGAATATGAACGGAATTACAAAGCTTAAGCAAAGTTTTCTTTGAAGAGAAGAAAAAACTAGGAGACAAAACCAGATCCAGGAGAGGGAGAATAAGCAGTCGCCGTTCTTAGTATATAAAATCAAATTTCTGCAGCAGCGAAGAGATGAATGGCAATGAGGACGAGGATGAATTCGAGGCGAATTTATTGCAGGATGACCAAATGTGGGAGGTTAATTGCAACCAGCAACACTAACACTAAGGACAGAATACACACGTTACGAAACGGACAGGACTGAGACGAATAACAACATGACGAGCAGAAGGCAAAAAATCAGCATTCAGACGATACAGAGGCTTGAAAATGTAGCAAGTACTAAAATAAGACTTTGTAAGGTGAACATTATGTTTCTGATATTGAAACGGTTTTATTTCGTCCTAAAAGAAAAAAGGTTGTGAGAAATAAGCATAATATAAATAAGTAGGAAGGCTCTAGTCGACTAGACAATACCCTGAACCCTAAACTTTACGCGCAATCAGTGCTTTCAAGTATGTGTGAGTGTGTGTGTGTGTTCGCGCATATTGCATACTTAACTTAACTTCAATGTTTCATATCACCGGTGTTTCTCACCCGATTTTAATACAAATTTCACAGATTGTCATTATTTTGTCAAATGTTAAGTTTTCCAAATTCAAGGTTTTGTTGTTATCGATCACATTTGTATATCGGAAACGGGAAGAGTTATCAAAAATTTGAAATAAAATTGTTCTGCCAAGGGATTAGGCGAGCCTATGTTTCAAATCTGTCTCTAGCTCTTATAGTCTATGAGATCTACGCGTTCATACATACACACAGACGGACGAACAGAAGGACATGGCTAAATCGACTCGGCTGTTGATGCTGATCAAGAATATATATTCTTTATGGGGTCGGAGATGCTTCCTTCTGCCTGTTACATACTTTTGGACAAAACCATTATACCCTTTTTACCCATTTTTAATGGGTTCAGGGTATAATAAATACTACCTATATTTCCTACCAAGTAAAAAACTTATTCAGTTTTAATAAAGTTACTTAGTGCCAACGAGTATTTGAGAGTCTATAAAGCCAAGAAGTTGAACCATACAACAATTAACTTTATTGTATTTTTTTAAATTTCATTTTGCAGACAATTTGGTTTGAAGACTTATCAGTCAAAATTAAGTTTCAGCATGGAAGTGCTCAATGTTTGCACAAAAAAGCCAAAAGACTATTGTCTATATATATATTATATTATATATATATAAGACAACAGCACGTTTAAAAATTGTATGCGCGCATACACTTACACGCTCGGACTTACGCATGTCAAGAACATTTTTTTAAAATTCTGCGTGCTGGCGGTTAACACGCCACTTTGTTACTGCCAGCCTGCTGTGTCTGCTGCTGCTGCGGCTCTACTGTGTGTTAATTTAATTGATTGACATTATTTAAGCGTAAAGACAAAAAACTGTGACAGTAAACAAACGACACGTAAGTTTATTTTTGCGAGCACACAAGGAGATCACATCACACGGCACGGGTTCCGACAAATTATAACACCAAAACTTACAATGTTTGCGACTTTTTAAAAAATTTTAATTTTCAACAATTTTAACAGCAAAACTCGTTGAAATTTATCTAAACTTAAAATGAATTAGTATTCTTTTTATTTTGCGAAACAGGCAAATTTGTATACCCAAAGGGTCATGGTTTTTTCGTTCTAAAGTTAAGAATGCTGGAAATAAAATGTTCATGATTTCGTTCAAATGAAAAGCGCAATTGACTGTGAGATACTCTGATTCCAGTATAAAAACGGGTGATGAGCAGTCAGCTTGCTAAGGAAAGATTTGGCGATTTCCGATTTTAAAAGCCGGGCAGTTTGTGTGGGCGAGACATCTTAATTTGCATACAAATCTTTGGTCCCTAGCTATCTTCCCACAAAGTTTGGTGATATTAGCTCAAAGCAAGCATTACCCTGAACCCATTGGAAATGGGTGAGAAGGGAAAAATGGTTATGTGCAAAAGTTTATAATAGACAGCAGGAGGCATCTTCGACCCCATAAAGTATATATTCTTGATCGGTATCACAATAAACTTAAGTGGATCGCAGAGACTATGAAAGCAAGAAACTCCAGATTTGGTATATAGGATCGTCTAAGCTCTAAGCAGTACGAGGTTCTTTCATATTATCGATTACTTTTTCCCTTTTCGATATACACCTGTGATTGATAACAATAAAATCTTAAATTTGAAAATTTTAGAAATGGTGCTTGAATATGAAAAAATTGTAACATGTACAATTTTTATTGAAATCGTTTGAAAACACCGGAGATATGGAACACACACACACATAATCAACACTGTATGCTTTAAGTATGTAGCTTAGGATATCTTCTATTTCTCGACTAGAGCCTTTTTACTTGTTACCGCAGTCGATTTCGTCCGACTGCAACGTTTTCCCTTGTTTTTATGGAGTTTGATAGAAAAAATATCGTTTGCAGTGCTGGAAAAAAAAAACAAATGTTTTTTGCTTAAAAAAATAAAAAAAAAAAATATTATTTTGAGATTTCTAATTTAAGTGCATTGGGATTGGATCAAGATTTTTATTCATAAGCCAAGTACCAAGTGAAATGGTGGACTGCGCACAGTCATACACTTAATGGAGCGCTGTTTATACAAAATTTATGAGCAGTGTGTCAGAAACCATTACAATTTGTATACTGTGCTTATATATGAAGATAATAATTTCGGTTTGTGTCCTGTTGCTATCGTTGTTGTCATGTGTGAATAAAATATATAGAATTTCATTTCAGTAGGTTGGGGTGGGAAGATGCCCGCAGCAATTGTTGCTAAACGAGTCCAAATATTCCCTAGGAGACGTTTCCATGTACATATATTACAAAACGTGCGGTTCTATTTAAATTTTTTATTTTTTTTTTGGTTTCGTAAATGATTTATGATGAAATTAAACTGTTTTTGGTTATAACATATTTTATACACAGCAAAAAAACACACAAACATACGCTCTTGTTGTTGCAGGAAATGTTATGTTTAACTAATTGAAGTGCAAATTTTGGAATGTTTTTGTTTGCCTCGGGCGAACTCACCTGCCTTTTAGCCTTTTGTGAGATGCTAACGTAAAAACTGTTTGTGAAAAAAAAGAAGATAAACCAAACACACACACACTGTTTTATTGCCTTCGACGTTGGCGGCGGTCAAAGTTCGCGCAGGCCTGATTCAAATTTGTCTTACGTGTTGGTGCTTAGGGGTGGGGCGGATGGGTCTAGGGTTAGTAAATAACAAGCACTGTTGGCCTAAGCTTGTTGCTTTTGATATAGGGTTCACACAAGGCCAAAACACTTTGTCGGCCACATTCAGACGACCAAATGAGAAACGTGTAACCAGCTAATTTTGCAATTTTGTTTATTATGATACACCATGGAGAATTTGGTCAAACATTTTATGAAATAAGCTTTTCTAAAACGAAACAAGATGCTTTAACTTTTTGTTCGCTTCAAGTTCTCCATAATTTAAGAAAAAGTTGTTTACAAAAATGGCCTTCACCGCTTCTTTTTATTTTCTGAACCCATAAAACACAGACAGAAGGGAGCATCTGCGACCCCATAAAGTTCTTGATCAGCATTAACAGCCGAGTCGATAAAGCCCTGTTCGTTTGTCCGCCTGTACGTATGAACGCATCCGTCTCAGAGACAACAAGAGCTAGAGTTTTCAAACATAACTTCTCCTAAGCTATAGGCATATTTATTTTGTTTCAAATTTTCGACAACTTTTTGTCAAAAAATGACCACTATCCGACTAGAATATCATATAAATACATTTTCGGACTATATTAACGACTATAAGCGTTGTTCTTATATTTGTCTTGCACTTAAACCAAAAAAACATTGCTTAACTTAATTTGTTATTTCAGTATTTATTACATTTCGACACTTTTAGCGCTTTTCAAAGGATATTTTTTTGATACTCAAATTTTACTACAATTGTGCAAAATTCACTTTACGGTAAGGTGCTCTGAATTCGTGACTTACAATAAGAATTAACTGACATCTAGGTACTTAAAACTTTTTAAACTTATCGTGCTAGAGCAACAGATTCACATTATGGTAACTTCATAGTGGTCAGTAAAGCGAAAAATTAACAAATGCCAGTATTTTGGCCAAATTTGTATGCCTATTATTTTAAACAGATTTCTACTTAAATTTCACCTCATTTTTGATAAACAGAAAAACCAATAGTAAATTAACTAGTCCGGTGTATTCGCATACCTTTTCAAAGTTTTAAGTTCAGATTAATTAAGGTTCGATTATAGACATCTAGTTTAAACTAACTCCGGCTGCAATTGACTTTAAATTCATAACAATTCATTGAAAAAAATGCAAGTCATTCTTACTAAAAATCTTGTGGTGTCAGAAGTTCCGCAAGCTTGGAATTTCTTACACTGCGTAAAAATTACTTGATTTTGTATTATTTATTTTTATTATTAATATTTTTTTCCCACAAAATTTAAGGTTATTTTGTGTTCTTAAAAATGAAACTAGTGTTCTTGATCCAAGTATGAAGATATTTTATTTGTTTAATTCCCGGTAAAGCACAGAAAACCAGTACAAACTTTCCAGTTTATGCTTACCATGACAGGCTAATGCAGCTGCTGAGCCGGTTCCAAATACACTTTGATTGCTGTTAATGTTCAACTAACCGCATTTTACTTAGCTTATTTCGCTTGCCTTGTTTGGCATTTTTATACCCTGATCCCATTCAAAATGGGAAAAAAGGGTATAATGGTTTTGTGCAAATATATGTAACAGGCAGAAGGAAGCATCTCCGACTCCATAAAGAATATATATTCTTGATCAGCATCAATAGTCGAGTCGATAAAGCCATTTCCGTCTGTTCGTCTGTCCGTATGTATGAACACGTCGATCTCAGAGACTATAAGAGCTAGAGACTCCAGATTTGGAACTTAAGCTCGCCTAATCCCTAGGCAGTACAAGTTTGTTTTCGATTTTCGATAACTTTTCCCGTTTCCGATATACACATGGGATCGATAACAAAAAAATCTTGAATTTGGAAAACTTTGAGATGCCATTTGAATTATTAAACAAAAATTTTTATTGAAATCGGTTAAGAAACACCGGAGATATGGGACGTTGAAGTTGTGTATGCAGTATGCGGATTGTCTATATTTTGGTCCAGTGTTTCTTAACCGATTTCAATAAAAATTTTTGTTTAATAATTCAAATTGCATCTCAAAGTTTTGCAAATTCAAGATTTTGTTGTTATCGATCCCATTTATATATCGGAAACGGGGAGAGTAATCGAAAATCGAAAATAAACTTGTACTGCCAAGGGATTAGGCAAGCTTAAGTTCCAATCTGGAGTCTCTAGCTCTTATAGTCTCTGAGATCGACGTGTTCATACATACGGACAGACGGACAGACGGACAGACGGAAATGGCTATATCGACTCGGCTGTTGATGCTGATCAAGAATATATATTCTTTATGGGGTCGGAGAAGCTTCCTTCTGCCTGTTACATACTTTTGCACAAAACCATTATACCTTTTTTTCCCATTTTAATTGGGATCAGGGTATAAAAAATAAACAGAAAAAGCCGCTGGTGGGATTTAAACTCGCGACCTCATACTCATAACATCAAAGAATTTGTACTTCGATTTTCGGTTTTAAGTATTTTGGACTCATTTTAAGATACATTTTCTTGATTTAAGCCATTTAAGTACAATTCGTACTCGTAACTAAGGCGTGCTTTCGACATAGATCTTTGACATTTATTGGTACTCGGCTAGATTGTTTTGAAAAATTTACCTTGCTGGAAAGTCAGTAGAATCGAAAATGAAATCTAAAACTTAGTTTCTTAAGTTGTGCTTTTCCGTTAATTTTGGTCCTCTTAGTGACATGATTTATCTAGAATTCATATTCAATTCATTATTATTTAATTATAATCATTAATTATTAATAATTACTTTACTTAGTTAAAAAACTAAGAAGCAGAGTTCAAGTTACTTTCTTGTGGCCGAAACTTAAGTGTTTTGTCCCTTTGGCCAGATTATAATTATCTCAAATCACCAACTCGCACAATTAAGCTTAGTAACTTAACTTAAGGCCCGCTTGCTTATTTAAATTACTGATTTTCTCCCTCTACCTCTCTCTCTCTCTGTTTCCCCCTCTATTTATCTATATTTTTATATGTTCATGCTAATGCTCCTAAGGTCGGTATATACATATTTATGTGGTTATGGTGTTGTATGACAGAAAAGTTGCCAGCTTTTGCCAAATTGCAATATCGGGTACGCCCCTTAAGTAATATAACTTTAACGCCCCCCAAAAGTATGCATTGTGCATGTTACAGTAGTCAATTTTACTCATGATTTGCGGTGTCTCGAGTCAAATGTCAAATCGGAGGATGTTGCTTAAGCAACGGTAGAAGCAACATTTAAAATTCAACAAAAGAAATGTGTAAATATGTCAGTGGGTTAGGCAGCAAAAGAAACAAGTAAAAAGGCTCTCGTTTAGAAACCTAGACTAGACGATACCCTGAACCCTTTACTTTACGCGTACAGTCAGTGCTTGCAATTTTGTGTCTGTGTGTGTAAGAACGCATATATATCCGGCGTTCCTTAGCCGATTTTAATAAAAATTACACAGATTGTCATAATTTTTTTTCCAAACGCCATCCTAAAATTTTTTAAATTGAAGATTTTATTGTTATCAATCCCTTGTGTATATCGAAAACGGGGAGACTTATCGAAAATCTAAAACAAACTTGTAGTGCCTAGGGATTGGGAAAGCTTATTTCCCAAATCTGGATTCTCTAGCTCTTTTAGTCTCTGAGATCGACGCGTTCAGACATACGGACGGACAGACGGGCGGACGGACGGACGAAATGGCTATATCGACTCGGCTGTTCATGCTGATCAACAATATATATACTTAATGGGATCGGAGATGCTTTCTTCTGCCTGTTAATACGTTAAAACAAAACACAAAACCATTATTCTCTTTTTACCCATTTTCAATGGGTTTAGGGTATAAAAACAGCGTTCGCCGAAGTCCTAAAGTATGTTAGAGGCATCAGGTTGGTGGGTGTGCTCTAGGCATTAAATTATGAATTCAACAATGTTACAGCGTTCTCTACAATAAAATTACATACACACACAAAGATGAACATCTTTCAATGCGAGTGGACGTTTTTGCGAATCTCCCATTGACAATTCTCAGCAACATTTTCGCAAACTTAACGTTTTCTGAAAACCTACGTAACTAATTTTTGAATGGCATAGAGTTTTAATAATCATTTGGCAATTTAGTATCTGTTTCTATATTAGGAACACCTTTGCATGCTGAAAACGCTGTTGCTTGTTGTGCCTGTTGACTAGCTTGAACATAACTTGTGATTAAATGTTAAGTAGTTTCGTACATATGCATATACGTTCACTTAAACACGCAGACACAGAAAAAAGCTAAGGGAATACCCAGAGGCTAAGTTGATTTTATTAATGAAATCATTAGTGGAAATGACTAAACTAAGCCCAGGGACAAAGGACACGGTTAGAGTCCGGTCAGCAGTCGGTCAAACGTAATGAATTTAATGTTGCATGTGTCGTTGCTACTATCCTTTATGATACTCTCGACTCAGACAAAGGGCAAGTTTCATAATATATTTGTGACAATGTATTTAAAAGGCATACCTGTTCTGTACTAAAACATTTTTATACTCTGATACCGTAGGTAGAGAGTATATTTGTTTTGTGCAATGTCCTCCTTATGAACGCAACTTTTTTCGGTACCCTTTAAGATAGAGATTTGAAACCCTGCAAAAACCTTTGTTCATGTGGGAAGTGCAACTAGCAAGTTGCTCTCATATTCCTACAGCTTGAGTCACAAAATTTGGCAA
Source organism: Scaptomyza tumidula (assembly GCA_035044465.1). NCBI lineage: Eukaryota > Metazoa > Arthropoda > Insecta > Diptera > Drosophilidae > Scaptomyza > Scaptomyza tumidula. Next base: position 37,268 of record JAWNNW010001008.1, read on the forward strand.
ATAGACAGCTGGTGACGTCCCCTCTAATATTTGCATCAAATCATTTGGATGCCTCTCCCACCCCTGTCGCAGCCGCCTTTTAAAAACAGATGTGCTTTTACCTTCCAAAGCAGTATATTACTCTTAACATCCTTGACAACAAAAGTGACAGAAATCTAAGTTTTCCACAATTTTATAACTTGAGTACTCAAAATTAAAAGGTTGGTTATTGAAAACTTTGTTAAAGGTTCAACTACGAGTAAGAAAAAATTTTACTATTCTTAACTTAAGCTAAAATGTTCTTCTTTTGTAAGGTTTTAAGTACAGGGTATCAAGAATTTTGGTCTTTTCGTGTGTCAAATGCTTCCTGTTGTGTTTTTGCGTGTCCTTTTATTGCCTTGTCATTGCTCTATCCACAAAAAAGCTCCTGCTACGACTACTTTTCATGTCAGTCGTTCATTTTATTCGTTAATTTTGGGGAAGAGCCGCCAGCCCTCACCTAACGCTCAAGCACGCCTACACCAACGCGGCGGGGGTAAAGGCTGTTGAGAGCTGAATGGTAAACATGTAGTACGACATAACGGTAACGGATGTGGTCATTCACACAAATTAAATATTTGTTATGCGTTATTGTTGTAAGCGAACCGCCATCGTCGCGATGCGATGCGGACAGTTTTATGCAACGACATATTAAATTAATTGAGGTAAACTTTTGGTGGATGGACAACAAAGCCAGCAATAGCAACAACGACATCAAACAAACGTACTGTAAACATAATCTCGCATCTTGTGCATCTTTGAAAGGCTTCGCAGATGTTAAACACTCTGCTTGCAAGAAAAATTTTCAACTTAAGTAATTATGACAGACTTCTGAGAACTAGCTTCGGGTTTTCTTATTTGAAATTGATAGAGCTTCTTGGTATATTTGAAATTATATATTATGCACAACTGACGATTGATTAGGTTTGCTCATCAAAGGGGTATTTAATTCTCACAACAACAACACGTTAATAGACGATATTGCATTTTTATAATATATATTTTTATAAGTATTTATAAGTATTTATGTGAAAATATAAAGCTGATATAATCGCGTTTGTGCATTTAATATTTCTAAAGCTTGCCTAACCACGAATACTTTTAAAGCTTTCCTTGTGCTTCATCAAGTTCTTTGTTAAGACGATTTAACTTTGACTAAAGGCAAGTTGGGAAATTGCACATTCTGTTGAGTGGAATGTGTAATAATAAACCACTTGTATTCGCCTAGATATTTGTAAGTGGATTTCTTGTCAGTTGTAGTAGTTCATCTTTCACATTTTTATTTGCATCTTGGTACACTGACTATTGTCAGGTGGACAGCTTGAAGAGTCTTCTAACACACACACGGGTACAACTGACGCCCTGCCCATTTCCTTCAGCATGATAACTTGCTTAAAATGTATGGAATCACCAATTCTTATTCACTACACTCGCCTGTGTTAAAAACTTGTGCATTTCGCATTGACATGTTTTTAAAAGGAATCAATTCATCCTCGCTGCATTCCGTTGTTCGGTATTAGAGTAGTAAAATGTCTAACAACTGAATTTTTGCAAAAGAAAAACATAGCAACCGGGGGCACTGCATCCTTGTTTGCTTTTATTTTGTTTTTGATTAGATTTATAAATTTACTTTTAAGGTCTTGAGATTGGAATTCACAGGTCAATAAGATTCAATATAATCAAAGATTTTGAAAAAGAACTCGTATTTCAACAACAACAATTATTGCACTCCTTACAAAAAATTAAACATCCACTTTTTAGAGAAAACATTAAGAGAGACATGTAGATTTAATTAAAATGGAAAATCTAGAACAAAAAAGCATTGATAAACTTTTCACTAATCTTTATATAGCCAAAAAAAAAAAAATAAATAAATAAACATGAACAATGTTTTGTACATGATATTCAGTAGTCAAAAATATTGTATGGTTTTTTATTATCATTATGCATGGGGTTTTTTGCGGAAAATAGATTATGGAAAATGGTAATGTAAATACGTTAGCCGGTGACTCTCGCCTTGGCTCAGCAAGCTCAGCGCTTGACGTGTGCACACACACTTACATACCTAGCCACACGCACCCTAGATAAGCATTCATATGTAAAGGGATAAGGACTTTCCCCCATTAGGTCGCACCTCACCAAACAAATCAAATGTGGCAGAGATGCGCTGGCTACGCAGTGGGGCTCTAAACGTGCTAGCTAAATATTTGACATGCCTAGATATAGACAAGAATATACTGGCAACATACAGCAACGGTAAAGGAAACGATAAACGGGTCCTTCTCTTATCGGGTGCTGCACTTCCCACATGAGACACTTCACACATCGCTTTCTTCTGTATGGGTGCCTGAGTCACATCGCTTTCGCTAAGACAATAACCGATGCTAATGTATTATACGTGTCAATGTTGAATCACGTTTGACTGATATGTGTGCCCACATCACACTAAGACTTCCTCTTAGGGCTGGCGTGTTCTTATGCTTGAGAGTGAGTAGGCACTCATTGCGTATACAATCATTGTGTGTGCCCACAGCCAAACCTACAGTGGCTGCCAAAGTCGCTGTCGTAGTCCCTTGATAGAAGTGTCACTGTCAATTTGTGACAAATGCCTTTGTCAAAATCGAATTGATAAGCCGGAAAGTTGTGCGGAAAACCGTGCCACATGATGACTATTGTATTACCGATTGACAGCCGATAACGCAATATTGTTGATTCGGCTATCGATCATAATAGCAATGCAGCCTGAATTTGTTCAACGCAAGCTGGAATACTGTTTTAAATTAACGTTGAAATGTAATTTGCAATTATCACTCTGCCAATATGCCTTTGACGCGAATTATTTACAAATCGAATTATTTGTTACACTTAGTAAAAAAAATTTCGCACAAATTTAGAAAATAAGAAAATTTTTCAGAATTTTAGCTAAAAGCTGTGGCATCTAAATCCTAAGGCTTACATTTTTACCTAGAAATCAAAATATTTATTTACTGCAGTTTTTACACTGTACAAAACCGGGGAAACTCCGTGGTGCTGCATACATTTTCTAGATACGCGTACACATACATACAATGACTTTACACATAAAGTCTAGGGCTTAGAAAAAAGAAGAAGGCTTCCTAATTTTTATACCCTGATCCCATTAAAATTGGGAAAAAAGGGTATAATGAATTTGTGCAAAAGTATGTAACAGGCAGAAGGAAGCATCTCCGACCCTATAAAGTATATATATTCTTGATCAGCATCAACAGTCGAGTCGATATAGCCATGTCCGTCTGTCCGTCCGTCTGTCCGTATGTATGAGCCAACGGATCTCAGAACTATAAGAGCTAGAGACTCCAGATTTGGAACTTAAGCTCACCTAATCCCTAGGCAGTACAAGTTTCTTTCCAATTTTCGATAACTATTCCCGTTTCCGATATACACATGGGATCGATAACAACAAAATCTTGAATTTGGAAAACTTTGAGATGCCATTTGAATTATAAAACAGAATAATGAAAATCTGTGAAATTTTTATAAAAATCGACTAAGAAACACCGGAGATATGCGACATTGAAGTTGTGTATGCAGTATGCAGTATGCAGTATGCGCGTACACACACACACACATACTTGCAAGTATCATCTTGCCGGAATTTCTCGACCAGATCCTTCTTACTTGTTTATTGTTGCAGCTTTAGCTTGAACGACTTTATTCTGCTTAGCACTAACATTAATTTTTTCCCCCCATATTTGAATACTCTGATACCAAAGGGGTATGCTAAGAACTAATAAAAAAGGCTCTATTTATCAAAAACAATGGATTAGCACGCCCTGATGCTGTTTTCGTTTTTTGCTTGCAATGTTTTATGTTTTATTCGCCATAAATATCAAATTAAAACATTTTCGGTTTTTTATTATGGCAGCGAACAGTTATGTTTGTATTCTGTGTTTTGTGAAATTTAAAACAGCACCACGAAGCAACTTTGTCTTACAGACCAAAAAACAAACATCAAGTTTTGCAATTACTTGAAGTGAATAAGTGAGAACATATTCCAAAGATGTATTTCTATAATTTAAAGTTGACTTTGGGCAGAGTTTTTTTTTCCCCCTACTTCGTCCAACACAAATTGTATAGTAACTAATAACGAACAGTTTTTACCAACCGCAGGGAGCAGTCTTTGCGATTTTCCTTCAATTTTACTTTTTGAACACACGGAAAAAACACAATGAGTGATGAAAAAGTCAAACGAAACCGACTGCGAAACAGTATAAAAACAACTAGTAAATAATTTGTTTGCAAAGATTAAAACATTTTTTTATGCAAGTTCTTGGGAACGTCGTCACCTATTTGTTTGTGCTGAGTTGCCCTGGATTGCAAACTAATATATGATATTGATCTTTTCGAAATTTCATCAGTTATCTGCGTACGAAACTTGGTGACTCTAGCCTAAAAACTGTAGAAGATTAGCCCATATCCGGTTTTGAAAACCTAATCAATACAAGTCTTGGAAATATTTCCAGCTAGCTTGCAACCAAATTCGGTGACCTTAGCTGTTGTAATGTGATTTGCACCTCGAGGTGTATCGACTTCCAACTGATTTCCCAGCCCCTTGGTGAGCGTAGTGCCCTTGTCTTGACTCTTTGCCTGACGAACACATGTACCCAGATATTTACAAAGTTTTAAGACTCTAGCCTTAAGGGTAACGGTCACTGCACGAAACCAATATTCTCTTTACCTTCGGTATCTGAGTATATAATTTGTTTTTTAATTGATACTTTATCCATATTGTATGGACTCTATACTATTCGTCCGAATATCTTCCAATTGAACAAGATTTAAGCAGCAAAATAACCAGAAGTTAAAAGTGTTTTGCACAAAGCCTTAGAGCACAAAATCACGCTTAATTTCTTGGTCCGGACTCCGGATATCTTGAACAATAATGAATAGGCTTACCTTTAAATAAAGCAGGCGGGGTGGTGCCATGCCCACTTTGCCAAAAGCGATCCAAAACAAGATACATTTGAACATGCAACAATCGATATTTGTAACTATAAATTATGTTGTTTTGTATTCGAAAAACTGCACACAGCAATTAAGATTACGCAACGCAGGAATGCAGCGGCGCTTGCGGGCGATAACTTGATGCCCCAAATTGGCACAATGTAATATGTTTTGTCGGTCAAACACACATACACACTCGCACACACAGTTAAATATACATGTTGGCAGCTGCAGAAGGCAGCAGTGATACATATTTATGGGCCTACAATGGAGAAGTACGTATGTATGTATACATGTATGCTTTTACAGGTCCTTCATTAAAAGTTGTAAATTGTAGACTTTTAAATTAAATAAAGTTGAGTTCGATGAAAAACCCTTACACTTTTCCCAACGTTAGCCTACTTAAGTCATATACATAAATTTATAAAAACTTATTGGTTTTATTTGCCTCTTTCAATGATGTTGAGTATAAAGTCGTGTGACAAAAATTTAACTTGTTTATTTATGCGGCTTTCATACGCGTCGTGGAGCTAACTGGGATAAAAAGCAAAAGTTTGAAAAGCAAAAGTTTACAGTTTACAGTTGCCCCAAGCGTCGCTCTCACAGAGTATTGCGCTAAGGCAGCCATAAACATCGATTCCAGCAACCGGCTTACGTTCACAAATTCAAGAAGATAGTGGAACGCAGGACTGCACTTAGAAAAAGAAAATGCGTTAAAATTTGGAAAATCACCCGAAACTCACAAAGTTTTTTATTTTCCAGTCAAAACCGAATCTAAATAATTTTTAAATTAACTTGATTAAAGGGGACATAGCTAGGTAAATTTGGTGAGTCAAGTTCAAAAACTATACAGGCGATTCTGATCTTACAAGGTCAACCAAAATGAATGCGGTTTTTTGTGGGCTTAGCGACTGCAGCACAAAAACTGTAGACTGTGTTGTCGATTTGAAAATGCGAGTGGCTGTGGGCCAAAGGGGTGAGCGTACAATCAAAACTTATTATGTAGTTTTTTTTGTTACTAGCTATTCTCTCACCGAAATGGGTGACTTTAAGTATGTGGAATATTAATTATTTTATTAATGAGAGCATGACGGATATTGCTTAATTATAAACTTTTGAACTTAGTTATGCTGATGCAAACATAAAAAATTAAATCTTTAGTTTAATACAACCATATCTAATTATGTTTCTCTTCATATTAAGAATAAGTATGACCGGCATTCTAATTAAAGCGCTGTCATTTTACCAAATCACTTCGTTTTACATTAAAACTAACTGCATACGAAATATGTTCGCCAAAAGCGCAATGGCTAAGGCATCCTCTTAGTTCGCAGGTCATCATTTCGGTAAGTTTGATCTTATTAATTTTATCCCTATCCGATCGCAGAAAAAAGCTAAGTGTAGTTTTTTTACACAAACTTATTAATGGTGAAATAGATTCTTCGGAACTAGTTAGCCAAACAAGTTGTGCAGTTCCGATTAAACCAGAGGCCGGCGAACTTTTTGAACCATTACCCAAATTTGGTTCTCAAGCTCGACGTTCCCCCAAAAAATTTCAAGACCAAAAAAAAAAAAGGTAGACAAAATTTGTTGTGGAAGTTGCCATTACCCCGAAACATTGTTGTGGAAGTTGCCATTACCCCATGAGGTTCTGTTTATATATTTGATGAGAAAAAAAAAAGCTCGCCATAATAGAAAATGTTAAATATATACTCTTTTTCAGGAATATTGTTGTGGAAGTTGACTTTACCCCATGATGACTATAAAAAATAAATAAAAAAAAAATAAAAAAAAAAAATTAAACCCGCCAGAATCATGTCCATTACCCCCAGAAATTTCACTTTTACCCCATTTGGGGTAATTTACCCCGGTTCGCCGACCACTGGATTAGACCTACCAGAAATTTCTTACCCATTTCCCTTCAAACTTGCAATACTAACTACGCCATACATAACCCCTTCCGAATCCTTCCGAATGAGCTCTCCAAATTATTTGATGGTTCCACTTCTAGTGTCTCGCTTAAAATAATAGTTTTGTATCATTTGTCTATAGGTTCGCGATCATCGTAATCGTACGCTAAGCGATGTGCCCCTCGGTCGGTTGGGCGGAAGGTGGGTTGCTAAATGTGTGGGTCCGCGCGCTAACAAGCCGGTGCTTGGTATCGTTGGGCCACTTGTATGTACTGTCTCGTTCAGTACATCTACGTCCACACAAAATAGTATACTCTGAACCCATTAAAATGGGTAAAAAGGGTATAATGGTTTTGTGCAAAAGTATGTAACTGGCAGAAGGAAGCGTCTCCGACCCTATAAAGTATATATTCTTAATCAACATCAAAAGCCGAGTCGATATAGCCCTGTCCGTCTGTACGTATGTATGTATGAACGCGTCGATCTCAGAGACTATAAGAGCTCCAGATTTTGAACATAGGCTCGCCTAATCCCTAGGCAGTACAAGTTGCTTGTTTTCGATTTTCGAAAACTCTTCCCGTTTCCGATATACACATGTGATCGATAACAACAAAATCTTGAATTGGAAAACTTTGAGATCGAGTTACAAACATTAGATAAAATAAATATATAATAATATATTGTTAAGTTGGCAATCCCATAAATGTATGATGTATATCGATTTACTCGATAAACTGTTTAGGCTACCGCTTGATATAATAAATCAGTCTCTCCCAAGCAACCAAACGTTGTAGATGTCTTTTATTCTTTAGCGCACTCGCCAACAGGTTATGGGCCCAGGCGTGCGAATAATATTCAAAAAGAATTAGAGTAAAAGCGAGAACGAGTATACAGTAAATAGAAAAACGTAACTGTATATGTGTGCCTAAGTTAAAACCTAAGAGTAAAAAAAAAAAAAAGTGACAATGAGTTCCCTATACAACATTGAAAAATTGGATGATACCAACTATGACACGTGGTGCTTGCTGGTACGCAGTGTTTTGGTTCATCAGGATTTATGGGCAGTTGTGTCCAATACGGAAGCTGTACCAGAAGATCAGGCCAGTGCGGAGTATAAGGCATGGAAGCGTCAAAACGACAAAGCTATGGCTGTGCTGTTCTTGTCAATAAGTGCGTCGCAGATTGGCTCTATCAATAAGTGCGACACTGCATGTGGGATATGGAGCGAGTTGGAAAAGTTACACAGACCAACGGGACCTGTGCGCAAGGTAACATTGTTCAAGCAGTTGATAAATAAACGCATGGCGGAGGGAGAACAAATTCAGGGGCATGTTAATGAGTTCGTGAACATAGTCGACAAGCTATCGAAAATAGGCATTACACTGCCAGATGAATTGGTTGTCATAATGTTATTAGCAAGTCTACCTACATCCTATGAGAACTTTGTAGTTGCATTGGAAGCGCGTGATGATTTGCCGAAATTACACGCAGTCAAATGCAAGCTAGCAGAAGAGAACGAGCGGCGCAAAAGCAGCAATCAAAACGATAGCATGCAGGCATTTTCGGCGCGCTCGGTAGGCAAGAAGGGTAGAGAGAATAACGAAGCGACGGCAGAAAGGCGCCGTGAGTTACAATGTTATAAGTGCGGCCAAAAAGGGCACTTTGCGAAATATTGTACAAAGAAGGAAGGCCACAAAGAAAGAAACTGTAATAAAAAAGAGAGAAATAGCATGGACGGTGAAAAACAGCGTTCGTTTGCTGGAGTTGCTACGAACCAAAAATTGAACGGCGATATTTGGTGCGTCGACAGCGGCGCAACATCACACATGTGTGCGCGACGCGATTTGTTCGATGAGTTCGAACAATACATTGAGAACATCGAACTGGCAGGAAAAAGCTATATATCGGCGAGAGGCCGTGGTACAGTGGTTGTGCGCAGCCTGTGTGGCTACACAATTACACTGCGAGAAGTTTTATATGTGCCAGAATTACAATGTAATTTTTTGTCGGTTGGGAAAGCAGCAGTAAATGGTTTCTCAGTAAAGTTTAGCACTGAAGGTGCTAAGATATTTGATAATAAAGGCTTACTTATATTATCGGCCAAAAAGGTCAGCGGATTGTTTCTGTGTGAAACAAAGTGCAACGAAAAATTGTGTATGTCACAAGCTAAGAATGAGTTGTTTAAATGGCATGAGCGCTATGGTCATTTAAATGTGCAAAGTCTGCGTGAACTTAAAAAGAAGGATATGGTTCGAGGTTTGACATTTCATTCCACAGATGGATTTGTGGATTGCATAAACTGCATAAAGAATAAGTGTCAAGTGAAGCCATTCGAAAAGTCGCACACAAGGGCAATTGAGTTATTAGATTTGTTGCATAGTGATGTGTGTGGGCCTATAAGTAAAGCATCAATTGGCGGCAGCAGATATTTTCTCACTGTAATAGATGACAAGAGTCGGTATGTACATGTGTATTTTATGAAGCACAAATCAGAGGTGAGCAAATTATTACAAGATCACTTTGTAATGCTGGAGCGTCAGACAGGCTTGAAAGTGAAGTGTATCAGGAGCGATAACGGTACTGAGTACATCAATAAAAATTTTGATGAGTATCTTAGATCTGCAGGCATAAAGCGGCAGCTGTCGGTTCCATACACTCCACAACAAAATGGGGTAGCTGAACGCTTTAATAGAACCCTTGTTGAAATGGCAAGAACAATGATAAACGCAGCAGGTTTAAATGAAAGTTTCTGGGCGGAGGCTGTAGGATGTGCAGCGTACTTAAGAAACCGATCGCCCACAAAGGCAATTGATGGCAAAACGCCATTCGAGTTGTTTACTGGACACAAGCCAGTAGTAAAACACTTGAAAGTGTTTGGGTGCATAGCGATTGCACTAGATAAAGGCCCAAAGAAAAAATTCCAAGAGAAGGGCAAAGAGTATGTAATGGTCGGATACTCGAATACCTCAAAAGCGTATCGTTTGTATGATAAAAGCACAGGTGATGTAAAAATCAGCAGAGATGTATGTTTCATAGAGAGTAAGCCGAATGAAATAGCTGATATCACGACATTGATCGAAGAGACTAAACAGGAGGCAAATGAGGAAGCTACAGATCAAAACGATCCGGATAGCGATACTGAAGAGATGGAAAGCGACCAACAAGAGAATAAGGCGGTTAAACGAGGACCAGGGAGGCCAAGAATAATCAGAAGTGGATTACGTGGACGGCCAAGTAAACAATACAACGTGGTGAATATGATGTTCGACAAAGACGTTGAGATACCCGTAACAGTGCAACAAGCGCTAGCGAGTCCTCAGGCTGATCACTGGGAATCGGCGATGCAGAACGAATACGACGCTTTATTACGTAACAAGACGTGGGAGCTAGGGAAATTACCAGTTGGTAAAAGACCCATTGGATGCAAATGGGTGTTTACGGTAAAAAAGAACTTAGCAGGAAAAATCGAGCGCTACAAGGCGCGCTTGGTGGCGAAAGGGTGCAGTCAAAAATATGGAATCGACTACGAAGAGACATACTCACCAGTAGTTCGTTATGCTACTATTCGTATGGTCTTGGCTATGGCAGCTGAATATGAGCTGTTTGTTCATCAACTGGATGTGTCAACTGCATACCTAAATGGCGATCTCGAGGAGGAGATCTTCATGAAACAACCAGAGCACTATAACGACAAGTCTGGAGATGTACTCAAGCTGAAGAAATCACTATATGGCTTAAAACAAGCAGGCCGTGTCTGGAACGCAACTCTGGATGGCGTTTTAAAAAAGATTGGCTACAGCGCATGTGCAAGTGAACCGTGCCTGTACACGAAGACTTCAAAGACGAAGATGATCAACGTGATTGCTGTCTACGTTGACGACTTACTGTTGGCGTGCTCAGACATGGGTGAGATGGAGGCGACTAAAAAAGCTCTTGCTTCTGAATTTCAGGTTGTTGATAAAGGTTCAGTGGAACACTTTCTTGGTCTGGAAGTGAAACGAGAAGGCGAAACTGGTGCGATTCGTGTTGGCCAGAAGAAGCATATCATGGGACTGCTTCACGAATTGGGCATGGACAACTGTCGCACGACGTCAACGCCATTGGAAGCCAATTTCCAAGTCAACTGTCGAAACGAGATGTGTAAGCGTGTTGATGTGACAGAGTATCAATCTGTCATTGGATCTCTAATGTATATAGCGCTGTGCACTCGTCCTGACATTTTGCACTCGGTGTGCAAATTATCCCAAAGGAACTCGGATCCTCACGGGGAGCATCTAGCAGCGGCAAAGCAGGTGCTACGATATCTGCACTCTACAGCAGATCTGGCGTTGGTCTATAAGAGAACCAACGAGGCGATTGCGGGCTACGCGGACGCAGATTGGGCAGGCGATTCAACGGACAGGAAGTCCTACACAGGCTACGCATACGTGTGGGGCAGTTCTGCATTTTCGTGGACATCAAAGAAGCAGAAGTCAGTTGCACTCAGCAGTACGGAGGCAGAATACATGGCCCTTTCCGATGCAGCAAAAGAAGCTATTTATTTAAGCAAAATAGTTAATGAAATGAATTTGTTTTTCAAACTAAAATGTGTAACTGTACATGGCGATAATGTTAGCGCTTTAAACCTTGTAAAAAATCCTGTTTATCACGCTAGAAGCAAACATATTGACGTTAAATACCACCATGTAAGAATAAGTTATGAAGAAAATGTAATTGACTTAAAGTACTGTCCAACTCAAGAAATGATTGCCGATATACTGACTAAAAACTTGTCAAAGGTCAATCATGTAAAATGTACTACGTTGCTCGGCCTAAAATAATTATATACATTTATGATTTGAGGAGGAGTGTTAAGTTGGCAATCCCATAAATGTATGATGTATATCGATTTACTCGATAAACTGTTTAGGCTACCGCTTGATATAATAAATCAGTCTCTCCCAAGCAACCAAACGTTGTAGATGTCTTTTATTCTTTAGCGCACTCGCCAACATATATGGAACATTTAAGTTAAGTATGCAGTATGTGCGTCTTCTCGACTAGAGCCTTCTTACTTTTTAAAGATTTTTATTTTCAATACACTGAATTTCAACAATATTTTTTTTTTCGAGCCTGTGGACTAAAAAGCTATTTTGGATTGGCCATAGAAAAAATTCTTTTTTGTAGTTGGTTAATTTATGTTTATTTTCTGTATCATTGTATTGTTGGATTTAAACAAGAAACTAAATTAATATTTAAAGGTATGTGTTTCGGGCACATTTGTGTCCAAATATTTATAAATTTTAACACAAATGCTTACGTCAATATTTTTCATTACCGAAGTTTTATAGGTGCGTCATTTGGTTGCAATAATAATATATTCAGAGTTTACAAAGAAGTCGTTTCAGTTTTAATAGCGGAATCGCGCTGTTCATATTCATGCTTCAAAAAACATTATAAACGTTGTTTAAGTTAATTTGCTTGGTACACATCATGAACATTTCATCATCAGTGTTCTGAATTCAAGAACGAAAAATTAAATTAATTAAAAAATTGTTTTTTTTTTTTGTACTTATACCCTTAAACCTAAAGAATTAAACATGTCAATATAGATGCGCTTCGCCCACTGGGAGGTAGAAAATCGATAACAAGTCGATAAATCTCGAGGTGCAAATTTTGTGAGACTTTAGTTCAAAGCTCAACACTAAATTTCGGATGCCATATCCACTTCTGCACACTTTAAAATCGAAAATGCTCATATTTTCCACAGTTTTTGAGCAGATATACAAAATATTGGCAGTGCATAAAATGAAATTAAAATACTTAATATGATAGCACATATACTTATTGCCCTAAGGTATCATACACTTGATTTTTTGCGCATGTTTTTAAGTTTCATTTTACGAAATCAGGAGTTTATTTAATTAATGAATCGTCCTTGGTATCAATCATAAACATGAGCAACAAGAGTTACAAGAGCAACAAAAACAGTCAGTTTCAAATTTTGTTATGTTTCTTACGCACGATTTTGCTTTATCGATTTTTAATTAAGCTTCCAAGTGATTTTTGCATCTTCTTAACTTTACAAAATTGTGACAATAAGACCGCTCGATGGCCAGTTAAACAAACAAACAACGTAACAACTACAGCATACTATAATTGTGAATGTAGGTAAATAAACAAAAAAAAACAAGTAAGAAGGCTCTAGTCGAGATATCCCGACTAGACGATACCCTGATCCCTATACTTTCCGCGTACAGTCAGTGCTTGCGTGTGTGTGTGTACGCGCATACAGCATAGTGCATACAAAACTTCAATGTCCCATATCTCCGGTGTTTATTATCCGATTTCGATAAAAATTTCACAAATTGTCATTATTTTGTTTTATAATTCAAATTGCATCTCAAAGTTTTCCAAATTCAACATTTTGTTGTATCGATCCCATGTGTATATCGGAAAACGGGAAGAGTTATCGAAAATCGGAAAGAAACTTGTACTGCCTAGGGATTAGGCGAGCTTAAGTTCGAAATCTGGACGGACAGACGGACATGGCTATATCGACTCGGCTTTCGGTGCTGATCAAGAATATATATACTTTATAGGGTCGGAGATGCTTCCTTCTACCTGTTACATACTTTTGCACAACTTCATTATACCCTTTTTTCCCATTTTTAATGGGATCAGGGTATAAAAAACAATATTTGAAAACGTTGCACTTGGACACAACCAACTGCTTAATGATCTGATACCAGTTTAATAACTGTTGTTAAAGATATATATATAAAGATATAGGAATTTCCGGTCTTATGAGGCGTGTACAGGGGTCGGCGCGGCGTCCAAATTTTGTTTTCCCAGCTGTTTCTAGCTGTATTGCAATTAAATTAGGAGACATAGCTCAAAAACTGTCCAAGATATACACAATTCCGATATTACAAGGAGTAGGCGGCTGGGGTAGAAGAAGTGGGCGTGTGGTACAAATTTATGTAGTTTTTAAAGACTTTATCACCAATTATGACATTAAGTTTGGTGGTTCTAGCAGTAGAACTATAAAAGATTGTAGTGCGCTTGTCCCAAAGTATTTATATATTATACCTAAAAGTATGCAATGATTTTTTTGTCGGTCAAAGCTTCGGCTTTTGAGTTAGCGCCACCTATAGCTAATCAGCTGATTAGGTGAGCGCTGATAAATAGAGAAAATGCAACACTTGCAATTCTCGGGCCGCGATCGATCGCGAGATGGGGCTTCAACCCCGATGCCGGGCGTGACCTTGGCTCTTTTTGATCTTACCGTCGAATCAGTCAGTCGCGTATCAAAAATTTCGTGCCGTCCCTTAAAAATTCAAACCTCGTGGCAACATATTTTATTACACAATTATAATGTCGGTGGAAAGAGTTAAAAGTCACCCGTAAGCCATTCGGCTTGAAAAATATGTATTTTATTCCCTGATCCCATTAAAAATGGGAAAAAGGGTATAATGGTTTAGTGCAAATATATGTAACAGGCAGAAGGAAGCATCTCCGACCCCATAAACTATATATATTCTTGATCAGCATCAACAGTCGAGTCGATATTGCCATGTCCGTCTGCCGTTCGTCTGTCCGTATGTATGAACGCGTTGATCTCAGAGACTACAAGAGCTAGAGACTCCAGCTTCGAAACTTAAGCTCGCCTAATTCGTAGGCAGTACAAGTTAGTTTCGACTTTCGATAACTCTTTCCGTTCCCGATATACACATGGAATCGATAATCTTGAATTTGGAAAACTTTGAGATGTCATTTGAATTATTAAACAAAATAATGAATATCTGTGAAATTTTTATTAAAATCGGTTAAGAAACACCGGAGATGGGACATTGAAGTTGTGTATGCAGTATGCGCGCACACACAAACACACACACACATACTTGCAAGCGCTGACTGTACGCGTAAAGTATAGGGATCAGGGTATCGTCTAGTCGGGATTTCTAAACTAGAGCCTTCTACTTGTTTTATAATATATTTTCCTTCTGCCTGTTACATACTTTTGCACAAAACCATTATACCCTTTTTCCCATTTTTAATGGGATCAGGGTATAAAAAAAAATCCATGAATAGAAAAACTTGAAACCCCTATGGATAACCTCATTAACTTTTTTTTTTAATTGAATTTAGTTTTGAATAGCAGATAATTGCAAATATACATTAATAATTTGATTTTGTTTTGATTAAAATGTTTAAATATATAGTATACAAAAAAAAATAACAAAAAAGGATTTGAATTTAAATAAATACAGTTGTATACATTTAACTACTGAGACGAAAACATAAAAACAAAACTTTTTGAATACAATTACTTTTTAATTAATAATTAATTCGGTTTTTTTTTTTAACTTGCTAAAGATATATCGAACCATGCTTATTAAGAATAAATCGATTTTTTGTATCTTTCTTTAAAATGAATCAATAAGTTTTTCTTTTGGGAGTCATGCAGCAGAACAGTAGGAGGATAATTTAGTAGGTCGTTTTGGTTTAGGGATCCTCACACAAATAATGAAGTGGAATAGGAGGATCATGGTAGGGTGGGCAACAGCTGGGACACAACATCGGTCCAGCACAGCCAAACGGCAAACGAGGAGTGTCGCCTCCAACAACTAATATGAGAAGTGTCGCGAGTCCTGTCCTTCCGTTTCCTCACCGCTCACCCCCCTGTTAAATAGGATTACTATGGCCCGAACGCGATTATCGATTGATATGATGAGCACCGCGAGACCGTAGCACAAGAAACAACAAAATTGGAACCTGCCCCCATCTACCGATTATACAGCTGGAGCCAGCGCGTGCACCCCTTCTTGTGATACCAAAATAACATCTTCTCGTTTCACACGTTAAATGCTATTTTATTTCCGATTTTAAAATGCGAGGTGTATGAGGGTGGAATGAAAATGTATGGCTACTAAAATTTTAAGATACTTTTATTTTTGAGATGCCACTAGCTTGCTTGCAAAATTTAGTAGGAAGTTTCTTAATTTTTATTTGACCCAACCATAGACAAAGACGTTTGCAAAGTTTCAAATATATAGTTTTGGGGTTGTCGAAAAAAGTTGCTTTCAAACAGACCGTTTTGAACAAACCGTGACGGAAATTGCACAAAAGGAATATACTCTGTACCTTCAGTATCAGGGTACGTGTACTCCGCAAACAGTCTTGAACCGCTTTTAAACAATGCAACTAATTGCATACATCTTTTGGTTTGTTGACAAGTTTGTTAAAGTCGCACGATGACCGCAACGTGAAACATTTTACTTTCAACTTGCTTTCGCTCAATTGCCCACAAGTAAAATATGGGGATGAACGTAAAAGCTGTATATTTTTGGCCATATAGAAAATCAAGAAACTTCCATGCAATTAGTTACACCGTGTAAAAAAAAGTATCTCTAAGTTTTGTCTTCTGTTTCTCACCATTTCTAAGTCTCGCAGTCTCTTTTTTCGCTTTTCGCGGTTATTTTTTTCCTCGTAAGGAAACGTTTTGTAGGTAACATGCCCTTTAGCCAACCCTATCTTGGCGACAATCAGTTCGCCCCGCTATCTTATACTTCCCATCACAAAATAAAAAAAAAAATTCCATTAACCAATTGTTTCTTTTCCTGGGTTACCGGTATTACAACTTCCTAATCCAAGGTTCGTTTTAGTTTCCTGCCGACAAGAGCAAGGCTATGTGAGATTCCTAGTGCTTTGCATTTCACCTCGGTATTTAACTTATTTGAAAAGATGTTATATCCGCTTATAAACTACAAGAAGATTTCCCACTGCTTAAAAGTTCCTAGCCACTACAAGCGAACTGGACATATGCAAAGTAAAATGCAGTCTACACGAGTCGCTCAACTAAACTCAGATAACATTCTACGCCTGTTTTTTATAAACATCTCGGATCGTTGCAAAGTCTCAGGGCTCTAGACTTAAAGGTGTCGAAAAAGAACTTGTTCATAAGGACAGGCGAACAGTCGAACGGACGGAAACCATGACAGACAACAAATAAACTTTTACTTTCGGTATCAAAGTATAATTAAAAATTACATGCCAACAAAACAGACGCTGAGAGTGTAAATTTAAAAAAAAAAACAAAAAAAAAAACACCATATTATCTTTGTCTCTGTGCGGGTGTCGACAGTGCAACGTAGTGACTTTTTCACCATTTCCACTGGCCCCACTCGCACAGTGACCAAGGTATTTTTGGTGCTAGTTTACTAACTATTTATGGACTCTTTATACCCTGATCCCACAGCCGAGTCGATATAGCCATGTCCGTCTGTCCGTCTGTCCGTATGTATGAACACGTCGATCTCAGAGACTATAAGAGCTAGAGACTCCAGATTTGGAACTGAGCTCGCCTAATCCCTAGGCAGTACAAGTTTCTTTCCGATTTTCGATAACACTTCCCGTTTCCAATATACACATGGATCGATAACAACAAAATCTCTGAATTTGGAAAACTGTGAGATGCCATTTGAATTATAAAACAATGGAGTATGCACGCACACACACACACACACACATACTTACAAGCGCTGACTGCACGCGTGATGTATAGGGATTAGGGTTTCGGCTAGACGGGATATCTCGACTAGAGCCTTCTTACTTGTTTATATTTATCATTTCTTGTTCTATTCGGCAGTGGAACATAAATGGAATTCGTAACAACTTACTTGATTACCAAGTGCTTTTCATAGAACATGAACCAGATTTAGTCACTATACAAGAAATCCATATTGAGTTCAACTAATTAGCAAGTACTTCTTATTCATACAATCAATATTTTGACAATTTACCAAACCTAACCATCGTAGGAAAATATTGCCTTTCCCGTTCTTGGCATTAAGTTTGTGAAAAAAGGTACTTTCATTACTCTGCTATCAGAAAGAAGAAGGAAGATTTATTAGTAAAAGTCTACTATGGTAAGAAGGTAAGTTATTGTTATTTGTGTTTGCACCGATTCTATTCTATCCCGATGAATCTTGTATTTAGATCCAATACAAGATCCATGTTCAGATCGGCGTACAAGAGAAATAAACACAGCTTTTGTTATGTAGGAGTCGTTGGTCAATTCCGTGACAGCGTTTATGAACCCCAAGGCACCTTTCCCATTTGTAATGGAAGAAGATATGCTTGTCTAACTTAAGATTAAGACCCATCCCATTCACGATCTAATAAGCGGTTTGTTATCAAAAACATATTATTAAATAGGGCATTTGGCTATAAAAAAAACATTTTTTTACATTTGTTGCAATTAAAATTCAATAAATTCCACCAAGTTTGAAAATTGTCTAAATCACTTTGTAGTTTTTCAGCAGACATAAGAGTTGCAGCCGACGTTCATAATCTTACATCATCACATACATCAGCACCCTAAAATAATTTATTACAGACGGAATTATATTTATATACATACGGACAGCAGGACATGGCTGTTACAATTTTTTTCCCTTATTGAATATTGACAAGCTAACTATACTATATATGTTTGTGTAAGGATAGCATATCAGTTACATACAATCCAGAACACTGTCTGCCATTGTGTAGTGTGTATAATGAATCCTTGACCAACTGCTAACGCCAACACGTGTATGTATCAGAAAAAATAACACGTGAAAACATTGCATCGGCGGCAACCCACTCTCAATACACTGATACCAGAGAGGATATATGGGTTTTCCGATACTAAAAGGTGGACGAAAACTTTGGTGTAGCTTCTTTTATGGAAGTTAGCAGCTGAATTCCCACCAAATAAGGAAATTTTAGCTCAAAAAGCTGTGACACAAAAACTGTCAAGATATAGACGATTTCGATTTTACAAGGGGCGGCTGGGTGTGGAGAAAGTATGCATGTTCTATATGCATTTTTAATCACCAATCTTGGCATTGAGATTTGTGGTTCAAAAAAGTGTGGAAGATATTGGCATTTTCGGTATTAAAATGCGAGGGGTCGAATGAATGTGCGTTGGGTTTAAAATTTTAATGTAGTGTTTTTGATATCACATGCTATCTTAAAAAATTTGGTAGCTCTAGCTTAATTCTTACAATTGAGAATTTGTGGACTTATCGATTTTATGTTATTGATTTAATCGATTTTCCGGATCCTCCAGAAGGCGTAGCACCCCAATCTTAGCACTTTATTTGAGCCGTCCATTTCCAAAAAAATTTGCAATATTTCTAGATTTACACGGGCGTCGAAAAAAGATTCGTTCTTACAGACGGACAGACACCATGACGGACAAAACCAAGTTACTTCTTATTTTCGGTATCAGAGTATCCAAGTGCCAGAAGAAAACACCCACTTAGCAATTCATCCGACATGTTGACTTCTGCCTCCTTCCATCATCTGTTTGTCGCCTATCGTGCGTGTGTGTATACTCATATTTTGTAATTTATGATGCAAACTTTGAGTGTTTTACATGCATGTATGGG
Organism: Scaptomyza tumidula; assembly: GCA_035044465.1. NCBI lineage: Eukaryota > Metazoa > Arthropoda > Insecta > Diptera > Drosophilidae > Scaptomyza > Scaptomyza tumidula. The sequence goes on from JAWNNW010001008.1 coordinate 56,598, forward strand.
TGTAAGAATGTGCAGTATCACATGGCTCAGCATATATACAAACAAACATACATATGCATGTGAGTGTATCGAAAAAGAACTAAACAAATTGCATGCGACAACACGTGACAGACGCCAAAGCTTCAATAAAGATTCATAAATTATTGTTTATGCGTATTGAATTAAGAACTGCACACGAAGTCACGCACCCGCCACAAAAAAAAAGAGATACCGAATATTATATACACTTGAAAGCTTACATGTATTAAAAAGTAATTTTTTTTTTAAAAATCTTGAAGTGGAAAATGAAGTGGACCAATCTGGCCATTTTTGACAAAAAATATTACTGCAGCTAAAAAAAGACTATGACCAGCTCGATAACTCAATGATATAGATATATACAGCTTTTTTCTTCATGACAATATTAATAGGCACTTTTCGAGTGTATTAAAATACAAAAGCAACTCCATGCGCCACCTGCCACATACAGATAACAAATATAAAGCATAAAGAAAATTTGGCTGTGATTTGCAATTTATGCAAATAATGCTATGAGCCGCTTAAAATGGTTGCGTGCCGCTGTCAATAGAATAGAAGTTTTTTAGCTAGGCCAACAAAATTCCAAATGCGGCAAAAGTCCACAATATTTGTTATTTATTAAGATTTGTTACCATTTTTTGTGTTCGAAAGCCGAAATGTCAGTCTTAAGTCAATTTTTTGCTCTTCGCGTTATATTTTCTAGTACCATTATTTTTATACCCTGATCCCATTAAAAATGGGGAAAAAAGGGTATAATGAAGTTGTGCAAAAGTATGTAACAGGTAGAAGGAAGCATCTCCGACCCTATAAAGTATATGTATTCTTGATCAGCATCGAAAGCCGAGTCGATATAGCCATGTCCGTCTGTCCGTATGTATGAACGCGTCGATCTCAGAGACTATAAGAGCTAGAGACTCCAGATTTCGAACTTAAGCTCGCCTAATCCCTAGGCAGTACAAGTTTATTTCCGATTTTCGATAACTCTTCCCGTTTCCGATATACACATGGGATCGATAACAACAAAATCTTGAATTTGGAAAACTTTGAGATGCAATTTGAATTATAAAACAAAATAATGACAATCTGTGAATTATTCGAATTCGAATTTTATCGAAATCGGATAATAAACACCGGAGATATGGGACATTGAAGTTTTGTATGCACTATGCAGTATGCGCGTACACACACACACATATACTTGCAAGCACTGACTGTACGCGTGAAGTATAGGGATCAGGGTATCGTCTAGTCGGGATTTCTCGACTAGAGCCTTCTTACTTGTTATCAATAGACGTTTATTAGAAATTTCCATATGATAAAGTAAATCTTACGTTAAGATTTAACGCAAAAACTTGACAAAAATAGCTGTTTAAGCAGAAGGGTTGCAGATTTATGTACTTTCTTTTGCTACTGAACAATTATCGATGCAACTATTAAACACTCACTCGATAAATTAAAATATTCTTTAACCAAGACCACATTTTTATGGCCTATTGAAAATGGGTTAAAAGGGAATTATCGTTTTGTGCAATAGTATGTCACAGACGAAAGGAAGCGCCTCCGACCCTATAAAGGATATATCTTTTTGATCGGCATCAACAGCCGAGTCGATATAGCCATGTCCGTATGAACGCTTCAATCTCAAAGACTGAAAAGCAAGAAACTCCAGAGAAGAACTAAGCTCCTGAAAATCTTAACGGCAATATGTTTTGCTGGCAACATACACAAACTCGAAGTTAATCGTCCATTAATGACTGCAGTCGGCTGACGACATAATAACTTTAAACAACATTAGAACATCAGCGTTTAAAAGACGAGTGAGATGTCATTTATGAAAAAATATTAACAAGATAGGTCCGAAGACACTGCCTTGCTCAAGAACTTAAGGAGCCATGTAGGGCAATGAAAGTATTTCGTTCAAAACAAAAACGTTTTACTACAAAAACGATGAGAACTCGAGTCATGGTGGTATCTGAACAAAAATAGTAGGGAGTGCCTTAATACGGAAATTGCTATATACAACCCTTTAAGTAACAATGGATCTGCCAATCATAAAACCATGATGCTCATTAAGCTTATATACGATTTTGAAAGAATTGTGAGATGATATGCAACCCACAAGTGTTAAAAGTTTTGTAGGAACTGCTTAGCTTTGCAATAGCTATTTAATTTTGTATTCAAATTTTTTTGTAATTTTTTTTGAATAGACGTCACAAGTCCAGTTTTCCATGCCTTATTAAAAGTTCCTGCAAAGAGACTTAGACAATATTTTTTTTTTTAAGCGGCTAGCACAGTTCACCACTGCTAGCCTTAAGAATAAAGGACGAGATGCCTTCACAATGAGGTGAAGCATTAAAACTAGCCAGTCTCAAATATATCTTGCTTGCACATTTTCCATGTTTAAACAAGTTAGAAGGCTCTAGTCGAGAAATCCCGACTAGACGATACCCTGATCCCTATTCATAACGCGTACAGTCAGTGCTTGCAAGTATGTGTGTGTGTGTGTGTACGCGCATTCTGCATACTGCATACACAACTTCAATGTCCCATATCTCCGGTGTTTATTATCCGATTTCATAAAAAAATTTCACAGATTGTCATTATTTTGTTTTATAATTCAAATTGCATATCAAAGTTTTTCAAATTCAAGATTTTGTTGTTATCGATCCCATGTGTATATCGGAAACGGCAAGAGTTATCGAAAATCGAAAACAAACTTGTACTGCCTAGGGATTAGGCGAGCCTAAGTTCCAAATCTGGAGTCACTCGCTCTTATAGTCTCTGAGATCGGCTGGCTGATACATACAGACGGACGGATAGACGGACATGGCTATATCGACTCGGCTGTTGATGCTGATCAAGAATATATATACTTTATGGGGTCGGAGATGCTTCCTTCTTTCTGTTACATACATTTGCACAAAACCATTATACCCTTTTTACACATTTTTAATGGATTCAGGGTTCAGGGTATAAAAAGGCTTAGATTTTTTTATTTAGAATTAATTCAGCTTTAAAAAACAAAAAAAATCGGAATTGTCGTTTGGTCTTATACAAAAAAAAACCAAAAATTTAGGGGATATGGGATATATGCAGTATGCAGTATGCGCGTACACACACACACACACATACTTGAAAGCACTGACTGTACGCGTGAAGTATAGGGATCAGGGGTATACGTATAGCCGGGATATCTCGACTAGAGCCTTCTTACTTGTTTTTCTTTGCACTTTGGCAGCTGACCCTTAGTCATCATGTTGACAATACTATAATGCTCATTTTAAAAGTACATCAATTTGCCATTGTCACTTTTGAATTCCTGTTAACGTTCAAGAGTTTCGATTTTTGCTATGCTGAAGTCGTGATTTCAGTCACTCTAACACCTAAAAAAAATGAAATTAAATCGATGAAAAATCAAATCAGTTCCTTTTACTTGAAGCTTGCAAATTTCTTCGGGCACGAAATAATTCATGACACATATAATATATATTGCAAGTTCATAAGCCTCCATTTAAATGCTGATTAATAAAAATTGTAACAAACGGGGATCCTTAGCAACTTAATTAAAGGCTGATGAAAATAAGGGACACGGTGGACAAAACAATTGATATGGGTATAGAAGAGGGTGCGGGAGACAGAAGTCTTAAATCCTTCAGATTTGCAGGCATCGCAGGAACAGTTGATTAATTTACTGACTTTATTTGGCGTTTTTATGAGCAATAGCAGTCAAGTCGTATGTTCATATGTTCAACACCGTAAGGTTGAAGACGTCGCTGGCTGCCAACTTTTCTTACGATTTTGTTTGATTTGGCTTCAGGTTTGGCTTTCGTGTAAACTTGGACAAAAATAACTGTGCCTGTGCGCATCCACGTGGCTATCAAATAGCCATATTCAAGGACGAAACAGCACACCACAGCATGGCCCTTGAATCCAAATCGAATTGAATGACAAACCGAATCAGAAACAGAAAACGAAATCGAAACCGATACGAAACCAAACAAAGCACAACGGAATTTAACTGTATAGTATTGAACTGAACTTTGTGCGCCAAATGGCCCAAAATAAAAAGAAACGGCGATACTTTTTATACACTTAAAAAGTATATCGTTATTTTGTGTCGAAATGTGTACGAAAATGTCACATAACGTTCGTTCATAAAATATGACCTGCTTTCATGGATTCATAAAAATTGTAGTTTACATACTATTGTAAAAAAATAATGATGACGATTTGGTTCTTTAGGACAGGTTTTTTTTTTTAGTGTATGAACGTAACTTCCTTAAGACTTAAAAGCTGAAGACTTAAAACTTTGAAAATAGCTTACTTGATGCGCGGGACAGATAAAGTGCAAAGATGCGGGTGCTCTACACACCAGGCGCTGTGTAATTAATAAAATTGATAGCGGGAAATCGATAAAGCCTTATATTTCCCACATTCGTTCAGCAAGAGCTACCAAATTTGTCGAAAAGACTTCAAAAACTGAGTCTAAAATTGTGTTGCTACGGCCACATTTTCCGCCCCGGACCCGCGCATTTTAAATCTTAAATGGCTATATATTTCCATTTTTAGACCTAGACTCACCAAATTGGTGGCAATATAGCTAGTGACGTCTAATGATCTGCATCAGACAGTTTGAAAATCCACCTTGCCGCCCTATTTCCCGACGCCATGCAACAAGACTTTTTAACTCATGTCTTAATACTGGTATTACGCAGTCTGTTGCGACCGGCTGCAACTTTTTTACTTGTCTTATTTTCGTTTTCTTGTACTACACACCATTAATCGTAAAAATTGCCTTTTTTATTACTTTCAAAGTGTTTTTGAGGTTGCCGTCGCTGCGAAATTTGCACGTCTTGTACAAGGAGGCTGTCTGCGATTGCGAAGCGACACGGCGTGAAGACAAGCGATGCGTAAAATAGTCGAAAAAAAATATATATACGTATATAAAAGTAAGACGAAGTCAAACATCGCTAGAGCCTTACAATAAATGACTCGCATCGCGCAAAGCCACAGTTCCTTATATACGGATGTAAATCGTTATACATATATCAGCGTGTTGCCTCAAACATGTATTCTTTTCTTTACATCTCCAGGACATGTCCACATATGTAACTGCTTAGACCATCAGTGACAGCTAAGTTAGTGTGTGGCTTGGGCGAGAGTGGTTGTTCGCTTCGCAATCGCAACGCAACGGACACTTTTTTTTGTAGGCTTCGCTTTTGTACTGTAAAATCAAAGTTAAAAGTTTATTTGTTTTGTGCAGCGGTGAGAACTCATTTAATTATTACCCCAAAATATTTTTGTGTAAGTTGATACTACCCCATGGCGAAGAGCAAAAAAAAAAGAAATCGCATCTTTTTAGCATCTTTCTTATTGAAGCCTCCATGATAATTTTGAAAAGAACACAGTAACTTAAAATTTAATTAAAACAACATTTATTACATTCAATGTAATACCTGGTAATACATAACGGTAATAATTGTAATATATTTAATATACAGTTGTGGAAAAATATATTTTAATGATAATTTATTGTTATTTTTTAGTTCATATGATATTATTCTCGTATTATTATACGACAAAACTAGTTTAATTTTTATATATTGCCCCCATAAAAAATATTTTTTAATTTAAATGATATTTTGCGGGAAAAAAAATTCGCTTCTCTGGCGAAAAATATAGCCCTGATATTTTTTTTTAATTCGAATAGCTACAAAATTAATAAAATATATATTGTATAATTTAGAAACATTGTTCTTAAAAAAATTATTTTCTGTTTCTATTCTTTTACAAAGAATAATGCAAACCTTTGAAAACGTTTGATATAAGCAGAAGCTTATATCTTTAATGCACAAAATATTTTTTTTCTTATATTAAAAAATTTGTATAGTTGATATCATTATCGGATTCGCTTTCTAATTCTATATAACAAATTGAAAAACATTGGGGTACAATTGATGGTTGACAATTTGGGGTACTGTAACAAATTATAATAATAATAATAACAATGGTGGTACAAACAAAAATTATAGTTGAAAAAATTAGAAAAATAAATGATGTTGTTTTATGTTAGATACAATTGCTTCAAAATTAGGTCTTTTTGATGGAAGAGCGATTTGAATACATTTTTATGTTCGCACAAATATGTTGTTCCAAATGGCAAACATTTTTTAACCGCCTCTTTATGTGAAATTTTAAAAGCCTTAGCAGCTTTTTACATCCAAAAGGACGAAAGATTTGGTTTACTCTCAAATTGAATACGTGCTTCAATATTAGATCGAAGTTCAAGAACAAATCTAACCTTAAAAAATAAGCTACCTTGTCCTGTTCTTCTTTCTGTCTCCAATAGTGCAGCTTTAATCCAAACGCTGACACTATTTCTCTCGCTGAAATGATAATAATATTCTTTCTTTGCAATTCTTTGTTTAATATATTAATACACTCAAAAATGTCCGCTTAATATGCGAGATATACAACTCAGGAAGAGTTTTTAAAGTTATCTGCAAGAAAACTCTTTTGATCAACAATAAAAGTAAAGTTCAGTTTAAGTTGAAAAAAAATACTAACAGGTTTATAAAATAGCAAACTAAACTTAACTAGAATATATACTTTTTACTTACAGAAGTTTCATTTTTACCCCCAAAAACTTCATTTGAACCCCATTTGGGGTAATTTACACCGGTTCCCCAACCGCTGGTTTTGTGTAATGTACGTCTTGGCGGCTGTCCGTCTGTGCTTATGCAACTTTTTTCTAAACCAATAAAATTTTCCCGCCTTTTAAAATTGGAAATCCATATCTTCTACAGTTTTTGAGCTACAGTCACCAAAGTGGTAAGTTATCTGGCGAAACTATTTTTGAATGCTGCTACCCACTTTTTCAAGCAGAATCGTAACCAAACGTTTTTATGCTAGCATCAGAGTATTTCGCAATTGTTTTTTTGTGCTTTTTATTAATATTGAAAATTTTACGATTCGATTCTAAAGTTCGTGCCGTTACTTTTTGTTTGTTACTTTGTTTCTGTGAGTATTCAGTAACAATCCCTTTAATCTTAGGGTGGGCCAAATTTGTACAGTGTTTATTGCTATGATAAACATTTATTTTTTACTGTAGCAATAACTGCTAAGTACGTGCAAATGCAGTACAAATAAAACGCACATTAAAAATGTGCTGCCAAAAACGGGACCTTTACCAATTTAGAATGGCCGGGTGGGTCTTGTTTGGCGATGCAAAAATGACAGGCAGGCTTCATGAGGTAAACTTAACTTGGCTTTGGAAGGATTTCAGGGCATCTGAAAAAACTATGGAAGATAATTTCATTGGCGATCACCTATCATGTCTCAAATCCAGCAAACGATCAAAAATAACACAAACGATAATAACTAAAACGAACCTTTAGTCCCAATCTTTAATGCTGGCGAAGACGCAGATGAAAATATATTCATTCCCATTGGTAAAGTCTTATCCGGTCTTTTGTTTCTTAAGCGGTAAGTAGTTAACGTTTATCAAAAAAATAATGGTAACATACCTTAATAACATAACGCTTATTTACGAGACCATAACCCCTTTAGTGGCTTAAGTTGACAATATTTTAAAGAAAGCTATGAAAAAACATCATGATTTAAAATCAGCCGATGTGAAGGTCTCATTAATGCCAATCCTAAAGCAAAATTTACGGTGGAGCAAAACTGAAGTTTGCGTATGATCGGCGAATCTCGTCATTTAACAAGTAAGAAGGCTCTAGTCGAGAAATCCCGACTAGACGATACCCTGATCCCTACACTTTACGCGTACAGTCAGTGCTTGCAAGTATGTGTGTGTGTCTACGCGCATACTGCATAATGGATACACAACTTCAATGTCACATATCTCCGGTGTTTCTTACCCGATTTCAATAAAATTTTCACAGATTTTCATTATTTTGTTTAATAATTCAAATGGCATCTCAAAGTTTTCCAAATTCAAGATTTTGTTGTAATCGATCACATGTGTATATCGGAAACGGGAAGAGTTATCGAAAATCGAAAACAAACTTGTACTGCCTAGGGATTAGGCGAGCTTAAGTTCCAAATCTGGAGTCTCTAGTTCTTATAGTCTCTGAGATCGGTTGGCTCATACATACGAACAGACGGACGGACGGACATGGCTTTATCGACTCGACTGTTGATGCTGATCAAGCTTTTATATACTTTATGGGGTCGGAGATGCTTCCTTCTGCTTGTTACATACTTTTGCACAAAGCCATTATACCCTTTTTCCCATTTTTAATGGGATCAGGGTATAAAAACAGTGTTCTCAACCACGAAAAAAGAAAGTTTTTTTTTCCGGCACACTCAATATATAAAATAGAAATATACTGTAAATATGCAAAAGCGGCCTCCGATTGTATCTCTTCCTTTGGTTCTAAAATAACTCTTTAAGCTTCTGGTATGAAAAAAAACAAACTACCTTCATCTTACTTAACTATTAGAATTAAAAGGTCATTGTAGTAAACTTCGTTTTTGCTTAATGGGTTCAGGGTATAAAACAGCGGTAGGAATTTTTATATCCTATCACTTGTTTTTTTAGCACTTATTAGCATTTGCTCTTTACTTAGTTGAGGTGTTTTCTCTTGTTGTTGCTTGCCAGTTTCTGCTGCCGTGTGTGGCAAGCAACATTTTTAATTCAATTATATTACATGTTCATGTTGCATCGATTGACATTCTAATTTGTGTTTGTTACGCAAGTCATTTGTAACGACTCTTGTTTTACCGCCTTGCTATCGGATCATCAGATTTGAAATTGGATAAAAAGGTTATAATAATTTTCTGCAAAAGTATCCAACATACAGAAAGAAGCATCTCTGACCCTATAAAGTATGTAAATTCTTAATCAGCCTCAACACCCAAGTCGATATGGGCATGCCGTCTATCCGTTTGTATTTATGAACTAGAGACTCCAGATGGAACACTAGCGCTTTCTAGTTTGTTTAAAATTATCGATTACTAATCCCGTTTGCGATATTCACATTTGATCGATAACAATAAAATCTTGAATTTGGATATTTTAGAAATGGCGTTAGAAACATTAGACGATATAGTCACAATCTTAAACTGTTTGAAATTGGTTGAGAAACCGTGGTGATATGGAACTGAGCGTTCAAAGTGCGGCGGCAGCTTGGAAGAGAATGCCGGGCACGTCTTTTCGAGTGCCTGCGCTGTTAAACGTATACGTCTGAAGGCAGTTATGGAACAGCGCATTTCGGTACCAACCATTTCATGGTTGATAATAAACAGCAATGGGAGGCGACCAGCTACTTTGCAGCAGTAATTACGAGCTAAGACGTCTCGAGAGAGAACAAGTAAGAAGGCTCTAGTCGAGAAATCCCGACTAGACGATACCCTGATCCCTATACTTCACGCGTACAATCCGTGCTAGTCGGGCTTTCTCGACTAGAGTTTTCTAACTTGTTTAAACTGAAATCACACAGAGTTTACCACTAACTGATCTACAGGTCATTCAGTATGTATTTTCCCAGGACCCGATTCATGGTCTAGTACTGTGATGAAGGTCCGTGAAGTCATTAAACTTATGACTTTTTTTTTAAGGTTTCTGCTATTTCTAATACTTTGAGAAATTAACAGCCTCCTAACTAGCACATCTTTATAGATTTATGTTTTCACCGTTCGAGCAAGAACTCATGAAATAAAGATTTACTACCGTTAACATGTAAGATTTACTTTATTTGTTATTAAGGGTTTTCAAGATAAAATACAAACTGATGTTGTTTGCACTGATTGCAGCAACGCTAGTGACTCTATAAATCACGCTAGAACTTTTGAGTTTTCCCTTATTCTTTGCAATCATGATTACGTAATACTTAAAACTCATAGGACTACTTAAAGGGCGCTGTCTCCACTGCGCTTCAGGTAACTTCTGGTTTTCTCTTTTGAGCCTTTATTATTTGCATTATTTATACATGAACCTTCGTCTGTAATAAATATCTTTCGGGTGCTGATGTATGCTGATGATGTTAAGCTGTGCATGTCGCCGGCAACTCTCTTGCTTGTTCAAAAATAACAAAATGATTTACATATTTTACATTTACATGAATATTTACATTTTAAAACTAGATGTCGAGTAAATTTATTAAATCTTTATTATACTAAATGTAAGTAATATCTTTTTATAAACGTATGTAATTTTTAATGGTTATTTCCTCAATAGTTAACAACATATATCGTATTGATTGGGCTCAAGATTTTATTATACTTTTTGATCACAAATCATATGTGTGACAAACATATCACATCATGGTGTCCTAAAATTCAGTTAGCGTTCGTCGAAATTATCCGATGATCCCTCCATAACAAGAACCTAAAATATTGCTCTTGTATCGGTGCGAAAGTAATGTTCAGTTTCTTGCTGGGACAATTACATTAACATACCTTCTTGTAAAAGTAGACTTTTACTAATAAATCTAAAATTCCGGTGCTTCGTACTTTTGGGCCACTTGCATGCAATATTTACACAAAATCTTAAGGAATAGTATACCCTGAATTCATATAATGGCAAAAGGGAATAATGGTTTTTGGGCAAATGTATGTAACAAGCAGAAGAAAGCATATCTGATACATTAAGTACACTTGATCAGCTTAAGAAGTACATTAAGATTTCAATTGAAATGCTTGAAAAACATATGCTGCTGTCGTCTATTAAAAATTGCAATAAATATGTAAGATGACTTGCTCCCATATTGTACTAATAATCTAATCAATATTTTTGTCTCTTCAATTCAGCCCCGAATTGTGTATGTCGACGTAAAAATACGAACATTATGTACCTACGTTATTTTGTATGCATATATCTCACAAAATAGAGAAAACACAAACCGCTGCAACCTGCTTGGTATAAAAAGCATTTAAATTTATATAGACATATATTTCCTGCTCCGTTTATTAAAGGGGCCCGAAAAATCCACAGAAAATAAAAATGAGAATGAGCCTAAACAAATTTTATGGCTCGCCCTTTTAATTTCTAGGCGAAGCCAATCCTCACCCTTAGTTAAATTGCTTGCCACGCATTTTGTTTTTGACAGCCACAGTTATTACTCATTTACAGACATTTCAGCCACGTTTACTCAATAGCGAGGGGTTTGTAGGCACCTTTTGTTATTTGCATTGGAATACAAATTGAGCAGCAGGCAGCTCAGAAAAAGTTTCAAATCTTTGAATGAATTTAATAAAAAGCAACTATTAAGCAAACTTCCACAACGCCAGGCGAAGACTCTGAGGAAAAGGAAGGAAAAGTAACCCATACTCCATACTCCATTACCATTATTACCATCCACTTCATCCTCGTCATAATCATCATTATCATGACTGGTATCTTCCACGTCCAGACCCCTAACGTCAGCTTCATGTCGTCGTATATGATTTCTGGATTATGTTTATTGATGCGTTTCGTATAATAACATTTTTTCCCTCCCCACTTTGTAAGCAACTCAGTGACATGCTGACGCCATCAATTTGCCTGTGAAGAGTTGAGCTGCTGTCTCACCTGACTGTCACATGTGGCAGTCATATCGATACCCAGAAAAGATGCACGTTTCCCCAAAAAGCTTGGTCTTTTAAATATAACATTTTAATTGCTTTTGAAAGAGGGAACACAGCTTAAGAATATAATTAAAATTATTTAAGGCTAGACGTAAGCCTTTATCAACACCAAAAATTAAATAAATCCCGAATGCCGTCGAGCAAAACGATATTTTATTTTGTTTGTGTGAGTTTTCTTTTTGTTATATAAAGCTGTTTGGATTGGCAATTACTGGCACTGTTAAGAAAATTTAACATGTTTAAATAAAATGAAAATGACTTATCTGCTTTTAGTTTGCCGGTTTTTTTATACCCTGATCCCATTAAAAATGGGAAAAAAGGGTATAATGGTTTAGTGCAAAAGTATGTAACAGGCAGAAGGAAACATCTCCGACCCCATAAAGTATATATATTCTTGTTCAGCATCAACAGTCGAGTCGATATTGCCATGTCCGTCTGTCCGTCCGTCTGTCCGTCCGTCTGTCCGTCCGTATGTATGAACGCGTCGATCTCAGAGACTATAAGAGCTAGAGACTCCAGATTTCGAACTTAAGCTCGCCTAATCTCTAGGCAGTACAAGTTTGTTTCCGATAACTCTTCCCGTTTCCGATATACACATGGGATCGATAACAACAAAATCTTGATTTTGGCAAACTTTGAATTATAAAACAAAATAATGAAAATCTGTGAAATTTTTATTGAAATCGGATAATAAACACCGGAGATACGGGACATTGAAGTTGTGTATGCAGTATGTAGTATGCGCGTTCACACACACACACACACATACTTGCAAGCACTGACTGAACGCGTGAAGTATAGGGATCAGGGTATCGTCTAGTCGGGATTTATCGACTAGAGCCTTCTTATTTGTTTAGTATTTCATTTGTCACAAATTTGAAGATTTTTTAACTGCTTAAGGAAAACAAAGGTTGTTCCATATGTTTGAGTACCTTTACTTTTTGTTTATTAGCACCAACACAAAGACTAACTGCAAATTAATATGCTGTACGGTTCAAATAAAAACAAAATAGTCAAAACTAAACTTAATTTTACAAGATATATTCAGTTGATGTGTTTATTACAAGAACTTTCGTGTTTTATTTTAGTCTGCAAGTTTTTGTATCACGAATCCCATGAAAATATGTGATGTGGAAAAATTCTACATTGTATCCTCCTATCAAACTTCACAATGCGCATGTTGGCAAAAGTGGACTTTATTGCTTAATTCCACGGTTATCAAAAAAGTTGGCATTTGCGACCATTCTTACAAAAACTAAATATTTTTGGGTAATGTCAATCATGATGTTACGACATCCTTAAATCTGGAGAATTGAAACTTTGCAAACATTTTGGTCTATGTTTACGTCAGACAACAACAGCATCAACAATGGGGCACGCCGCCCAATTGGGAGGTAATTCGATAAAATTTCGATACACCTCGCAAATCGATAAGCAAATTATATTTCTCACATTTTAAAATCTTGAGTCACTTAAATTGCTGGATTGTTAGCCAATAACTTCCCCTAAAGGTCTGCATTCAAAAATCGAAATAGCACGCCCACACTTGCTGCCTCGGCCCCCTCCTTTTTATACCGGAAATGCTTGTATTTTACACAGTTTTTGAGACTAAGTCACTAAATTGGGTGGGAATATAGTTGAAAACTCTCCCAAAAGATTTGCATAAAAAGAAATTTTAAGACCACGTAGACCTCTGCTGCACTCGTGCAAACCCCTCTTTTCAAGCTACCAATTTAACGTTAGATTTTATACTGGTGGCAAAGAATTTCAAAGTCGGTTACGCACGAATTCAAAGTTTGCACTTCTGAGCCCTTAGCTCATAAATGTACATAAAGCAAATATAAATTACTGGTAAAAGAAAACATCTCCGTTGAAATAAAGTAAATATATTTTCTTGACCATCAACAACAGCAGAATCACTTTGGCAAAGTCCATCTGCGCTGGCCGTTAATTTAAAAGTCTATAAGACCAACAGATTTGAGATTTTGGATACTTTCCACGCGCAGGCCAAGTTTTTTATCGACTCCATTACCGTTTCCGATTACAAAAAAAGTTAATAAGCCTCAGTATGCAGAAAATAATTGTACAGCACATTAGAGGAGTGAATTTCAAGCTATCTCATTTGTTTTAGACACTAGTGATCGAGAAAATTCTTACAAGTTAAACGCTTTTGTTTTCCCCACTCAAAGCTACGCGAATGACATCATCATATGTGTTACAGGTTGGCATAAATAAACTATTTCAGCACGCATTCAAGATGCCCTTAACATAACACAGATCTGGTGCATGCAAAATGGATTAAAATTTTACCCTTCAAAAACTACTTTTGCACCATTAACAACAAAAGGGCGCAACATATGTAAAGACCCACCCCAAAGAAGGTCACTCTTGACTCTAAGCTTCCGTTGAATTTTTCCCTCAAAACTACCATTACTAAAGCCACATGGGCATTCTTTGCGTGCGGCAGACTGTTTGAAAGGACTTAGGGCATACGTTCTAAAATTAGTTATTGGTCATACATGAACATAAAAAGCCCATAGTTAACTACGCATCTATCGTATGGTGAAAAAGGGCTAGTCAAAGAAAATCAGCTGCTGAACTCAGTAAGCTGTAACAACTTGTATGCATTGGCATGACAGGGGCTATGCACGCATGCCCCACGAGGCGAAAGCACAGACATCAATCACCAATCCCCATAAGCATTCAAAGGGCATGCCTAGTGGCACTTTGGTTAGTCAATAGTGCCAATCTAACGTGATGGCGACATCACGGGTTATACGGCAATTCTAGAATTCCTGTACGAAACCCCGATTCTTATTAGATGGGTAAATTAAAAGTTTATGTTTAAGTTTCCCTAGAAAATTTATTATCGTCTTATGCGACCAAATCGTCTGAAAACCCAAACTCAGACTTAATTAAAGTCTGGTATACAAACGTATACTGAAATCTTTGGGCCCAACCGAAAGAAGTTTGTTTTCATGGGCAAATCACCGTCCATCACCATCCATCAAGCAGAGGTTCAAGCAATATAGAACGGAAGGCAAAAAGATCTCTATTATGTGGGATAGACAAGCAGCTAAGAAGGCACTTGACTCAGCCACAGTGTCCTCGAAGCTATTTTCAGAATGCATTGCACTAAATGAACGCGGCAACAAAAACGCCCTTTAACTAGGGTGGATAAATAAAAGGCCAAAAATTATGGTCAAATACAAGCTAAAACTTAACTCTCCCCATCAAAGAAAATCTCTTAATGGCATATCTAACTGAATAGAAACGAAACCTTAAGATTCTGTGAAGAGGGACATTAGACAAAGAACCATATCATGTGCAAATGTCCCGCCCTAAGCAGAAATCGTCGTCTCCTGGAAGGCTATGTCGCCATCCACATAAAATATGGAACAGCATTTCTGTTAAAGTGCTTACTATCATTAAAAGCCTAACCTTAGAGGTCTCCATATACAAAAACAAATTCGGCTCAAGATATCAGTTTCTGGTTGTAGTGCATACAAAGACTCACAAAACAAACGATATATTTAAAACAAGTAAGAAGGCTCTAGTCGACATATACCGACTAGACGATACCCTGATCCCTATTACAGTCAGTGCTTGCAAGTACGTGTGTGTGTGTACGCGCATACTACATACTGCATACACAACTTCAATGTTCCATATCTCCGGTGTTTCTTATCCGATTTCAATAAAAATTTCACAGATTATCATTATTTTGAAATGGCATCTCAAAGTTGTCCAAATTCATATTTTGTTATTATCGATCACATGTGTATATCGAAAACGGGAAGAGTTATCGAAAATCGAGAACAAACTTGTACTGCCTAGAATTAGGCGAGCTTAAGTTCCAAATCTGGAGTCTCTAGCTCTTATAGTCTCTGAGATCGATTGGCTCATACATACGGACAGACAGACGGACATGGCTATATCGACTCGGCTGTTGATGCTGATCAAGAATATATATACTTTATGGGGTCGGAGATGCTTCCCTCTGCCTGTTACATACTTTTGCACTAAACCATACCCTTTTTTCCCATTTTTAATGGGATCAGGGTATAAAAAATTATTGCTTATTTCTAAAACTATCGACAAAATATTATTTGTGTAAAATTTTGATCCATTGACTGCAACGCTGAAGCTTCTGTCCGCGGCACACAAACGGAAGGAACTGTGGCGTCAGAATGCTTTACGGCTTGTTAAGCGGGCCATCATGCCACACAATGTCAAAAGCTTAACGATTGTTCATAAACACAGCCAGTGTATAGATTTTGTGTTACATAGAATTAAGGCAAAATAAAAGACACATTGAAGCTAATTAATAGCGCAGATAGCGCAGAATAAGTGTGCTATTAAAGAGTAAAAAAAAAATCAGAAGGAATCTTAAGCATCATCTTATCCTGTATGCCTAACTTCAAGTCATATAGATAAGTCTTAATGTCACATAAACTTTATTTACTTCCATACAAGTTCACTGCTTACAATCATATGTAAATACCATAAGTGTACTTCAGTAAAAGCGATTAAGCAGTTAACATTTAGGATAATTGCTTTGCCTGCCAACATAGAGTAATCAAAAGCGAACATTTTGATCAAATCCAAATCATAAGCCAGAGCAAAAGTAAAAAAATCTTCTTGCGAATTGCTTTGCGAACGTTGACAACGCAACAGACTTAGTATTGCAGTTCAGAAAGCAAAACTCGCTTCGAAGCAATATCAAAGGGAATTCATATAAGACCACAAAATAGTGCATTCAACATTGCAAGCCATGGAGTGATGGCTTTTATAATGACCCAATCTAAGAACACAAAAGCGCTTGTTTATAAGAAACGCTAAGCTTTTGAACCGTTAGACAAATGGAAATTTGACGTGCTGGAGGTCATTAAAAGAGCAATAAAACACATCAGGATGCCAAACATATCGCTCGGTCTAATTTTATCCAACCGTATGTATATGTAATAAAACGAATTTTGAAATAGCATATTTAATGTTATATTTATTTACCTTAAGTCAGCGAGGAAATGCAAACAGTTGTTAGACAAAGCTTCTTTGTTGTTTAAGCATACATTTAATACACATTCCAGTGTGTGATGCGCTTCAACGCCCGCTCTAATGGCATGCCATGTGCCACGTGATGTGTGATACTACTTGCTTGATGTATCTCTAATGCTGCTTACAATAATCCAAAATATTTGATGGCAGGTCAGTGCCTGAATGTTAATTGCCATGCCAGGCTAGACTGATGGCATTAAATGGAATGATATATGCGTATAGGCCAGATTGGCCGACGGAAAACAGGATGGAATAGGCTGAGATATTCCAAATGCGTTTGTTATTTATTCAGCTGGCCATAACATTTGTTTGACAATTTTATTTAAGATGCGATTTAGTCAATTGTTGTTTTCTGTTTGCCGAGTTTTAATTTGAAAATTGGGATTGCATATTGTCATATGAATATTTATTTACATAACATATGTATATTTGTGTATATACAGTTAGGCAAGAAAGTTACAAACTGTAAAAAATTTTGATTTTTTTACTTTAGAGCTAGAAGAGACACACTAGTTGATTCTTTTAATTTTTTTTTTTCAAACTTTCTTTAATAATTTTAGACCTAATCAACAAATTTGTATCATTGATCGTTTTACCATTATTCGCTCTGCCCTTGGAGATACTGCCAGCGACCGTCCAGTTGAAAGCTTCGCCTGCATCCTTCTCTCGATTTTTAAGCGGTTTAAAACACTGTTATCAGTTTACCACCTAATTGCAAACATTTCTGCAATCTCAAAGGCTAATTTATCGATATTGGAGTTGAGGTAGGCCCCAACTGGTTCATGTCGAAAGATAACCGCTAACCTGGCCTTTAAAAACCGTCTAAAGCCCTCACGATAATAGATAAATTTTTACGACAAATTATGAAATTTCTTAGAAAATTGCTAAGTGTGTCTCTTCCAGCACTAAAGTAAAAAAAAAATCTAAATTGTTCATAGTGTGTAAATGCTTTGTTGCTTTGCTGTATATATTAAAAAAAAAAACAAGTAAGAAGGCTCTAGTCGAGATATCCCGACTAGACGATACCCTGATCCCTATACTTCACACGTACAGTCAGTGCGTGCAAGCATGTGTGTGTGTGTGTACGCGCATACTGCATACACAACTTCAATGTCCCATATCTCTGGTGTTTATTATCCGATTTCAAAAATAAATAAATAATTTCACAGATTGTCATTATTTTGCTTTATATTTTAAATGGCATCTCAAAGTTTTCCAAATTCAAGATTTTGTTGTTATCGATCCCATGTGTATATCGGAAACGCGAAGAGTTATCGAAAATCGAAAACAAACTTGTACTGCCTAGGGATTAGGCGAGCTTAAGTTCCAAATCTGGAGTCTCTAGCTCTTATAGTCTCTGAGATCGACGTGTTCATACATACGGACAGACGGACAGACGGAAATGGCTATATCGACTCGGCTGTTGATGCTGCTACTTTATGGGGTCGGAGATGCTTCCTTCTGCCTGTTACATACTTTTGCACAAAACCATTATACCCTTTTTTCCCATTTTTAATGGGAGGTATAAAAATTTGCAAACAGTCTGTTAAGTACTACCTGCCCACAAAACAATGCAAGCACTATTGACATTGTTCGTTGTATGTATCGTGAAGACCTAATCTTTAAATATTTATTTGTAGCAAAAAAGGTAAAGTCACAAAAAAACCATTATATCAATATTTCTATAAAAAAAAAGCTACTTTATAAAAAGTGTCAACTTTGAAACTAAATTTTGAGGAGTATTACTACGGTTATGCTTGCAACAAATCAAAGTTAAAGATCATTGGTTTTCAAGAAAAAATAAATACATAAGCGCAAATTTATGATTTTTACAATGATCAATTCACATTAGGGAACTTTTAGTACCCACAATTAATGATTGAACGTAAGAACTGGCCGTGACAAATTTTCTTTACCAATTCCAATTTACTTAGGGGAGGTTTTATACTCGAGTGCTTTTACTCGAGTTAGATTCAATATACTTGAGCCCACCACTTAAAATTTGCCATTTGCAGTGCAAACATAAGCAATGTCAACGAAAATGAAAGACATGAAGTACATGGTGGGAACAGTCAAAAGTAAATTATTGTTTTATTTAAAGCCCAGTACGCTTAAGAGAAAAACCAAGCCGTAACGTAAAAACGTCATATAAAACAAGTAAGAAGCAGTCCCGACTAGGAGCTACCCTGAACCCTATACTTACCGCATACAGTCAGTTCTCTCAAGCTCCTCTGTGTGTGTGTTTGTGTGTGAGTACGCGTATACTTGACTTAACTTCAATGTTCCATATCTCCAGTGCGTCTTAACATATTTTTATACAAATTTTACAGATTGTGATTCTCATTCGATATTCATTTAAATTGAACAGGTTTTCATTATTTTTTCGATAATTTGAAACAACTTGTTCAGTTCTTGTTATGGGGTCGGAGATCCTTCCACATGTCTGTTACATACTTTTGCACAAAACCATTTTACCCATTTTCATTGGATTTAGGGTATAAAAAAAAAACGCTGCTGTAAATTTGTAAAACACAATTTTGTCGTCGATACGCATGACAAATTTATAAAAAGATTTGAAAAAGTGTTGAAAATTTTTGAATTAATCTAAGCATTTGCTTATTGACTACACGACTTAAACGTCTATTCGCTTGTTTTCTTTTTTCTATCTGTATCTCTGTGTTTGTCTCTCACACCTCACTTTCCCGTTTGTGTGGTCTCCGTCTGATTTTGTGTATTCTTTTGCGTATTTTGGACATGGAATTCGTGAGTGTGTTTGTGTGTGCGTGTCTTGGCGGTTCATTTTGTACTTCTCTTTGAATTTGCCCAAATAGCTCTTACTTTGTGGGCTGAACTTGGCCAGGAAAAAATGCGTGGCATGCCGACTTAATGGATGTTGTTGTTTTCGTCAGCCTTATGTGCTTGTATTTACTTAAACGAACAAAACGGCACAATTCAGTGACGGCAGAAGCGGGGTCAAAGGCATTGTCCCCGGCTGGCGCTGTGCACACCACATTAGCGCCCACTTCATTTTTGCTCAACCTCTGATAAACAGCAAATTGAATTTTATTGACTTGATTCGCGTCCCCCCATGCCGCATTTCAATTGATTGTTGTTTTTGTTTTCTTTCCTTGTTGCCGACTGTTAGCGTTTCTATCTTTTTTATCTGCCTGACATTTCTGACCATTTGACCGGCCTTATTCGAAGCAACTGACCGACTGCTATTGTATACACAATAAATTGATTTCTGATTATCATTGTACAATAAAATGGCCAAATCCGCGCGTTCTCCCTGATAGACAGAGAGACAGGCACACAGTCAGCAGGCGGTCTTCCTTCCCCACAAGTATTAATGAAGCGTATTTTAATGTAATTAAATAACAATTTGCACAAACGTAAATAAACACGACGCTGCTTATGCAAAGCGAAAGCACAACGGGAAAGAATCTAGAAGCTGCCTCTCGACTGAATACTGATGAATAATGGCGAAGTATTATGGGATCGCAGGCGCTGTTGTTATTTCCTGCTGCCTAGCCAACGCCCAGTGCGCCGAACTTTGGTCATTAAATTAAGTGCACAGGGCAACGGCGACAACGACGACATGATGTTCCAAAGCCAAGCATCGAATGACGCCCACAACTCACATGGCCTTGATGACGTCGATTTTTAATACACACCTTAAGATTCAAAAGTACCGCAACCATTTCATTGGTGTTTTATTTTATATAATTATTTTAATTTTGTTAATCTCCGAACGTTTATCTCTTCTGTTTCTTTTTTCAGACAAGATATATTATATACCCTGAGCCTATGAAATGGATAAAAAGTTTTAATGGTTTCGTGCAAATTTGTGTTACAGACAGAAGAAGGCCTCTTTAACCCCATTAAGTATATACATACATATATTCTTAATCATTTTCAGCAGGCGAGACGACATGGTCATGTCCGTTTGTTTGTTAATATGTCTTAACACTACAAATATCTCAAAACCTTATAATATAAAATTTAGCCTAGGGTCTCCGCGGAACGCAGAAGAAATCAATCAGTTTACATTATGTTAAGTTAAAGTGAGAACACATTTTTGTTATAATTATTATTGGACGTAGATGTACTAACGGACAGTACATTCAAGTGGCCCAACGATGCCAAGCACCGCCTTGTTAACGCGCGGACCCAAGCGCAAAGTGACCCACCTCCCGCCCATCCGACCGAGGTGCGCACCGCGTAACGTGCGGTTACGATGATCGCGAACATGTAGACAAATGACATAAGACAATTTTTTTTAGTAAGCATGCAGAAGTGGTACTAGTTATTAGGTGGGAAAGATCGTTATATAATGAACATAAGATCCGGATTATGACTAGCATAGTTAGAATAACAAGCATGCAGGGCTATGGGTAAAAAATTTCTACTAGTTCCAATGGGTACTGCAAAGTTAATTTGGTTAATTAGTACGGGGGAATATATTTCCCCATTTATTAGTTTTTGAACAAAGGTGATTGCTAGCATAGTTCTACGATTATTAAGAGAGGGATGATTTCTTAGTAAAAGTCTACTGTGGTAAGCAGGTAAATTATTACTACTATCCATGTTAAAAATAAATTCCGATTTTGGAGTCTTTTAAATCGTTTAATTAACTAGGCAAAAAGACCGTACGCGTTTGTCCGAATTAATGTTTCTAGGATGTTGTTGAATATTCAGATACAAAATTAAATACTGTTTGGGTTCTGCTGTGAGCCGTTTTCATTGAACGTGTTTTGAGAAAAACGCGTTTAACGTTATGGCATGCTGTACGCTTTGTATAAACGCCAAATATAACAAGTGAACTCGTTGCAGTCGGACGCAACTATCTGCGGAATACTCTGACACCAGTATAAAAACGGCTTTAAACGAGTCCTCTTGCAAACGGAATGTTCGGAGATTGTTTGATGCACATCTTTGGGAGGGATCTTTCGACATCTTGCCAAAAAATTTGCTGAATCTAGCTGAAAAGCTGTGAAAGATATAAGAATTTTCGGGGGCCTCCAATGAGCGTAGCTCCCAATCTTGACACTTTATCTGGACCCATCTTTTTCTATGAGGACAGTTTCAAGTCTCAAGCTTTACGGATGTCCAAAAAAATTGCGTTCATCCAGACTGACGAACGTACTTGCACAAACCCAATATGTCAGCGTATAAAAAAAAAATTTCAAAAATTTTTCTGTGTCATAACCCCTTAACCTTACTTAACTTGTATTCTGCTTAAGCATAGGTTTTTATTAGCTTTAACGCGCGAATCGCTCACACACAGCGTGGCAGTTCGCGTATGGCAGGAAAAGTCTTGATAGACAGATACATAAACATATGGACTCATAAATATACATAAATTGCACAAATTTTTATTGCATTGCATATATCTTGGCAGGCTTCGTAAACTGCTTGTCACTTAAAGAGGCGAACAGAGAACATAAAAGATGTAAAAAGCTTAAGCTATATATATATTTATTGATAGCTTGAAAAATTTGACGGCATACCAAATCTTGCGCTGGTTTTAAAGCAGCCACTACCACTACGAATCACTTCATCGAGTTCAAATGTCTTGTTAACTTAAAAAACAAAAATTTGTTATAAATGTGAGGCATGCTAAATGTGCGGAAACGTTTATCAATGTCTAGTAGCACATCTAAGAGGCTTGAGATAAACGCTTAAAACCAACTTGTCGTTACTCTTCTGAGCCCACCGGGGTCACCTATTTTGGGAGCTTGAGTTAGAATTGAACATTTTTTCAGAGATTTTGAGTTTATTAATCAAGGCGATACATTTCTCTTATTTATTTTTACTTTTTTTCAACAAGAGCACATTACTGCGTTCTGTCCGGCATTTAAGTATGAATTACATCGCAGTGGGCTTCAAGCTGCCTGCGTTATTTAAGCTGTATATTTATACTATGATACCGAAATTATAAAGCAGTCATCTTGCTTCCGTTCCAAGACTATAATCGTATTACATTTGCACTAATTTCGTAGGAAATACATTCGGCAACAGCGCAATGGCTAGGGCGTTTGCTTAGTTGAAGGCCATTAGGCAATTATATTTCGTATTCGGTAAGTTTGATCTAACAACTTAAAGTTATTGGGAAAGGGAAAACGTGCGATTTTGCAACGGCTTACAAAAAATAAATTTGATTTCAATATGCGTAATTCTTCTTCTTTTTTTTTTTTTCTTTGAATAAATAAAATTGAATTTTTTCTTTGACCAGAAAAGTCGGGTAGGGGCAAACGATTTCTCGGGAACGGAAAATTGAAAAGTAAAATGAAAATTTGGGTTTTGTTCAGTATACGAGTTAAGTGTAAGCGAAAAGATATGGGATCAGTCAATAAATAACTTTGCCGACTTATAGCGCATGCCACAAAGTCAACACACAAGAAATATAACATATTTTGTAAAAACAAGTAAGAAGGCTCTAGTCGAGAATCCCGACAAGACGAAACCCTAAAGTCTAATTATATATTCAAGATTTTGTTGTTATCGATCCCATGCGTATATCGGAAACGGTAAGAGTTATCGAAAATCGAAAACAAACTTGGACTGCCTAGAGAAAAGGCGTGCTTATGTTCCAAATCTGGTGTCTCTAGCTCTCATAGTCTCTGAGATCGATGCGTTCATACATACGGACGGACAGACGGATATTGCTATATCGACTCGGCTGTTGATGCTGATCAAGAATTTTTATACTTTATGGGGTCGGAGATGCTTCCTGCCTGTTTCATACTTTTGTAGAAAATCATTATACCCTTTTTTACCCATTTTTAATGGGTTCAGGGTATAAAAACAACATGAAGAACGATGGGCAGCTTATTAAGCTAGCTGCATGCAAATCGCTTACAGAAAAAGTAAGTTAAAGCTAAGTCTAAAAGAAAAACAGGCATAATAAATATTTAAACTTCTTCCAACTCCCGCCGCTGAAATGTCGCTTGCAGCTACTAAAGGTTCCAAGCTGTAATTTGCTAGTTGCAAGTTGCTAGTGTAAGAACATGGTGGGTGGCTGTCGTGCAGCCGAAATTTGCATTTATTTGATATGCGTTTTGTGGTGCGCCAACAAGTTGGCTAAAACTGCTTCCTACACTTGCCACCCATCACACTACCGTGCCGCCATTTTGGACAAAACGCACGCAAAACTTCGTTCGGCTTGAATCTTGGATTTCCCTTGCCCTTGTCACAAGTGAGTCTAGCCGAAGGCAGCACCTACTTCCAACGCGAGTTCAAATTATGAAAAATGCAAACACGCGCTAGGATCGATCTAAGTGGGTTATACCCACAGTAAAAGCTTGAGTCCCATCAGGCAACACTGCCTGGTCCGGACTGTTGCAACGTTTGATGGCGGCTTATTGTACTATTTTATAGACTGCCCTCCGTTTACATATTGAGTTTAAAGTTCGTTTGGCAGATTTATAACGGCAGCTAATTGCATTATTCTTCCTCATTTCACAAGCGCTTAGTTTATTGTGTATTAACAATTTTAATCTGATTAAAATCACAATGATTCAATTGTGCCTTTTAAATCGTATTACAACGGAAATTTAAAGCCAAACATCGTAGAAAGGCAAGTCTAAGTATAACAACTGTCGAAATAATCAGAATTTAGAAGGGTAAGCTGTTATATACAGTAGAGTGAAAGGCGAGTTGCTAAAGCACGCCGTTTAAGCCATATAAATTGCCATATAAAATAATGTTTAATAAACGGAATTAATATTATCGTAAACAATTTCCAGTTTTATTTGATGACAGCTCAATGTTAAGTCCATTATCAGGTTTAATTACAATAATGTAGGAAACTGAACCTGTTTCCTTGGTCGGTAATCCAGATAACGAAAGTGTTTTTTGCAAATGTAAAGCCGTCAGAAATGTCAATTTGATAAACGGCTTAAATTTTATATTCCATAAACCTTTGAAATGTAACAGGCAGAAAAGAATCTCCGACCATATAAAGCAGCGGTCGGGAAACCGGGGTAAATTACCCCAAATGGGGTAAAAGTGAAATTTCTGGGGGTAATGGTAATGATTAAAAAGTATATATTTTAGATTTTATATTCTACTGAGCTTCTTTTTTTAACTATGGGGTAAAGTTAACTTCCACAACAATATTTTGGGGTATTTCATTAACGTATATATTTTAAATTTTATATTCAATCGAGCTTTGTTTTTTTTTTTTTTGCTCTTCACTATGGGGTAACGTCAAGTTTGACAAAAATATTTGGGGTAATGATTCAAAAAGTTCCCCGACCGCTTATATAAAGTATACATATACACGTATGTACACATTTTTGATAAGCATCAATATCCGAGTCAATGTAGCCATGACCGTCTGTCCGGACACTATCTCAACACCACTACAAAATGTTGATGCTTTTAATTTTGATTTCTCTGAAAACTGACTTTTTTAACTAAATGTTTTTAGCGTCTGTTTATTTCATCACGCCAGGTTTCTGAGATTAAGTCTGACCTTATTAGTTTTTTTTTAGGTGATGTCAAAACCCTGATCTAATGGAGTAAAACGCACCGCTGTTTTGGATTAAGTGACCCCAAAACATGCATTTCACATAGTGAGATTCTCAGATTAGATTTTATTTTTTGTGTCTGTGTAATTTGTACAGAAAAGAAGCTTTCACTTTTTTGAATACTTATAGAATGTAGAAATATTTGATTGCTTGGGCATTCGCTTAAACTACAAAACAGTGTTTCATTGAAAAGCAACTGACCCAACGTGTTGTTGTGCATTGAGCTTTCTCTATGAAAACTAGGAAAGGTTGTAGCTCTGGGGCTTAAGTCAATTATGCAGAAACATGCATGGTTCAGATTACGATTTTCAGTTTTATAAAGTAAAGCCGATTTCTGACTTTAATATGGCGTTTCAGCTCATGTACGTGTATGTCACTGAAAGTTCCATTAAAAATAAAATTAATATAGCAAAAAAAAAACTATCATATGTATATTGAAATTTTCATTTGAATTCTCCTGTTAGCCACCAAAAGGCAAAACGCGAGCATTTCCACTTTAAGATGTTTCTTGCAGTTTTTAATTTGAATCCGTCGACCTAAAAAGAATGGAAACAAGTTACAAGGCTCTTAATCAAGAAAGCACGACTATGAGATACCCCGAATCCTAAACATTATGCTCAGTCATTGTTTGTACTTAGTTGTGTGTGTCTGTATGTACGCTAATACGGAAAATGCATGTACATAGAGCTAATGAAACGTCAATCTTTGATATCTCTAGGTCGAGTTCCAAATGTTCCAAATTAAAATGTTAACGATATCGTTTAAATATCGAAAGCCGTAAAGCCTATCGAAAATTTAAACAAACTTACTCTGCCTAATCTGGCTTAGGTAATTTTGTATACACCTGAAAAGTATATATTTATTTTGTCATGAAATGTATTACGCATAGAAGGAATTTAATTATGTAGTCTCTGGTCTTTTAGTTTTTGGGATCGACGCGTTTATACAGACAGACGAACTGACAGACAGAGAGACGGACTTGGACATACCAACTGTTAATGTTAATGATTTTTAATAAAAATATATCTACTTTATGAGATCGGAGATAATTCTTTATACCATTATAACTTTTTTTCTATTACATGGCATGGGCGTAGGGTATAAAAATACAAAAACAACAGCAACCACATCAACCGGCATAAATTGTCGTCTTCTTCTTTCTTCCCTCTCTTAAGTTAAGAGCTGACACAATTGCATGTTGCATTAAAAGTTGTGTTGGACAAAAGTCATTTCCTTGCTTGACACACACACACCGTAAGAAAGGCGAAATGTGCACTTAACAGTTAGCTACGTTTTTTTCTCCCTTTTGTTTTTGTTTTCCAACGCCTCATTTGGCTTAGTATTTTTTCATGTCACTTAAGCAACACTACGCACCCACTCCGAGCGCTACCGCAATCTGCGGTGTGTCCTTTGCTTGTTGAGTGAGAAGCTTGCTAACAGTCCTTAATTCAATTTAGGGGCAAGAAGCAAGTAAAAGTAAAAGTAAATCCAACAAAATTATGCTGAAATAATGTTTTAGCCCTTCAATTACGATAAAATCAAATAATATATATAAAAGATATATTTAACAATATCTTATAAAGTACACGACAACAAAAAAAAATCCGTGTTCTCCATTATAAAACGAAGAACATCCACTAACCATAGTCTACCAGTGCCCGACTTTTTTGATTTAAGAACGATTTTCTTAAATTTTGAACGGGCTTTTTAAGGCCTTCTTGCTTTAGGGACGAAATGTTATTGAAGTTTTTCTTAAAATGACGCTATTGGTTCTTAATTAAATAACCAATTGTGCTTAACGAATTAAGAACAATGGGTCATATAATAAGAACATTAGTTCCTAAATATGCAACCGCTTGTGCTTAAATATAGGTCATACTTTAAGAACCAATGTTCCTAGTTATATAACCGCTTGTGCTGAGTATATTAAGTTCGCAATTTAAAGCATCTACTTTAAAATTTTATCAGAGCACTGTTTCTTTATTTAAAACGTGTATCAGTTTAAAATAAAAACATTTTATGTTTTGCTCTAACTTTTTGTTTTTATTAATACACATATACATATAAATATATATATATATATATATATAAAATTAGATATATATATATATATATATATATATATATAAAATTAGATATATATATATATATTATTTATAATAAAAATATATTTGTAGTGTACCTTAATATAATATAAATATATATGTATATTTATATATATATGTGTATTAATAAAAACAAAAAATTAGATATATATATATATATATCTAATTTTATATATATATATATATATATATATATATATATATATATATATATATATATATATATATATATATATATATATATATATATATATATATATATATATATATATATATATATATATATATATATATATATATATCTAATTTTTTATATATATATATATATATATCTAATTTTTTGTTTTTATTAATACACATATATATATAAATATACATATATATTTATATTATATTAAGGTACACTACAAATATATTTTTATTATAAATAAAATATGTATAACAAATGTTTAATATTAAATTATACCTAAATAATAAAATGTAGTTATATTTTCACAATCTTATAACTTAAGTGTACATAGGTAAATAAATAAAATAAATATATTTTTAAAGTTAATAATAATACTCGTTGCCTTTAAACTTTTATTAACTAACAACTGAGTCGTAGATAAAGCTTCAACCTATTTTTTTCTTTGGATAAAAACAAATGGTACAAGTTGTACATGCTGTGAGACACATTTAAAGACGCGCCCTTAATGTGCTTGTCAGTCATTCAGTTGTCTTTAATTTTCAACTTGCCGCCGTACTAGGAATCCTTTTATGTAATGACTGGTAATTATCCCCAATTAGTTGAAAAATATTTAAGGGGATGTGCTTTGGTTTCCAAAAGCCCAAATATAACAACGCAAGAAGGCAAAGTTTATACGCAGGCCATTACCCAAAAGTTTTTGGCACCCGAACACTGAAGCCCATTCATAGTGATACTAATGATAATAATCATCATAATAATAATTAGACTTATAATTTGTTATTAAAGAAGACTTACAACTTCACCTACAAGCCATGATAAATTGCCTTTCCACTTGGACCAACCCTTTGCCAATCAAACGCACATACAAACACATAGCAAACGAACAAACACGCAATCACAGATACAAACACGAATGAACATGGCAATTTTAATTAGCCTTAAACGCTTTACGCATACTCTACCAGGCCTTTTAGTAACAAAAGTTAACCACATATAAAATGTAAAATAATTTTTGCCCCTTGCCCATTAACTGCTGCCGTGTTTCCAGTCGCCGCACAGTGGCCGGTTTCGCTAATTTAGCATTGCAAAAATCATAACTTTTGAACGGGAAGCGATATAGACAGAGAGACAGGTCAACATGGTGATTCAGTGTCGGCTGCCAATGTGCTAAACTTAATACACGGAAAAAGTTGCTTGCAAGCAAAAAATTAAAATTCGAACTAAAATTCAGAATATTTAACAAAAAGTTAATTTTTGATTACAAAAAATATTTATTTTTTTACATTCAAAACAAGTAATAAGGCTCTAGTCGAGAAATCCCGACTAGACGATACCCTGATCCCTATACTTTACGCGTACAGTCAGTGCTTGCAAGTACGTGTGTACGCGAATACTGCATACTGCAAATTCAATGTCCCATATCTCCGGTGTTTCTTTTTTATTATTTTGCTGTTAAATCTGTTAAACGCCGTCTCAAAGTTTTCCTAATTCAAGATTTTGTTGTTATCGATCCCATGTGTAAATCGGAAACGGAAAGAGTTATCAAAAATTGAGAACAAAATTGTACTGCCTAGGGATTAGGCGAGCTTATGTTTCAAATCTGGTCAAATCAAGTCTCTAGCTCTTATAGTCTCTGAGATCGACGCGTTCATACAGACGGACAGACGGACGGACGGACGGACAGACGGACATGGCTATATAGACTCGACTGTTGATGCTGATCAAGAATATATATACTTTATAGGGTCGGAGATGCTTCCTTCTGCCTTGTACATACTTTTGCACAAAACCATTATACCCTTTTTCCCATTTTTAATGGGATCAGGGCATAAAAACTTATTAAAAGTCAAAAGAAGAAACAGGTTTTGATATTTTTTCTTTACAATTGATTCGTCTTAAAAAAAATATAAAATAAACATGAGATTTGAATAAAAAAAATTTAACGGTTTGCAAAATTGTGTATCTTTTAACCACTGTATAAACCAAATAATTTTCCAAATTAATGCGGTCAAGAAAATCGACCAAAAATCTTTGATTTTTGTCATGCTTTATCGCAAATCGGCCAAAATGCGCCCGACGAACAGTAAGTACATTTGAACTTTCTCGAATAATTTTTAAATTAATTATTGGAAATCGAAATTTTGCGGGAATCGTTACCATTTCGATTGCCAATAAAATCAATAACAAATATTTTTGGACAGATAAAAAACAACAGAAGGCCTGTAAAAATGTATTAAAATTATGAAAAAAAAATAATTCAAATAAAACTTTTTTAATTGGCTTTGAGCAATAAACTTAAATAAATTTAAACAAGTGTAAACGCGCTAGTAAAGAAGTCTCGACTAGGAGATAACCTGAATCCTATACTTAACGCTTAGTCATTGTTTTTATCAATGTGTATGTATTTGTCTACTGAATGCTCAACTTAACTTCAATCTTTAATATCTTCGTTGATTTTTAACCGATTTTTAAATAGTTTTTGCTTCTTAAGTTTCTATAACAATACTTCCAAAATTATGCTGTTAATAATGTTGATTGCATGCCTACATCGGAAGTTTTTGTTTTGACGTCGGTATAAAAGAGCTTATGTATTAAATTTAAAGTGTCTAGCTCTTATAGACAGCCATTTGGACAGACAGACAGACGGACATGGCTATATGAACTCGACTGTTAATACTGATATAGAATATCTGGATATACCTAATGGGGTCAAAGTTGTTTCCGTCTGTAAAATACATCTGCACTAAGGCATTACATCCTTTTTATACCCTGATCCCATTAAAAATGGGAAAAATGGGTATAATGAATTTGTGCAAAAGTATGTAACAGGCAGAAGGAAGCATCTCCGACCCTATAAAGTATATATATTCTTGATCAGCATCAACAGTCGAGTCGATATTGCCATGTCCGTCTGTCCGTCCGTCTGTCCGTCTGTCCGTCCGTATGTATGAACGCGTCGATCTCAGAGACTATAAGAGCTAGAAGCTCCAGATTTGGAACTTAAGCTCGCCTAATCCCTAGGCAGTACAAGTTTGTTTCCGATTTTCGATAACTCTTCCCGTTTCCGATATACACATGGGATCGATAACAACAAAATCTAGAATTTGGAAATCTTTGAGATGCAATTTGAATTATTAAGCAAAATAATGACAATCTGTGAAAATTTTATTGAAATCGGTTAAGAAACACCGAAGATATGGGACATTGAAGTTGTGTATGCAGTATGCAGTATGCGCGTACACACACACACACTTGCAAGCACTGACTGTACGCGTAAAGTATAGGGATCAGGGTATCGTCTAGTCGGGATTTCTCGACTAGAGCCTTCTTACTTGTTAAGAATGAAATCAGCGAACCTTAACCCAAAACTCTATCAATATCAGTGTCCACCTTTATTGAATATAAAATTGTAACTATTCGAAATGACAAAGTAAAATCCGCAATCTCACTTTTTGCGCTAGTTTTAAATAAGTTTTAACTCTCTAAGTTTTGCAGTTCTGTGCAAAGCACTTGTCAAACTTTTTTGAAACTTTTTTGATAACGTTTGGCAGTGACTTTAAAAATAAAAATAAAATGAAATGACCAATTGACACATCATTTTGGCTTACCGAAGGTATCACACTCGTTGCAGACCCTGTCAACTGTTTCTGCTGGCACTCTTACCCCTTTTAATGCTGTGCTTGGTGTTAATTTGTTATAGATATAATATTTTACGTTTTCCTTCCCTATCTATTCTCTGTCTCGTCGGCCAGCTGCTTCTCCGTCTGCTGATCTGTTCATCATATTTTTATTCTTTTTAGTCCTGTCAGTCTCATTAGTGTTACTGTATAATTTCTGCCCTGTTTGTAGTGGTTGCAGTTAACCATCCCACACAAAAAGCAAGTGCAACGTGCAGTCGAATGCAACTGCCTGCGTAAGTTATTGAAACCATTAAAGGACAGTGCTGACCAAGAACGCAAATTTCTTTTTCAATATGTAACACATTTTAGGACATTGCTTAGCTACGTTCTTCTTTGAGGGATATGTCAATGATCCCGTAAGCTTTGCTTGCGTTTTTTAAATGAGTGGTGTCATGACACTTGGCATGTGTCAATGGCCTCAGTCAGCGTCACAAACACTGACAACTGCCATAAGGCTTGCTCTCCTTGACACGCAATGTTTGGCTTGCCACCCGCTGATTGGGTTACAGCCAAATTATTTACAATTTGACTAGACGTCGCGACAAATTTTGTTTTTAACCAATTTTTGGTAGAATCTGTAGGTTGTTCTTGTTTTTGTTGACGTTGTTTTTTTTTTGCATTTTGTTTGGGAACTCGCTTGTACATAAATATGTATTTAAAACTTTCAATTTAGTTAAGCTGCACCAGTTAACGCAGTGGGTGTGGTATTTGGCCGCCTTGGCACCAGACAGTTTTCATATTTGTTTATTTGGTTTTTGTTATCACCTAGTAAAAATTACGTGTACATTGTACTTTATGGTTTTATTGTTGTCTTGCTTCTGCAGCTTACAAACGTGCGTGAAACCATACGGACAGCAGGGCAAACGCTGAAAAGTGAATAGGGTGCAAGTGTTTTTGCCTGTTAGGTCAAGTCAACTAAATTACCTTAATTTATACACGTCGCAAACATACAGTACTCGTATTTTCAAGCGCGTTTTTTCTGTTGTTATGTTGTTGTTTATTGTGGCTAATTTTTCATGTTTTCTCGTGGCAGCTTCTTAGCTCTAAGCTGGCTTCAAGGCAGCATCTCTGTGCTCGGCTTATTTTTATATTTTGGTCGCGGAAAGTTTTAATTTATGCGTTGCTGTCGGTTGTTGTTTTTCTTAAAATTGTATTTTAAACTTTTGTTTGAGTGGCAATTGGTTTTTGCATGCAACTCAAGTTTATACCCTATTCATATGAAATGGTTAAAAGGACTTGATGGTTCTGTGCAAAAGTACAAGCAGATGCAGCATCTCCGGGCTCAAGGCATGTGCTAGTTGAGTTGACTTGTCTAGAGCCGTTGAACCTATGGAAAGGAAGCCAAAAGCGAAAAGTGGAAGTGATAGGTACGTACCATAAACCATTTGTCAACGGCACTTGATTGGACTTCATATGATTAAGTACCGTTGCCAAGCCGCAAGCGGAGACCAGAAAGCAGTTTTCTCTAAACCCAAATCTAAACACACTTGGTTAACGCTAGCGTGTAGCCCATTTTCCTAGTGGTCAAATTTGGCCCACAATAAGGCAACTGAACACGAAAAACTGGTATGAAGTATTGGTGTGCATACGTTCATAACAAAGTGATGCACTACGACGTGTTCGTACAGACAGAAACAGACAGCCGACCATGGCTATATTGAGTCGGCTGTTAAAGCTTATCAAGAATATATGCACTTCATGGGTTCGGAGATGCTGTGTCTGTTATATACTTTTACAAAACCATTATATTCCTTTTAACCATTTATGGGTTCAGCGTATAAAAATGTGGAAGATATGATAATTTCAGATTTTTAAGCTAACACTAAACTTTTGATACGGGTTTTTGAAGGAGAAAGCGGGTGGGTTTTATCGATCTTTAGCTATCAGTTTTATCGAGTTTGCGGAGCACCCAAATCTTGACACTTTCTATAAGCGGTCCACATACAAAGATTTTTCCACAGTTTCAAGTCAAGCTTCAATGGTGTTGAAAACGTCTTACTATAAGTTTAACATTTTATGACAAAATTTTAATACAGTTTTCAAGCGTTTAACAAGTGAAAAGGCTCTAGTCGAAAAATCCCGACTAGCCGATGCTCTGCATACTACAAACTGCATACTCAACTTCAATGTTTCATATCTCCGATGTGTTCCTCGACTTCAATACTGATTGTCATTAATTTGCTTAATGTTACAAACGATATCTCAAAGTTAAGCAAATTCATGATGATTTTGTAATCGCATTCATACATACGGACAGAGGGACACACGGACGGACGAACGGACAGATGGACGGACATAGCTATATCGACTCGGCTGTTGATGCTGATCAAGAGTATATAGCATATATATAGCATATATATAGCATATATATAGCATATATATAGCATATATATAGCATATATATAGCATATATATAGCATATATATAGCATATATATAGCATATATATAGCATATATATAGCATATATATAGCATATATATAGCATATATATAGCATATATATAGCATATATATAGCATATATATAGCATATATATAGCATATATATAGCATATATATATATCGGAGATGCTTCTTTCTGCCTGTTACATACTTTTGCAACCATTTTTAATGAGTTCAGGGTATAACAAGTAAGAAGGCTCTAGTCGAGATATTCCGACTAGACGATACCCTGATCCCTATACTTCACGCGTACAGTCAGTGCTTGCAAGTATGTGTGTGTGTGTACGCGCATACTGCATACACAACTTCAATGTCCCATATCTCCGGTGTTTATTATCCGATTTCATTTTTATAATTCAAATGGCATCTCAAAGTTTTCCAAATTAAAGATTTTGATGTTATCGGTCCCATGTGTATCTGATCGGGAAGATTTATCGAAAATCGGAAACAAACTTGTACTGCCTAGAGATTAAGCGAGCTTAAGTTCGAAATCTGGATTCTCTAGCTCTTATAGTCTCTGAGATCGACGCGTTCATACATAGAGACGGACAGACGGACATGGCTATATCGACTCGACTGTTGATGCGATATTGGAGCAAGATGTGATTTTCCATGTCTTTAGACTAGAGATGGGAATGGGACGTGCTGTCTTCGTTGGCGTATACTCGTTTTGTCTATGTATATGTGTGAACTTATCCTACTACAAAGTATAACATAAAATTTTGTTAAATTTCATTCAGAAACTACGATTTAACGAAAACAATTTAGAAGTTTTAAGTCGGTATAGCTTGCCTAGGCGATACCCTGAATGCTAGACATAACGCGTACAGTCGTTGTAGGTAGTCTGTGACGCTTAAAGAGAACATAACGGATCTTGATAATGCAAATTTAAGTTATTTTCATCTTCAATATCTTTAGTGTTCCGTGACCAATTTTGAAAGATTATCATTACGTTGAGGTTTCAATTTAAAAATGGAAAATTAAGAATGTATTTGTTAGACAGTAACAGTTATTTGAAACATACTCTGTTTATTTCTTGGGAGAGCTTATATTTGGAGTCTGTAGCTCTTTTAGTCTATGACATCTACTCATTCATAGATACGAACAGACGGATATAGCTTAGTTGGCTCTGCTGTTGAGGCTTTCTTATGCCAGTAACGTAAATTTATAAAAAACCATAACACCATTTTTTGACTTTATCTGTAAAGGGTATAAAAACTGAAAATTGAAGAAAAACTGTTTCGAGCAAAATCTAATCCGTTAATTTGGCACAATATATGTAGCTATAATTAACTGTGCTCATCTCTTTACATTTGTAGACTGTACATAAAAGTTGGAATGCCTCTTTCTGATGATAATCAGAAATACATACAGAAAACACTTAAAAAACACCAAAACAGTTTTTTTGTTTTGTTGCAGACGCGGTTGAAAAACATCGCAGATATGGAAGATTTAAAATTACTCGAGCACAAGATAGCAAGTGCATGCATTATCTGTATACGCATACCCTTTTGCTGACCTTAACAAAAGTTTGTTTGCTCTTAGAATATTATTTCCTAATGGACATAATTCGCGCCCTTTACTGTTGTTCGCTGCTTAGGGATAATCCTATAAGTATGTTATGTACCCATAATAACAATAATAAACTATAACCACAAGAAGCCCCAGCTTCACTATTTTACTCGCCATCTCCTTTAACTTCATTAGCCCCCGTTCAGAGTGCTACATTATGTAGTTTGATTAGACAAAGCAGCCAGTTGCTGACTAAGCGAAAAACTTTTAACAACGATACACGTCTAAAATTACTTTCCACCCACCCACACAGCTGCTATGCTCTGATCGAAGACCTCCCTTCAATGTTGGTCTCAAACACGAGTGAGTGATGTGGAGTGGGGTTAGATGGTTTGGGGTGTTGTAGTTTGAAGACTGACGCCAAGAACAAAATGGCGGCGCACGTTCATCGCCTCACTTAATTAAGCGCCTTTTTGTCTGCTGTAAGTTGATAATTGAGGTTTCGCCGGTTTCCAGTTAAAGTTAATGCCTGCGAAAACCCAAATAGCTAAAAGTGGCACAACAAAGGCGCCCCCAGCTATTGCGCTAGGACCGGAATGAGGAATGGGCGGACTGTATATACTTGTAATCAGAATAAAAGGTACCTCAACCCAAACCAATTTAAGGGCTTCTTAGGTTTGACAAGCATTTTTATACTCAGATACCGGAGGTAAAGAGTATATTGATTTTGGCCGAAGTCCGTTATGCTGTCTCTCCGTTCGTCCATCTGTCCATATGAACGCAACTTAAGGCGAGTTTTAAAACCTTGTCAAAATTGGGGAGTAGGAAATCTATAACAAATCAAGAAATCGCAAGGTGTATATATATATATAAGTTGAATAATGTTTAAACATTATATAATTATACACTTAGCTGATTGTTAATTTTCTAGCTGGCAAGCTCATCAATGTTGTTGAAGATTCATGTTCATGTTCGCCGTTCCTCAATTATAGAACCCCTAAGCAACATTGCAGTGATTTAGAGCCTGATTGCGAAGATCATTTCCGTTTTCGAATTCCAAGATACGCACGCACTGCCCCCCACGCAAACACAGTGTGAGAAAATTTGGAAGTATAGTACAGAAGGCCGTCAGCAGCGTGAAATAACAAACAATGTCCGTTGCGACGATCCACTTTATGCTGTCAAATGCCTGCCTGAACTTAACTTCAATGTTCCATATCTCCGGTGTTTCTCAACCAATTTCAATCAAAATTTTACAGAATTTTTTATTTCGTCTAATATTTCTATTAAGTTTGCAATCCCCAAAATGTTGTATGTAATGTATTTCGATATACTTGATAAACAGTTTAGGCTACCGCTTAAAAATAAATTTGTCTCTTCCGAACAACCAAACTTTGTGGATGTCTTTTTTTCTTCAGCACACTCGCACCCGTTTAAAAGTTGTCCAAATTCAAGATTTGATTGTTATCAATCACATATGTATATCGGAAACGGGAAGAGTTATCGATAATTAGCTTGTACTGCAGGGTTATGTTAAGTCTGGAGTCTCTAGCTCTCTAGTCTCTGCGATCGACGAGTTTTTATCTGATCAAGAATATACATACTTTTTATGTTTTCTTCTGCCTGTTACATACTTTTGCACAAAACCATTATACCCTTTTTACCCATTTTTAATGTGTTAAGGGTACATAAAGAATTAAGCCGAAGATAGGTTCCTTACGCATGTCTGTTTCTAAAGGGGCTCTAGGGGCTCTACTTAAGCAACATGCCGGTGACCATCAGCTGTTGTTTAAAGTCCTGTCATCATCAAGACCACCTTCGTAGATTGTGGCTTTAATAATAAAATGCGCAATTTTTCGAGACAAATATTTGCAAGACACTTAAATTCACCAGACACACACACCCACGCAAACACAGTATGAGAAAATTTGGATGAAAACTGTTGACAACGAAATATTTTTTTGGCTCTGGATTTGTTTTCTTTCTGGAGCGCCACGGTCTGATGTATGGCATGAGTTTCATGCTTCGTTTGCCGTGAAACGAGATCCAAACATACACACACATATACATATACGCACACAAGCATACACAATAACATGCTTGTTAGCCACGCCACGTATGTTCAAAAAGAAACAAAGTACAAGAGGGAGGAAATGTCGAGAACGAAGCGCGCTAATCGATGAATGAATCCAAAGTTACTTCTAAGTTGACCTAGAACAAAACTGCCATTAAATATACGAGACCTAACAACACAAACAAGACAGCCTGACAGTGACACACAAACATAAGAACCGCCAACGGCAGATGGGTATAGAATAGTGCAGTGTGACACTTAGTAATGGGTCTATAGATCCTTCTTTAACAATTCCGAAGGTAAAAATTAATACTTTTGTGGTTTTTTAAATGTTTCTAAAAAAGCGCACGAAAAACCTGATTAAAAGTTTCTTTACTGCTTTTACTTTTTGAATGATAAATGTGCTACTTCGATTTTTAATCATTCTATTAATTGAAAATGATCGGTTAGTAAACAGAAAAGTTCCATACAAAATTGTGTTCACGATTTTATTAATCAAGCTCAATGTTCTTAAATCAAGACACTGGTTATGAAATTATTAGAGTTTTAAAACGCAATCTAAGGTTGCGGATTTATTTCAATAAAGGTCTGCACTGAATGGCAGTACAAAAAGAAGTGTGTAACTAAAAACTAACAAATAGAGAACGAGTTCATTGCTCTCGAACGGTGTTGCCAGATCGATAATATTATCGCTTACATACTATCGAATATAATCCAAATTATATTTAAACAGAAATGTCTATGATTTGGTGCATATGGAACAAATTTTTATTATTAATTTGTTACGAATAGAACTAAATTGTTCAATTTGTACTATTTTAAGAACAATTTATAAATAAAGAAATTTAAGAAAGAAGGTACCACCCAAAACTTAGCCTGTTTCCAACTTCTATTGAGCTATTGAGCAATAAAAGCTGTTTTTGGTAGGTACAAAGACGAAAAAGTCTTGTTTATAGTATATAAGTATAAGTATAAGTATATAATAGTTAATTACTTCATTTATTTATTCCATGGTGTACACACATATATCAGTTGGCACGTTACTTATGTCAGAACGAAGCTAATTGGAAATGGAGAATATTTTTTGTGTGTAGCCGCCTCACACAATAAATAAAGTAGCTAGAGACACCAGAATTGGAACGTTACCGCTACCAAGCCAATGTCAGAAACAGATGATTTCAGACCAATGATAACTTTTTCGGTTACACATATATATTATAAATGAAACTTCCAGCGTTAAGCCAATCGATCGGTTATTTTTCTTAACTTGGTAGCACTGTTAATGAAAGATGTGCGTCAAAATTTTATTAATGTATAAGTATTCATTCTGTGATTTTGAAAAAAACCAAGCTGTTAAAAAACTGTTTAAATATACTGAACGGCGTTAATAAGAATTTCGTTTATAAAGTATGACCAACGTTCATGGATAAGGTAGTTTGTACATAAATGTACTTCTGTTGACTTCTTTAAAATATATCAAGTAAGAAGGATTGCTGTAGATTGCTTAATGATTTTGTTCAGGCAGAATGAAGCATGTTTTAACCTTTTTCCGCGGGTATGCTCGCTTGGAAAATAATTTTTCCTTTAAAATATTGTATGCACGTTAAAAGCACAATGTAATCCCAACAATGTATTTCTAAAGAACGTAATTATTTTTTAACTTCTAACAACAGTCCATGCCTTGCTTTACAATAATTTTTCCGTCTGCTGTTTGTCTAAGGTGTCACTCAAACACAGAGCAACGCCAATCACATAAAATCATTTAAAATTCTAGCCTTTAGTATGTTATTTTTATATATTAGCCCTATTATTGTAAAAACAACATTAAAATCCATTCAGTTGTTTTTTCGTGAAAGAGTAACATTTATGTTTATAAACTTTTACATTTATAATATTAAAAGGATATATGTATTCATACATGTATATTCTTTATCAGCGTCAAAAACCGAGTCAATATAGCCAAGTCCGTCTCTCATATACGTACAGTACTAGTTTGCTTTAAATAACATTATAAATAAGCACATGGTCTCGATATCAGTAAAAACTCAAACATT
The DNA here is from genome assembly GCA_035044465.1 of Scaptomyza tumidula. NCBI lineage: Eukaryota > Metazoa > Arthropoda > Insecta > Diptera > Drosophilidae > Scaptomyza > Scaptomyza tumidula. Next base: position 95,856 of record JAWNNW010001008.1, read on the forward strand.
CAAGATTTATTTTCGTTTCATCTTACATTTTCATATGATATTGATGACCGAATTGTACGATTGCGACAAAAGTGGAAAAATAGACTCTAACCAAAAAAGTTTCATCTCAAAAACTGAGAGACAAGTTTACAGACAAACCGACGGGCTTGGATAAATCGACCGGGCTCTTTTCATTTTTCAATAAATAAAAAAGTAAGTAGTAACAATCGCTTATTGACACTCATTAAATGCGAAAAAAAACAACTTTTAAAATATTGCACGCACCCGTCTCGCTAGATGCCATGGCCGAGCTTATAGTTCTCATTCAGCAGTCACCCCTTTACCAAGGCAATTGTCAGCAAAGTGAATTGAAGTGACAGCTTTCTATGGAACACTGACAAGTGCGAAGTGAAAAGTGAGTAGCGCGAAGAGGAAAGTGCCCAGTGCCTTTCTGTCATCAAGACTCTTCACGCGCAGCCAGGCAACTAGTCAGGTATGCGCCGACTTTTTGTGCTGGCTTTATCGTAGCGCGTGTGCAAGTCAAATTATGTGGAAATGAATTATGGGCCGCACGCTGAGACCAAAACAGTAACAATACGAATCTTAAGAAAAGAAAAATAAAGGCGTCAAGTCAAAGTCGAAACACCAGTCAACAGAAACAGGCAGCAGGCGAAACACAGCAGGAGTTTCGGAAAGGACCCTTCTCACACTTGAAGTCATTGGCTGACATCGGCTAAAAGAAACAACAGTCAAATGCGGAACAATATTAAATTTATGCGCTTTTCGCATACGCTTTTTTGTCAATTTGTTATGGATTAGCTTGAAATGGCTATTTTGAGCTTACAGCCACATACAACATATATAAACAAGCACACACAAATGCTTTATCCTTCTTTCGGATTGGGCATACGCCGTGTGGCACTCTGATTTATTTGCTCAATTAACGGCTCAAATTGTAGGCAGTCGAAGGGTCAAAACATTTTCATGGCTCTCCTATAAATAACTCATTTAATAAGACACAAGAAGCTCAAATTATAATTAGCCACCTTCGCAATCAGAATAAAAGTTTTGCAATCATTACGCACGCACAATAACAAATAAGTAAGAAGGCTCTAGTCGAGAAATCCCGACTAGACGATACCCCTGATCCCTATAATTTACGCGTACAGTCAGTGCTTGCAAGTATGTGTGTGTGTGTACGCTTTTACTGCACACTCAACTTCAATATCCCATATCTCCGGTGCTTCTCAACCGATTTCAATGAAAATTTCACAGATTGTCATTATTTTGTCTAATGTTTTAAATGCCACCTCAAATTCAAGATTTTGTTGTTATCGATCCCATGTGTATATCGGAAATGGGAAGAGTTATCGATCCAAAACAAACTTGTACATACGGACAGACGGTCGACAGACATGGCTTTATCGACTCGGCTGTTGATGCTGATCAAGAATATATATACTTTATGGGGTCGGAGATGCTTCCTTCTGCCTGTTACATACTTTTGCACAAAACCATTATACCCTTTTTCCCATTTTTAATGGGATCAGGGTATAAAAATAGATAAATGAAGTGAAGTATCAACTCGTCGACCCAAATAAAGCAACTTGCGCAACATAAAACTATAAAGTGCGATTTTTGTTGTGCTGTGCAGTCAATAAAGAAACGTTTAAAGTCAAGCGACATCGTAAGATCGACTCATAAGAGACACGGGAACGACGCAGAGAACCTTTTCTTGAGAGCTGGTGATTTGCAAAAAGAGGTGGGAAAAAGGTATCGGTGTCGGGCTGGGTCGAGGATTGCGTGACGACAGAAGATCGTTGGTTCGAAGCGATGGCAGCTGGCAGAGCAAAACTAAGAACAGAACGAGCGTTTGCGGGAAAACTGGCAAGTACAGCGGTGTTGGTGAAGCAATTTTGAGGCGACGCCAGGAAAAGAGCTGTCTGCAGTTTTATAGTTGTTGTGAGCTAGGAATTGCATGTAAGTGCTGAAGTAAGCTTAGTGGTAATCTGTAATAACAAACGCTTTACTTACATAAGTAACATAAAGTTGACTTGAGTAGAGAACGATATTATAAACTTAAGATATATCGAATGGAAGCTAATAAGTACAAATATCGAGTTGTGCAAATTTGATAAATCGATTGATTGTAAAACAGTGTGTAAACTGTTGCTTAAATGATTTCTTTGCTTTTTGTTACAGTTTAATATAAGACAAAATCAATAGAGTGGATTGCTTGTCGAGAAATTGCGCGCGAAATTAAGGCAGCTCTGGAAGAAAATTTATTAATTATCCCCTTATAATGGTTTTGTTCAGAAGTATGTAACAGACATAAGGAAGCATCTCCGACCCCATAAAGTATATATATTTTTGTCCGTTGTTTGTCCGTCAGTATGGACGAACGCGTCGATCTCAGAGACAATGAGAGCCACAGATTTAGAATATAAGCTCGCCCTATGCAGTAAAAGTTTACTTAAAATTATAGATAACTTTTCCCGTTTCCGATAAAGACATGGAATCGATAGCAATAAAAATCCTGAATTTGGAAAACTTGAAACTGGTTTTGAAATTAAAGGCAAAATAATGAAAAACTGAATACTGTTTGAAATCGGTTGAGAAACACCGGAGCAACAATGAAGTTAAGTGAAGTATTTAGTATTTTGTATTCGAGTACACACACTTGTAAGCACCGACCGCAAGCGTTAAGTATCGAGTTCAGAGTGTTTCCTTGTCGGGATTTGTCGACTAGAGTCTTCTTACTTGTTTTTTTTTTAATTAATTGGGAGCTTGTATTTTATGGTAACGCCCACATAAATGTGTACATACATATCTATATTTGGAGAGCTGAAGGGATTGACTTGAGTCATCACCATTAACATACATTTAATTTGCATTGAAATGGAAAACCCTCGCATGAACACTGTCGTGGAACGTGTGTCTTGAACTAAGGGCAGCTGTTAATCTGGCAGTCAAATAATATTCAATTGAAGAAGACATTGGCTTTAGCATTTGTCGTCGATTGGCTGGGAAATTGGCTTTTGGGCGTGATTGTCGTTGGCATTGGGATTACTCATTGACTACTGTGGCAACATCAAATGGATTTTCGCACTATCATCAGTAGTATCACCAGGCTTCAACATTCGATGAGCCAAAGTTAATTTATTCTCACCCTATACGCAACGGATGGCTGAAGTGTGTGCCATCAGCCAGATCAAAGAGGCAAGTGCTTGCATGTGAAGAGTTACAGCTTTCTGTCGATGCTACTCCAGACAGAGACACATGTGTCATGGCAATCTGTTTTAATTTTTTGCCATTTTGCTGACTGTTTGTAGCTGCTGGTTGTGGTTTGTATGTCTCATCAAAAGATACATGTCTTAGTTATTCCCACCATTTTGCTATTCAAATAAATTTGCTGCTGCGCCCTACAAATGTACTCGGCTTACACACGCACAGCCACTCACAAACAAGTCTGACGAGAATGTGCGCACATAAAAGATAATGAAGGTGTGGGCATGCCCCATGGGAACGTTAGTGGATCTCAGCCTACGGCTGCAAGTATGCCATGATACTCTTGTTGCGATGGGCAGGTAGTATTCATATCTCTATACTTATGTGTATGTGTGTGCATTGGAGAAGCACTCTAAAACATGAAATGAATTTTACAGGAATTGCCAACTTTAAGCTAATCAGCGTACATGGCCTTACAATAAGGCTACCAAAAATTTATCCAGTTGCCAAGAGGAAAATCCTTTATACAATAACGATTAGGAAGTAATTATTTTTAATTTAATAAAACCGTCGTTTATTAATTTCAAATTTTTTAATTAAGCTCATATCGCTGGGAAGGATTAAATATAAATTTTAAATGTACTAATCTCATTATTCACCAGCATAATGTAAATATTTTATATTCATGATTGCGCGTACATACAAAAGGGTATGACATATTTTTAATTTGAGAGAGAAAAACTTTTTATATGTGTACTTGTCACATAAAATGTTATGCATTCCGATTGATTTCTAGGATTTTATAAGACTTAATAAGAATTGTTTGCTGAATACTAGAATATTAAAAGATATTATATTTATATATAATTTCAAATTTAAAATTACTAGCACTTATGGCGGTCAAATCTTACAAAACAATTTTTCATTCTATTTCCAAATTTTTATTATTGGAAATATTTATTTATAGCATACATATCATGAAAACGGAAATAACTGAGTCAATTGACATAAAGAACTTAAATTTGATTTTCTTGGATATAATATTCGTGCGTTTTGCCAACTTATTATACCCTGATCCCATTAAAAATGGGATAAAAGGGTATAATGAATTTGTGCAAAAGTATGTAACAGGCAGAAGGAAGCATCTCCGACCCCATAAAGTATATATATTCTTGATCAGCATCAACAGCCGAGTCGATATAGCCATGTCCGTCTGTCCGTATGTATGAACGCGTCGATCTCAGAGACTATAAGAGCTAGAGACTCCAGATTTTGGAACATAAGCTCGCCTAATCCCTAGGCAGTACATTTCCGATTTTCGATAACTCTTCCCGTTTCCGATATATGCATGGGATCGATAACAAAAAAAATCTTGAATTTGGAAAACTTTGAGATGCCATTTGAATTATAAAACAAAATAATGAAAATCTGTGAAAGTTTTAATAACATCGGTTAAGAAACACCGAAGATATGGGACATTGAAGTTGTGTATGCAGTATGCAGTATGCGCGTGCACACACACACACGTACTTGCAAGCACTGACTGTACGCGTAAGGTATAGGGATCAGGGTATCGTCTAGTCGGGATTTCTCGACTAGAGCCTTCTTACTTGTTTTTTATACAAATATAATAATATTTATATTTAAATATTAATTTTCTTAAAATACTCAACAATAGATTCATAGCAAAAATGTAAAGTAAGTAAAGAAGACAAATAAATAAAATCATAATACATATTTCATAGGAATAATAAGTTTTAATTACAGATCATATTAGCAGTATATTTGTTTTATTCATGTAACAAACAATAAGAAACAAATTTTTATACCCTATTGAAAATGGGTAAAAAGGGATTAATGTTTTTGTGCAAAAGTATGTAACTAGCAGGAAGAAGTATATATATTCTAATATATCGCCATGTCTGTCTGTCCGTTCGTCCGTATGTTTGAACGAGCCGATTTAAGAGACTTTAATATCTAGGGACTCCCGATTTGGAACATAAGCTCGCCTTGTCCTTAGTCAGTACAAGTTTGTTTTAAATTTTCGATAACTTTCCCCAAATCGATACACACATGTAATCGATTACAAAAAAAATCTTAAATTTGAAAAACTTTGAGACAGAGTTTGAATATGTTTGAGTATCGTCTAGTCGGGATTTCTAGACAAGAGTCTTCTTACTTGTCTTCTACGTGTTTGTACACACATGTAAGTGTGTATGCATGTGTGAGTGCTGTATAAAGCACATATTGCTCCATATATGGGACAGCTCTTATCCTGCTGGACTGAGTTTTTTTTATTGTCCAGCACTGTACGTGAGCTCATATTTCACAGCTGCTACAGATTTGCCATTTTATTCTTATAAGAAGACAAAGCCAAGGCCTCGTAACATGACTACAATCGGCATTGCACCCACTGTAAGCCTGGTCACAGTTTTCCATTAGACTGCATGCTCCATTTGGTTGAACAACTATCCACCATTATGTGCGGCGCATAAATACTTTGGGAACCTTGAGCGCATCAAATGAATAAAGTAGCTGTCATGCCAACCGACCCACAACAGCACACGGAATTTGCGCATTCATTTGCCATAGACACACATACAATCCCACAGACACTTGTACCCCCGCGACGGCGGTAAATCGCATTTAAGAGCCATCAAGTAACAGTTGTTTGGTGGAAGTAGCGAACACAACCACTTGTAATTGTGGTTTTTACGCTCAACTTGAAAACATGCATAGATATATGATGTCAGTGCAAATGTTGTGCTTATTGCAAAATTGTTTGAGTAATTAAATACAGCTTAATCGTAAACGTTTAATAAAAACTAAAATGATCGGGATGAAAAGAATACAAGGGTTTTCAGTTTGAAATATGATTTCCCATAAACATACCTAAGTAAAACTGATATTTTAATTTTAATATTGTTTCAATTTTCTACGATTTTTTTTTATTGTTGTAAAAAAAAAATGCATCTCGCAGCGCAGTTCATAACAAAAGTTGAAACTATTGCTGACTGTAGCACTAAAGTTACTCAATATTTAAAAAATATAAAAAAAAAACCAACCGCAAAAGAGCCGTATGAAAAGTATCAATAACAAAGATTTAAGCTATGATTGAATATGGCATTAAAATTACTGAATATTTAAAAAATATGAAAAATACGCTTAAACGAACCACAAAAGAGCCGTATGAAAAGTTGATACGCGCACTAAGAGACATAAAAGAGTGATGGCAACTGCTAAATTGATGAGTTGTGCCAAAAACTTTTGCCTAGAGTTGCCTAAAAAGTAAACGTTTTGGGACAGTGAGTTTCAAAAAATGGGTTTCAGTGATGATAAAAATTTAAATTAATACGGGCCAGGCGGTTATCAGAAGTAATGGCAGGACCAAAGACATACCCGGCAGAGTTGCCATAAGCGCAATCACGGTGGTGGCTCTTTGATGGTGTGCGCGGCATTTAGCTCTATTGGAAAGTCTTCCATTTGCTTTGTGCCGGGAGGAATGTGTACGGAGCTCCTTGAACGCAAACTTATATCATTTTCAAAGAAGTTCCAGGATGAGGACTGGTTATATCAAGAGGATAATGCTCCCACACATGTTGGAATTACAAGCCATGACGTTTTTTAAGTCGAAAAATATTCCCTTATTGCAGTGGCCAGCAACATCTGGATATCTAGGTTTTCTAGCTGAAGGAAACTGTGAAATAGAGATGCAAATTTAGCGTCTGGATTGATAATATGGTTAAATTCTGATTAACATTCATTATTAATTATAGTTGTTGGAGCTTGTAAGTCTGGTTCTCGAGTTATCACAACCTTCATCTAAAAAGCACAATTTAGGCCCCATTCGTCAAAGACAAGCTATGCCAAAGGAAGCATCTCCGACCCCATAAAGTATATACATATTCTTGATATGATAGTCGATATAGCCATGTCCGTCTGTCCGTCTGTGTGTGTGTATGAACGCGTCGATCTCAGAGACTATAAGACTTCAGATTTGGAACATGAGCTCGCCTCATCCTTAGGCAGTACGAGAGAAAAACCGGAGATATGGAATATTCAATTTTTGTGTATGCAGTATGCGCGTACACACACACATACTTGAAAGCACTGACTGTACGCGCAAAGTATAGGGTTCAGGGTATCGCCTAGTCGGGATTTCTCGACCAGAGCCTTCTTTCTTGTTAGTTTTGTTTCTATATCTTGAACATAGCTTTAAATTGCCAAATATGCATTTATTGTCTTTTGTAAACATAAATTTACGAAATCAAAAACATAACCAATAAAATAGTTGCAGAAGTTTAAATCTTTAAGTATTGGAACCGAATATTATGTAACGAATACTTTTGTCACACACTGTATTATGTTCGAAACTTCTCTTAAGCTTATCATCACTATTATATATGGGTAAACATTATTTATTTTGCTAATAAGCTACGTTAGTAAAAATGGCAGACAATCAATTAATTTATAGAAAATAAAACTCAATTAGAACCAATATCAACAAATAGATTTAAGATTCGAATTCAGCGGCCCAATATACCATACAAATTTTTCTCTCCCCGTTTCAAAAATTTTTGCTATGGTTATTTTATTGAGCTTATTGAAATAATTAAACTTTTATCTTTCAGGTTTCTGAACACAAAGTACAAGATATATCTGTTTTAAAGCTGATTCTAATCAAAATTAAAGGTAAGTTCGCAAAAAAACTTGTATTGAGGATAGAACGGTCTTGTATGTGGGTTGACAATAAATTAAGTTAACACCCATTTATTGTATCCCCATTCTAATATGAGACATTCTACGTCTGCTGATGCACTTAATAAGCAATTAAGTGCAGCGATGTCTGCTTTTGTGTGTGTCTTGCAAATAATAACATAACCGTTCTGTGAAATGACAATTTTTCTTAAAAAAAAAATTAAAGTATCAAAAAATTAAAGAAAGAGGGAATGGGTTCAATGACTTGCTTTTGTTACTGGTGTTGCTAATGTCAGCATTGGCATTGTTAAAACGTGAAGAATTGTAGCGTTTGAGCGTTTGTCTTGTTAAGCAAAATCTGTTGACACATTGAAACTCGCGACTGACAGGCAAAGCATAAACAAATTTAGACCTGCACGTGGCTAGGCTTGGCATCAACTGTCAGAGCATCATGTACACGTGATCAAAATAAATGACAATGTATGCTTTTGTAAGCGGATACTTTTATTTAATCATGCACACTTGCCCATTGAAAAAAGAAAAAAAAACAAAAATGCCATCGAAACCATCTAACCGCCAAGCACCAAACCATAAAACCGTGCAAAGCCCCAAAGAACCCAAACACAAAACCAATTTCAAATTCAAGTCGCGGTCAAGGCCAAATTTGTAAGTCAACGCCTCGAGAAATTAATTTCATCAGAGCCGAAGATAAAATTACCATTCTTAGATATGAGGAAGCAAGAACGGTAATTATGTATTGAAAGACACGCAAAAGTTGGGTATTGTAAAAGGTGCATTTTGTAAAAAGGTACACCATTGACATTTATATCCCCCTGTGTGTAAGTCTATTACGAAAAATACTAAAATCATATCCTTTCTCTACCTTAAGGATTCGTTTTTATAACGACAATTACAAGTAAGTAAGAAAGCTCTAATCAAGACATTTCGACTAGAAGTACCCTGAGCCCTAGACATTACGCATTTTTCTGAGCTACTGCGTGCCTGACTTAACTTTAATCTGTTATATCTTTATTTATAAATTTTGATTATTTTGTCAATTGTTTTGAGAACAAACATTTTTTTTTATCGATATTATGTGTAAATCGGAAACAGGAAAAGATTGCGATTATTTGTACTGTGACTTAGGAGAGATTATATTAAATTAGAGCAGGTTTTCCCAAAATGCGCTTATTACGGGGCAAACACCCAAGCTGCTGCTTTGTGTTTATAAGCCTGTGCACAGAAAAAAATAAAGATTCATTTTCATATGCTTTGCAGTTCCTTGTTTGACGCAGACGTAAATATGTGTGTTTGTCTCTTTTTAATTGCCTCTCATAAGTTAAGCGTTTGATTGACTCCACTCTTTGATAGCAAAGTATTCATAAAATATTGTGCAAAGAAGTAAACACTTTCATATATCGGAAAAATTAAACTATATTGGTACGTTGCCCTGGAAACAAAAGCTGCCATTCACACGACGATCAAGCTGAAATCTTTGCCACTCACCTCGAAAAACGCTGGACCTTGCTGATCGGACGATCAGTCTTCTGCCTTCATTATCAAAGGTATGGGAGACACCGATTGTTGCTCGACTTGTAAGGCTCATGGATAAAATGGCCACTCTTCAATTTGTTGACTTCAAGCAGACCTTCGATCGAGTCTGGACCCTTCCTGCCAACTTCTCCTTCTATCGCAGGTTTGAGGTCAAGGTGAGGGCAGCACTTTCTACTTCGCGGAATATGAGGGCGTACCCCAATGTAGCGTACTGGTCCGCTTTCTTGTAACCTACATACATTCACGACGGACATCTCTACTTCCGATGACCTGAAGACCCTTACTGCTCATGGTAAATATGTCAGCGCCACATTCGCTGACGACGTGGCAGCATTCCCCTTTTCTAAGAGAGTATGAGCTGTTGATGGAGCCCAAATGTATATCTACCTGCTCGAGAGCTGGGCTCGCAACATCAAGACAAACGCCTCAAAAAGCCAGGCATGCACTGGCAGTCTGGTTTGGATTAGAAAATACCCAGAGCCTTGTACTTAATGCGTTAAGTAATTTTTTGTTTATATATGTGTGTGTGTACGCGAAACGAATAAGTGCACACGATATTACATACTTAACACGAATTCAACCTCCGGTGTTTCTCAAACGATATCGATTAAAATTTCACAGATTTAAATTTTCATTATTTTTGAATTTTCACTTATCCCAAAATTTAAGTTCAAGATTTAAGTGTATCCAAATCTGGACTTTTTAGCTCTCATAGTCTCTGAAATCGACGAGTTCAAACATACAGACGGATATGGCTATACAGACTCGGCTGTTGATGCTGATCAAGAATATGTAAACGAGGTCGAATATGATTTCTTCTACATGTTATATACATTTGCACAAAACCATTTTACCCCTTTAAAGCCAAACTTCAAACTTCAAACTTAAAACTTCGGAGCTATCAGTTGGAATAATCTGTTGCTTATAATATTTTTTTTTAAAATCTAGGGTCAGGTAAAATATTCGTTACCGCAGTAACATATCTTCAACAAGTTAAACGTTGCAGTTGCGGCAACCTGCAAAATACTCTGATACCGGAATTGAAACATGCGGTAAATACTTTGTTTGCAAGTTGGAAATAGTGGCGGTTAAATAGTTGGACTTTTACGAAATCCACATTTCTTCTAGTTATTTGTATCTCAAATTCAAGATTGTTTGCTAGCAAATCTGAACATAAACAGCTGAAAATCCGCATCCATATCCATTAAGCTCTATACTACCCTAATGTTATTACGTGTGGCATATGCTTCATAAATAATAATAGCACCACCAAGCTACTATTTCTTACTGGCCAGAAAGCAAACATCCAGTTTTGCGACTTTTTTCAATGATTATTTTTATTTTTTTTTATGTTTAGTGCTGCCTTTAACTATAGAGTATAAATAATTATTAAAACGATAAAGAGTTAATGGAACCACAAACGCAATCGTGATACTTACCAAGTCTCCGTTTATGGGAACTAGGTCTGTTTTATCGATTGGTTGACAAAATTTGTTGTGGAAGTTGCCATTACCCCGAAATATTGTTGTGGAAGCTGCCATTACCCAATGATGTGCTGTATTTATATTTGATGAGCAAAAAAAAAAAAAAAAGCTCGCCATAATAGAAAATGTTAAATATATACTCTTTTTCAGGAATATTCTTGTGGAATACCGACATTAGACAAGACCAATATTCTCTTTACATTTGGTATAAGAATATTAAATGTTCTGATCTGGGAGTCTGACTACGTTGACTTTGCTTTTTGAGGTAAAATTATATATATGTAACAGACAAAAGGAATCGTTTCAGACTCCATAAAGTTCACATATTCTTGATCAGCATCAATATTCGAGTTGATATAGCCATGTCCGTCTTTATTTATGAACGCTTCGATCTCAGAGACTATAAGAGCTAGAGACTCTTGATTTGGAACACAAGCAATTGTATACCAAAAGCAGAACAAGATTGTTTCAAATTATCGATATTTTTTTATACACAAGGAATCGATAGCAAAAATGTCTTGAGTTTGGAAAACTTTGAAATTGTTTTGAAAACTATTAGCGAAAATTTGTGAAATTTTCATTAAATTGGTTGAAAAATTAAAGGTCGAAGTTCAGCCATTATGCGTTAGCCCAATAATGAGGGTGTAAGATTTTTGGTTTAGGGAATCTCCTAGTCAAGCTTTGCCGACTTCTACTGGTTTAGCTTGTTGCATTTCGTCGTTATGAGTTTTTCCCGCCTTTTATTATGCGTATAAACTAAAAGAAGATGTTTCATTTGTGCTTAATTAAAAAACTAGTAGTGGGTTTATTTAGAAATTAAGGGTGTATGTGTACTCGTGTGTTTTCCCAAATTCCCCGAACCAAAGAAAAACACGCTACGCTCTCCATGGATTTCTGATGAAATAATTTTATCTTAGTTGATGTTACCCTAAATCAACATGGGCAGCTAGATCCAATGGGAGATGCCCCACACTACAACAACTTCAGACATATGTATGTATTAAGAGGAAATGTGTGGGAGAAGGGCGGTGGAAAGGGTAGTTCGAAAAAGGGGCACAGAAGCTGTTGCAACTTATTTTTGTGTTCTGGTTGTAAGTCCTGTCAGACGTGCTTGTCTGTCGTGCTATTATTTAATGAGAGTGCATAAAAAATTAAATCTATGTATATGCTCAGCACGTTAAGGACGAAGGACGAAGGATCTAGCGAAATAGGAAAATGCAAAATGAAAACCATTAGCAGCTGCGGACATGGACATGCGAAAGAGTTTTGTTCGCTCACACCCACTCACGCACAACGGACAAAGGGCACAAACCACGGAAACGTGAAAAAAAGAGCGCTCAATGCTTGAGCAAATATTTAGTGCCTGCTGGCCACGCCCCTCTTTTACCTTACACCCAACTACATTCAAAATATGCAAATGGATACTCGAAACTACTTTAATATTCACACGAGGCCAAAGGCAATGCGCCCTTACCCACATAGACTTTCTCACAGCAACACACTCATTCTCAGAGTGCCCAATCCGGTATCCGCAGCCTTTAGTCCCTTATCCTTGTTGAACGCCTACACATTCGTGGCCACTGAGCAAGCAAAGTAAGCAACAAATTTTCGACCAGATGCGCTCAGGCTCTTGCCACGCCACCGATATCCCCCGCCAAACAAAGCTCTTTAGTTTTATGTGGTGTTTACGATGCTATAAAAAAGCAAATGCTGCATAACAAGCACACGTCAGAGAAAGCTTAACTTCTGGATACCCCGTACTTAGTTTAAAGGCGCTAGAAATCAAAACAAATACAAAAGTTGGGGCTTGTTTTAAAATTTTATATAACTAGTGCTCACCCAGTTGGTGAAGATTAAACTACAAATTGATTTTTATCCTTCTTGCCTGATTGATTTAATTATGATTTGCCAAACATATCCAATGCATAATTCAGCATCATAATACCATCCAAGCCTATTTATGTAAAGATTTATCTGCTCACGCTTCTTGTTGACCCATTTTTATGTGTTACAGGGTATACCAACAGAGAACAATAGCAGACTAGCGAGCATCAGACATAGGAAATACATAAAGTATGTATTCATAAACAAATATTATACAGAATCGTATAACCTTACTTTAGGTTTAGTTTTGAAAACTAACAGCAAATTATAGTAGGTTCTGTAGTTATCTATTGCTTTTGTATTTCAGTTGAAGCCATTTTAATGTTTGCATTTAGCTATGTTTATTGTTTTGCAATACTTTATACAACAGCTTTATTTAAATACAATTCAACATTAACGTTAAACTGTGTCGTCAGATTCAACAGAGCTTCAAAAATTTCGTAATCTAGTTGATGCATGGAAGATTTTGATACAAAATTAATATTGTTTATTTTCAATTAATTCTTTATTTACAAGTTTTTATTTGTTCAACCTTATTGATTTAGCAAAGATGTCAACGGATGCAACAGATACAAGATTTCAAAAGAGATTTGCCGCTTTTAAAGGTTTGCCCTTACCCGCACACACGTTCACCCACTATGGAACAAAAAGACACATATTTAAAGAGACAAACACGCGCGGGGACCTAGACACAAACACTTTATGGAGGCCTATGCACACAGCGGGCCCTACTCAGCATCTGAAATGTTTCTTTCCATTCATACAGCACATTTTTTTGACCAATAAGCCGCCTAGGTGCACACAAGGGACAGACAAAAAAAAATAAATTTGGGACTAAAACCTAACATAAATCATTTCTACTTTGGCGCGACCTACGCAGCTTGGCAGCTTCACAGCGTTGCAACTGTTTGGTCGTTTTTATGCTGAAAATTGTCACAGGAAACGGATGCTGTCGGTTAATGTGCCTAGGCCAGCGTGGCAGTTGTGCTGAAGGGTTAGGACTCCTTGAGGCAAAACTAATTTGCGTTCTTGTAAGAAGTATTTGAATGATATACAAATTTTTATATTTGTGCCAAACTTAGAACATTGTTCTTTAAATGCTAGCACATGTCCTTCGCCAAAGGAAATCGTTTTTTATTTGGTAAAATTTAGCAAAATGAATTTGATATCATTTAATATTTTTGAAATAAAAGCACTTGGTACTTTGTCTAACAAGCAATATACATACATAGTTCCTTTGCAAAGGGGTGAATAGATGCAGACGTTTTGGGCGTGGTTGAGATACAAGCTCCAGGGTGATGCGATATGATGATGATTTTATCGAAATAAACATCACATAGGCATAGGTAAAGTTTGTTTTTCGGTTAACCCCTAACCTAAACTTCGGTTAATTTGACTAAAATGACATTGAGCAACGGGCCCTTAATCATAAACAATTTTAATGTTAATCGTTAAGGATGGGGACAATGAAAATGTCTTTATTGTATTAAATAGTTTGGATATCTATTGCAAAGTCTTCAGGCGGGCGGCGAGAGTTGGCGCAGAAGAACATTACAATTTTCTATGGTTAAAAGCGACACTTACGCGGCAGTGGGCGTGACAAAAAAATTAATTCGCAACCAAATTTGTTCGAGAAAACTTCAATTAAGTATTTCGATTCAATAATTGCATTCCTGATTCCAGTACGGAATACTTGCAATAAGCAATAAAATGATTCAAATGAGTAAAACAATACTTAAATCAAGTACAAAAATTTTTAAAATAAGAATAATTGAACTCGCATTAGATATAATTCAAATGTATAAGAAGGCTCGAGAAATCTCGACTAGACCATACCCTGAACCCTTTACTTTGCGAGTACAGTCAGTGCTTGAAAGTTTGTGTGTGTTTATGTATGTGTGCACATACTGCATACTGCATACTCAACTTCAATGTTCCATATATTATTATAAATGTATTTTATCTAGTGTTTCAAACTCAACCTCAAAGTTTTTCAAATTCAAGATTTTGTTTTTATCGATCACATGGGTACATCAGAAACGGGGAAAGATATTAAAAATCGAAAACAAACTTATACTACAAATCTGGAGTTTTTAAGTTTTATAGTCTCTCAGATCAAAGATTTCATACATACAGACAGACATGGGTATATCGACTCGGGTATTAATGCAAATCAATAATAAAAATACTTCATAGGGTCGGAGATGCTTACTTCTGCCTTTTACATACTCTTGCACAAAACCATTATACCCTTTTATCTCATTTTTAATGGGATCAGGGTATAAAAATACTTCATGGGGTCGGAGATGCTTACGCCTTTTACATACTCTTGCACAAAACCATTATACCCTTTTCACCCATTTTCAATGGTTTTAAGGGTATACAAATTTTTACATGCATACATTTATTCATGCATACACGCAAAGCAACTGTGTGTTAAACTTAATTTTCTTTTTAATTACTTGTAACTTGGACTCATTTGTATTAATTGAATTACACTTTTTTAAAACTTACTTCGTAATTACGGCAGAACTTTCGGCAGATGGAACTTTTTAAATAAATTCTCCAATACGTCTGCTTCGCGCACATTATTTTCTAAAGACTCCGACATCTTATGACTTGGTTCAACTCCAAACTGCAAATGATCAAATCTCATTCTTTGCTGTATTCTACTATTGCGAAAGAGATTCACCGTTATAAGCACCGTTTTGCTTTACGTTTCTTGTGATTCAAGATTAGAGATGGGACATGCCAGGCATTTTTGGCTCACGAGTCCGTACTAAATTTAGTTGTGTGGAACGCCAAGCCAGCACACGCACTGCCATTGCACGAACTGCCAGACCCATGACCATCTCTAGATTGAACAAAACGAACGCACAGCCTATGTCAAGGCAAATACAAAAAAGAAGAATGCAAAGAAAATTATACTTGTTCCTTATTTCTGTGAATTCAAAATATTTTTCCTAACAGAATTTGATAATATAAATTTAATAGCTCGATATTCTGTTTAATCAAATATATTGGTAATGTCAAAACTCAGTGCCAGCTAACATGGTCGCTGACACTTAGATATGAAGGTGCTTCTTCTCGTTTATATGAGCCCAAAAAAGAGAATCATGCAAGTGTATGTGCGCGACTTAAATGCACTGGGTAATCGAAAGTTACAGCAACCACGGTACAAAAACAATGAGAGAAAATGAGAGCGTTACAATCATTTGCAAAATCTCTTTTACACATTGTCATTTGTTACGCACCACATCAACGTAATTCTTGTTTTCTACACATACATATACAAGGGTCCCGCGCAAATGCATTTGTTTGCGGCTGCTAAAAACATACCAACAACAAACTTTACTGATGCCTTACTGATATCGCAACAAGTTGTACACCGAAGGGAGCGACGATCACAATAACTGTTAATGCAAAAAATGTGTTGCTGCCCTTGTTTTTTGCGTAAGCGCTTTTTCTGCGCCGCTGTAACCATGTACGAAATTCGTTTTCGATGCCTGGGCGCAATTGCAACAACAAAGCGTGTACAAACAAGAGGCATTCCATATCTCCGGTGTTCCTGAACGATTTCAATAAAAATTTTAAGGATTGCTATTATTTCGTCTAATACTGCAAACTCCGACTTACAGTTTTTCAAACTCAAGATTCGGTTATAACCGATCACATGTGTACATACAGTGTGCGAAGAAATGTTTTGACATGGTAAAAGTTTTGATATTTTCACTTTATTTTTTATAATTAATTCAATCAATTATCTCTTAAACCTATTAAACAGAAACTTTAGACCTATTAAACAGAACAGAAAAAAATTAACATTTACAACGAAAAATTAAAAATACTTACAAAAGCACTAAATTCAACTGCCCAATAAATAATCCGACACTTGCGTTTTTGGTGCATTTTTGTGTGAAATTCGTATGAAATTCGTACACATTGCCACGAAAAGGTTTACACAGTGAAAAATTTTAATATTTTCACTTTAGAGCTATATAGTCACCCCATTTGTTGTTTTTTATTTATTTTTATTATTTTTTGTAAGTAATTCAGTCAATTGAATCTTAAACCTCTTAAACAGAACTTTAAAAACATTAACAACGAACAATTAAAAATACTAACATCAGCACTAAATTCAACTGCCCATAAAGACTTTACACACCTCCGTTTTTGGTGCATTTTCGGTGTGATATTCGTATGAAATTCGTATGTACAGTTACTTTTGATTAAATTAAAAATGCACAGATCCATTAAAGTTCAAATTCAAAGGCCAGATCGCTTGCCAGTGAGGTGAAGAATGATTGTGAAATCACCATATCTCGCGATTGTGGCCTAAAAAAATTTGAATACACATACATATTCTTGATCAGCATCAACAGCCGAGTCGATATAGCCATGAACGTCTACCCGTCCGTCCGCCGTCTGTCCATCCGTCTATCCATCCGACTATCCATCCGTCCGTCCGTATGTATGAACGCGTCGATCTCAGAGACTATAAGAGCTAGACACTCCAGATTTGGAACTTAAGCTCGCCTAATCCCTAGGCAGTACAATATCGATTTTCGATAACTCTTTCCGTTTCCGACAACAACAAAATCTAGAATTTGGAAAACTTTGTGACAGCATTTAAAACATTAGACAAATTCATGACAATCTGTGAAAATTTTATTGAAATCGGTTGGTAAGCACCGAAGATATGGGACATTGAAGTTGTGTCTGCAGTATGCAGTATGCGCGTACACAGACAAACACACATACTTGCAAGCGCTGACTGTACGCGTAAACTTTACGCCGTAAAGTATGATGTTCAGGGTATCGTCTAGTCGGGATTTCTTAAACCCTGAACCCGTAAAAAATGGGAAAAACGGGTATAATGGTTTTTGCAAAAGTATTTAACAGGCAGAAGGACGCATCTCCGACCCCATAAATTATATAAATTCTTGATCAGCACCACCAGCCGAGTCGCTAACGCCATGTCCGTGTGTCCGTCCGTCTGTCCGTTCGTGTGTATGAACGCGTCGATCACAGAGACTACAAAAGCTAGAGACTTGATTTGACCAGTTTGGAACAGCTCGCCTAATCTCTAGGCAGTACAAGCTTGTTTTCGGTTTTCGATAACTTTGACCGTTTCCGACATACACATGGGATCGATAACAAAAAAATCTTGAATTTGGAAAACTTTGAGATGCGATTTGAATTATAAAACAAAATAATGACAATCTGTGAAATTTTATTGAAATCGGATAATAAACACCGGAGATATGGGACATGGAAGTTGTGTATGCAGTATGCAGTATGCGCGTACACACACACACATACTTGCAAGCACTGACTGTAGGCGGGAAGTCTGGGATCAGGGTATCGTCTAGTCGGGATTTCTCGACTAGAGCCTTCTTACTTGTTTGTATTTGCCTTGACATAGGCTGTACGTTCGTTTTGTTCAATCTAGAGATGGGCATGGGTCTGGCAGTTCGTGCAATGGCAGTGCGTGTGCTGGCTTGGCGTTCCACACAACTAAATTTAGTACGGACTCGTGAGCCAAAAATGCCTGGCATGTCCCATCTCTAATCTTGAATCACAAGAAACGTAAAGCAAAACGGTGCTTATAACGGTGAATCTCTTTCGCAATAGTAGAATACAGCAAAGAATGAGATTTGATCATTTGCAGTTTGGAGTTGAACCAAGTCATAAGATGTCGGAGTCTTTAGAAAATAATGTGCGCGAAGCAGACGTATTGGAGAATTTATTTAAAAAGTTCCATCTGCCGAAAGTTCTGCCGTAATTACGAAGTAAGTTTTAAAAAAGTGTAATTCAATTAATACAAATGAGTCCAAGTTACAAGTAATTAAAAAGAAAATTAAGTTTAACACACAGTTGCTTTGCGTGTATGCATGAATGAATGTATGCATGTAAAAATTTGTATACCCTTAAAACCATTGAAAATGGGTGAAAAGGGTATAATGGTTTTGTGCAAATATGTAAAAGGCGTAAGCATCTCCGACCCCATGAAGTATTTTTATATCCTGATCCCATTAAAAATGGGATAAAAGGGTATAATGGTTTTGTGCAAAAGTATGTAACAGGCAGAAGGAAGCATCTCTGACCCCATAAAGTATATCTATTCTTGATTAGCATCAAAAGTCGAGTCGATATAGCCATGTCCGTCTGTCCGTCCGTCTGTCCGTCTATATGTATGAGCCAACCGATCTCAGAGACTATAAGAGCTAGAGACTCCAGATTTGGAACTTAAGCTCGCCTAATCCCTAGGCAGTACAATATCGATTTTCGATAACTTTTCCCGTTTCCGATATACACATGGGATCGATAAAAACAAAATCTTGAATTTGGGAAACTTTGAGATGCCATTTGAATTATAAAACAAAATAATGAAAATCTGTAAAATTTTTATTAAGAAGGCTCTAGTCGAGATATTCCGACTAGACGATACCCTGATCCCTATACTTCACGCGTACAGTCAGTGCTTGCAAGTATGTGTGTGTGTGTGTGAACGCGCATACTGCATACTGCATACAAAACTTCAATGTCCCATATCTCCGGTGTTTATTATCCGATTTCAATAAAAATTTCTGAGATTGTCATTATTTTGTTTTATATTTCAAATGGTTTTCCAAATTCAAGATTTTGTTGTTATCGATCCCATGTGTATATCGGAAACGGGAAAAGTTATCGAAAATCGGAAACAAACTTGTACTGCCTAGGGATTAGGCGAGCTTAAGTTCGAAATCTGGAGTCTCTAGCTCTTATAGTCTCTGAGATCGGTTGGCTCATACATACAGACGGACAGACGGACGGACGGACAGACGGACATGGCTATATCGACTCGGCTGTTGATGCTGATCAAGAATAGATATACTTTATGGGGTCAGAGATGCTTCCTTCTGCCTGTTACATACTTTTGCACAAAACCATTATACCCTTTTTCCCATTTTTAATGGGATCAGGGTATAAAATTGGCAGACAATCAATTAATTTATAGAAAATAAAACTCAATTAGAACCAATATCAACAAATAGATTTAAGATTCGAATTCAGCGGCCCAATATACCATACAAATTTTTCTCTCCCCGTTTCAAAAATTTTTGCTATGGTTATTTTATTGAGCTTATTGAAATAATTAAACTTTTATCTTTCAGGTTTCTGAACACAAAGTACAAGATATATCTGTTTTAAAGCTGATTCTAATCAAAATTAAAGGTAAGTTCGCAAAAAAACTTGTATTGAGGATAGAACGGTCTTGTATGTGGGTTGACAATAAATTAAGTTAACACCCATTTATTGTATCCCCATTCTAATATGAGACATTCTACGTCTGCTGATGCACTTAATAAGCAATTAAGTGCAGCGATGTCTGCTTTTGTGTGTGTCTTCTGTTAGTGCTTGCACTGAGCGCCTGATTGTCATGTCAGGGTATGTCAAATTTACAAACACCACAAAGCCAGTTTTACTTATAAAACGTACTTAGTTATCTTGTGTATGGGAATGAGAACATCATCAAGTCTTCTTTAGGTGTGTGTGAGTGAGGGCGATGGCATGGTGAGCGCAATTGTCATTCCAAGTCCCACCACCGGTAACATCACTATCTAGTTAAACTTCCTCCATCTACCAACATATTGCAATTTTCACTGCCACTTCAGCTCATTGAACGCTAACAACGTCGACGCTGTTTACTCTGATTGATAGAGCATTGCGAACAAGTCTGAGCAGATGAGCGATGATGTGTCTGTACATTTACAAAATTAAATAGCTAAGAGAGCTTCAAAACTTCGAGCTTCGACTTTAATTATTATTACAACTAAAACATGCAAATAATGACATTTCTTTCCTGAGGAAAACAAGTTTATAGGCTCTAGTCAAATAAGTTCGTTCCGTCCGTCCGTCCGTCCGTCTGTCCGTCCGTCCGTCTGTCCGTATGTATGAACGCGTCGATCGTAGAGACTATAAGAGCTAGAGACTCCAGATTTGGAACTTAAGCTCGCCTAATCCCTTGGAAGTACAAGTTTGTTTCCGATTTTCGATAACTCTCCGCATTTCCGATATACACATGGGATCGAAAACAGCACAATCTTGAATTTGGAGACGGCATTTGAAACATTAGATAAAATAATGACAATCTTTTTTATTAAAATCGGTTAGGGAACACAGGAGATATGGGACATTAAAGTGGTGGAGTATGGAGTAAGCGCGTACACACACACATACTTGCAGTCACTGACTGTACGCTAAAGTATAGGGATCAGGGTATCGTCTAGTCGGGATTTCTCGACTAGAGCCTTCTTACTTGTTTTCTATTTATTATACACAACACAAATATGCGCAGAACTCCATAAGCTGTGTCCACTGTGCGGCACTGGACCGCAAAACGGAAAATGTCTTTGCCGGAAGAAAAAAAACAATGTACTTGGTAGAGAATAACCCAAAAAAAATTAAAACAAGGACTGCTTTTGTTTCCAGTTGCTAAGAAAGGGAGTTTCCTTGCCATGTTTTGACTTGTGTTTTTACAGCTGAGCGGTGTGTAGGTGTTTGTGTGCTTTTGTGGCCCTCACCTGTGTGTGCATGCGCTGGAAAATGTATGTACGTTGACAAGTTGAGCTAAACACACACCCAAGCAAACACATTTACAAGCGCAAAGGCAGCCCAAAGATGGCGTTGCCTTGGCGAGGACTTGGGCCTGGAGCAACCACCGCTGACATGAGGTTTGGTATCCCGTGGCTGCTTTTCTGCCTGACTGACAGTTGGTTTTAAATGTGCCGCGCCTAATCATGACACACATGGTTAAAACAGATTTAACATTTAATATCAACTACAGGGACAACAACCGTAAATTGAAACGAAAATGATTGACAAATAGTTTGCCCATATACTATATTTAGAGGCAAATAAGCTATTTGATTGAAATTCCCGTCCTTCACTGAAGTTTTTGTGGGGCTATGTTTTCTCGAATATACGTGCAAACACATGTGTTAAGCATGCACGCTCAAGTTGTTAATTTACATTTGCAGCCTTGTAACTGTTTTTCCACTTTACTCGACGTTCAAAAACTCAGCTTTTTTATAGGGCCGACGATTCGCAACAAGTCAACGAGAAGGATAAATTGATTTCATCGTCAGGTTGGTCAGTTGATAACGACTTAAAGACTATTTTCAGTGTTGAAATTCAAAAATAAAACACATTGTAAAAAAATATCAAATGTTTGAAAACACGTTAATCAATCAACTAGACTAGAAGATGCACTGAACCTTAGACTTAACGCGTACAGTCAATGTTTGTGTTTACGATATACGCGTATACACGGTTAAACAAAAATGCATGCTAAGATCTGGTCGTCCATATAGATAGGCAAGCGGACATAGCTTTATCGACTCTTCTCTGAATCGGATATGGAGTATCTATATAAGTCTGCGTGTTATATCTCCACCTTACTAAGAACGAAAAGTGTTTTCGGGGAATTATGTCGTTCAAAATCGACATACCTCCGCAAACTAACTCGACATAACTTCGTCCGAAAAGTACCCGGTGGAAATATATCGGCGAAGATATGACGCTGTGCCGTCAAAGCTGTTTTTTTTTTGTATATAGTACATACATTTATACAAAATCATTACACCCTTTTGCCTTATTTATGGAAAGTATATTTAAGTCAAATTGAGTATATGGCTTTTAATTTTTAAAATATGTCATATTGAAATTGATTGATATATATTCTTATTAAGTGTTTTAAAATAGTTACAATTGTTGGCAAATATTTTGAGATCAGCACATCAATGTTGCAATATAGTTTTAGATAATAGGCTCCAAACATCCGCTGCATATTTTAATTAATTCAAGCACTTATCAAGTATTATGCTCGGAAAAGTAATCTGGCTACCAACTGAATGAAATCCGTGAAGTTTGTATAAAATTGTGTAGGACTCTTATTTGAGCAGCTTTGTACGTGTTGAAACCAGCTTAAGGTGTTATATACGTTATGTTAAATGTTATATTTGCTTTCATCGACAACAACAAGAAGCACTGAAAAGTATACTCATATGCTGAACTTAACGACAAAGTTTGTTACTAACGCGACATAATTGTGGCCACGTTGCGTACTGCCACAGGCCAATGTCAGTATCTGCCATTCGATGAGATGCTCTTTACGCCAACCACTTGCGTGGATATTACAGTTACAGTAATTTTTACAGTAATCCTTTCAATGAGTTTACTGGCCGCAATGTGAAGGCTGAGTACAGACTTTGTCTTTAACTGCCAACCCGCCACCGTCCTCTTTTTCAGTCTTTTCTGGGCAGTTGCACTTGTTGCTGTTCGCTAAGTTGCCATTTGAGTGCAACGAATCTCACAAGTGGTCCGCAAAACTTTTTTATTATTGCATGTGCGAGTGATATACATATACACTTACATACAAGTAAGTGAGCGAGTGACAATAAAAAATAAAATAGAGCTATTTTTCATAACTATAGCATCGGACTTGATCCCTGTGGTTTTTAAAAAAAAAATCCCTTCAATTTACTGGTAAGTGGCTAAATAAATTAAATCTGTAGTTACTTGCAAACAGCTTTTATTTCCCAGTTAAGACTCCTAAGTGCAAAGGACAGACATTATTTTTACATCGATTTGTTTCTTATTTGCCTTTTATTCTAGTGGTGTTACAAATAATGAAGTCAATTGTCAGAAGTTTTGTAAGGTCAGAAATTCTGCAACTGAGTACGAAATACTCAATGAAAGTCCGGATTTCCTAGTTTTTGTCGATCTTATGCTAAAATGTGCTTATTTTGAGTTCTTGTATACTTACAAATTAAAAAAGTATTTTGATTCTTGATCCAAGACTTGTGTACTCGATCTTAGTATGACAAAAACTTAATTTGCTATTTTTATGTTGTATACAAAGCGAAGATAGTTTTTTTTTTAAACCTGCCAATCATTCTCATGCCTCAGCACGAATAAAATAAATTATAAAAAACACGTACAAATTTTCTGTTCACATTTAACGTGACATGATTGAACCTTATACTATCTCTCCGCTGAACACATTTCGACATCAGTTAATGTTAATGGTAAAAGAATCTTAGATACTTGATGGAATTTACATGAACATAAGAAAGATAAACAAGTAAGAAGGCTCTAGTCGAGAAATCCCGACTAGACGATACCCTGATCCCCATACTTTACGCGTACAGTCAGTGCTTGCAAGTACGTGTGTGTGTGTGTACGCGCATACTGCATACAAAACTTCAATGTCCCATATCTCCGGTGTTTATTATCCGATTTCGATAAAAATTTCACAGATTGTCATTATTTTGATTTATAATTCAAATTGCATCTCAAAGTTTTCCAAATTCAAGATTTTGTTGTTATCGATCCCATGTGTATATCGGAAACGGGAAAAGTTATCGAAAATCGAAAACGAACGTGTACTGCCTAGGGATTAGGCGAGCTTAAGTTCGAAATCTGGAGTCTCTAGCTTTTGTAGTCTCTGAGATCGACGCGTTCATACATACGGACATGGCTACATCGACTCGACTGTTGATGCTGATCAAGAATATATATACTTTATAGGGTCGGGGATGCTTCCTTCTGCCTGTTACATACTTTTGCACAAATTTATTATACCCTTTTTTCCCATTTTTAATGGGATCAGGGTATAAAAATATATTCAAATAAACTCCCAAATAAGGCTATAGTTTCATGTTTTTCAGATATCGGTTGCATGTGTATATCGGAAAAGGGAAGAGTTTTTGACAATTTTAACTCGTTCTGCCAAGGGCTTAGGCGTGCTTGTGTTCCAAATCTGAAGTGTCTAGGTCTCATACATAAAAAAATACATCATACATACAGACGGACGTACAGCCATGTATGGCTATATCGACTCGTCTGATGCTGATCAAGAATAAATATATATAATTTATGGGGTCGAGTGCTTCCCTCTGTCTGTTACATACTTTTGCACAGAACAAGTAAAGCCTTTTTACCTATAAAAATAAAAATGTTTTAAATGCCGCTGGTGAGGTTTTAACTTGTGACCTCGTACTTAAAGCAAGAATAACGTAGTTGTTGCCTATTTTAAAATAATTTACTTGGTTTAAGCCATTATAGAAAAAATTTATATTTCTAAATAAAATTAAGTCCAAAATACCTACCCTTAAAAACCTAAAACTCAGATACTTTTTGTAATTACCTAGAATACAAGCACAGAGAAAAAAAACATTGAAAATTTAAAAACTTCCACTTTTTATACCCTGATCCCATTAAAAATGGGAAGAAGGGTATAATGGTTTTGTGCAAAAGTATGTAACAGGCAGAAGGAAGCATCTCCGACCTCATAAAGTATATATATTCTTGATCAGCATCAACAGCCGAGTCGATATAGCCCTGTCCGTCTGACCGTCCGTATGTATGAACGCGTCGATCTCAGAGACTATAAGAGCTAGAGACTCCAGATTTGGAACTTCAGCTCGCCTAATCCCTAGGCAGTACAAGTTTGTTTTCGATTTTCGATAACTCTTCCCGTTTTCGATATACACATGTGATCGATAACAACAAAATCTTGAATTTGCAAAACTTTGAGATGCAATTTGAATTATAAAGCAAAATAATGACAATCTGTGAAAATTTTATTGAAATCGGGTAAGAAACACCGGAGATATGGGACATGGAAGTTGTGTATGCAGTATGCAGTATGCGCGTACACACACACACACACAAGCTTGCAAGCACTGACTGTACTGACTGTACGCGTGAAGTATAGGGATCACGGTATCATCTAGTCGGGATATCTCGACTAGAGCCTTCTTACTTGTTTTATATGAAATATAATTCATAATGATTCCTAGACCTAAACAAAGGAACATTATAGTCTCTGCGATCGTCGCGTTCATACAGGCAGACTGACTAACATGGCTGTATCGACTCGGTTGCTGATGGTGCTCAAGAAGATATATATACTTCAAAGGGTCGGTACCATTATAGCCTTTTTACCAATTTCATGGGAACAGGATCAGTAATCAAGAATGTTTATTCGGATAAAGGCCTGCTAAATTTGTTAAATTTCCAGAGCCTTTTTGTCAACATTTATATTTACGTTTGTATGGGTTGTTCAAAATTATTAGATTACTCAAATCGGTAAAAAAAAATATAGGTGTTGAAATGGGGTAAAAATTCAGTATTAATATTTTTTAATGCCACATCATAAAAAAGATAAGATTATTAGTTTTAGCGGGGAGCATGTTTCTCAATACCCAGTGAATGCTCTCAAAATATTGTAGAGGAAAGCGCCGGTAGTAGATTCAAAACAAAAACGAAAAACTTCAACCCACAAGCGTGATTCAAGTGGATGGAAAAAACTTTATGTCATTTATAAAACAATTAACAAAAATTCTATTCTATTCTATAGGTATATTCGTTTCCGACAGTTGATATCGGTAACATTAAAAATTCGATTTGGAAATTGTAAAACGTGTGTAACAGACAAATTATGTAAACCATATCAAATTCGATTGAGAAACACCAGGAATATCGAAGATTAAAGTTAAGTCAAGTATGTTGTATACAGTATTGCATTGTTCTTTCTTAGATACGTGCTGTCGGATGCAAGGGCTTTTGTGGCTCAAAACTTTCTTAAGCTAATAAATCTTAATTAAATTTAAGCATATTTAAATATGTTATTCAATGGACGCTTAGAGGAAGAAATCATTAATCGTATACAATTTTTTCATTTAAAGAAAACAATTGTCTCTTATTATTTACCTCGACGAACCTGTACTTAGATCCGAACACAGGGTACAAAAATATGCAGAAACCGCTCCCTGACCCATTTTTAGGGGCTTAAAGCTTTAGTTTTGTTGCAAGTATCCGAGATTTTCGCTTTTTCCTTGTTTTAAAGGCATCACTATTAGAAACACAAACAGACAGTCAGGAATGAAGAGAAATACACAAAAAGGTGCAAGTTTTACATGGTCAAATAGTAATCAAAATACTCCTTAGCTATGGGCTTTGTTTTCAAGTCATAAAGATACTAACCGTAGCAAAATTTTTACGACAGAACTTTGTAAAAGTTTTATCGCAGTGATTTTGCCAGGCAGAGATTAGTCATAAAACCGACCACTTGACAGTTTAAAACAATGCTTTTTATAGCTTGTCAGTTTAGTTTGCCAGCACAGCCAAATCAAAGTGAATGTTTTTCACTTATGTTAAGAACTGACAACCAGAAAAAAAAAAACAAAATTGGTCCATGCAGATTTATTTATTTTTTCTTTCGAGGTCATTTAAATTTCAGAAAACCATGATATTAAAGAACTCTAAGGTCAAAGCTTTTTGAAAAATCTAATAGTTTTTAGATTTATAAATGCTATTATAATAATCGGTACGCGGATTTTTGGTGATTTTCAAACGAGATTTATTGCGTTGGCTTTAGAGCACGAACGATACAAGAAGCTCTGCCTCCGGAACAGTTAAGCCGGAACCGTTAATGCGAATTCGCCGTCAGCTGATTGGCGATATAAGTAATTACTCAGAGCAACTTTAATTGTAACTGTAAATTCATATTATCTCTTAAACTTTCTCATGATAACCACTTTGTTATTTGAATTGCCTGGTGTGAAAATCTGTCATTAATTTAATTTGCATCTTAATATTTGTCAAAAGCAGCTAAATGTTCTTTAAGCCGCTTGATTGGTTGCCTAATGGAGGGAAATGGAAAAACGGCAAAGTACAAAAATGCTTGCCAGTATAAAAATCCGCGATTCCATGGTCACATTAGATCCTATTTTATTCGACAGACATGGAACAATATATTTGCAAAATTTTAAGTCTTTAGCTTTTAGGGTGGTAAAATAATGCTCGTTCATATGGACGGAACAATTTACTCTTTGCACGCTCTTGTAATTTATTTTGTTGTTATTGCAATTGCTAGCCCCATTCATTTACAAATATTCAAGCTGCAGCTGATCTTGCTGCAGGTATCACTTTCTAATGGTTGATCATATTAACACGCAAACGATAAGTCTACAGCCATTTTATAAATGTTTGGGTAATTGTAAAAATATAAATAAAACAAGTAAGAAGGCTCTAGTCGAGATACCCCGACTAGACGATACCCTGATCCCTATACTTCACGCGTACAGTCAGTGCTTGCAAGTATGTGTGTGTGTGTGTACACGCATACTGCAACTTCAATGTCCCATATCTCCGGTGTTTATTATCCGATTTCAATAAAAATTTCACAGATTGTCATTATTTTGTTTTATAATTCAAATTGCATCTCAAAGTTTTTCAAATTCAAGATTTTGTTGTTATTGATCCCATGTGTATATCGGAAACGGGAAGAGTTATCGAAAATCGAAAACAAACTTCTACTGCCTAGGAATTAGGGGAGTATTATGTTCCAAATCTGGAGTCTCTAGCTCTTATAGTATCTGAGATCGACGCGTTCCAGACTTGGAGAATTAGTTCGCATAAGCTCTACGCTGTACAAGCTTGTTTCACATTTTCGATAACTCTTCCCGTTTCCAATATGCACATGGAATCAATAACAATAAAATCTTGAGAGGGCGTTTTAAACATTAAACGAAATAATGACAATTTGTGAAATTTTTATTGAAATCGGTTGAGAAACACCGGAGATAGAGAACATTGAAGTTAAGTCTAGTATGCAGTATGCGCGACCATACACACAAACATACATGCAAGCACTGACTGTACGCGTAAAGTGTAAGGTACAGGGTATTGTCTAGTCGGGATTTCTCGACTAGAGCCTTCTTACTTGTTTTTGGTTGTCCCCTAAACCTCCCCTGCCTGTTATAAACGTTAAATCGAAAATCAAATTTAAAATTTAGTACATGGATATTGCCTTTGTTTCGTGTGCAACAATTGTCACAATAGAGGAATTACCAAATTATTTGTTTGATATTTTATGTGCTGTTCAAATGGAATTTCCAATTTGAATTTCATCTGTCCAGACACGCATCAGGTTTTAAATTTGGCTATAGAACATGCGTATAATTAAAATGCTATAAAGATTTCGACTTTGGCCACACTAAACAACATACGTGCTTACGTATTTTGTAGCACATTGTTTGGCTCAGAAAAAAAGAACAAAAATTTGAATGCATTCCAAATATAAGCTGCATGTGCATGTGGGCATTCCATAGAATGTTCGGTATTAACACCTTCCGGCATAGACAGGACACACAATGTTGGGGCTTAGGTGGAATGTCGACCATTGTGAGAGCATCGACAAGAACATAAAACAAGAAACTATCAGTCAGCCATGTGGGACATCAATTAAGTTTTCGATTGCGTGCTGCAAATGGATTTAAAAAAACCTAACACTTTTTAATTAAAACATGGAACTGAGAGCTGTTTGAGCCCGCACATATTATTTTTGTTTGTTTTTATGTGTCATCAATTAATATATTTTGAAAAAGATGAAAACATTTAAGATGCGGTGGCAAAGGCTTGGGATATTTAAAGTAACATTCCTATTTTTCAAGTTTTGCCCTGATGACGCTTTGGCGTGGAAGAAAATTATGTGTAATAAATCTTTCTGTTGGCAAGTGCACAACATGTAAATCCATTAGTCACTGTTAGTGTGTTATGGTTAGTAGCAATTATGACTCCAAAGCTTTTTTCGCGCAGCCTGACCGGGCGACAATGCAATGTCGTGGACAGATAATGACGACTGCACATCATTATCATCAGCTGTTTACTTTCTCTTTACACGCGCTGGCAAACATAGACGCACAACTTAGCACACACTATTTGCGCCCCTTATCCTCTCCCACCCACCCTTTCTTTTTATGGCAACCTTTAAAGTAGGAATTGCTTTGAACGAATCTGAGTCCTGACCAGCCTCCCCTTTGCGAGACGACCTTTTCGTCGCTTCACTGCTGCTTCTATAATGGATGCTGAAGTTGTAGGCGCCATTTTAGTGGCTTCAACTTTTGATTGTTTGCCGATTGACTGGAACTGACTTTAAGTGGCAGCGTGTCGCGACCTAACGACAGCTGAACTAAGATGGAGAGAGGGCGTAGAGAGAACGGGCTGAGGGCGGCAGATTAATGTGCTGAGCTTGTGTCATCATCTCAAAAAACACAATGGGCCAGTGGCAAACATATATGAGTATACATATTTGAATTTTTAGTTCGAAGTTATGTTAAATTTTTACAAATAATGTGATGTATGAAGTCATAACAAATTTTTAAATTTTTTAATAACCATACTTGTTCCATCATGCAATTGATTCTTCTGAATTAATCACCAAATTGGCTTTGCAGTTTTTATTGGTATTAAGCGTAAACGAAAACGCTCACACTAAGAGATTGAATGCAAGTTGGCTGGTGGTGCAAAAGATTCTATAGTCAACCTGAATGAGGTCAAAAATTTGTGTGGGAACACTACCTTCTGCGCAACTTTTTACTTCACATGAGTATTGCTCCACCAGAGTTTCTCACCAAGATACCGACGTTAAGTCCAGCAGCTAGGCTTTACCAATTGATCGGTTATCCTGACTGTATGAGTCAGGATAACCTCTTTTTGATAATTAAGAAAATTTATAAAAAAAAATCAAACAATTCGTGAACTTTAATCATTTACTTTTTAATTTAAGCAGTTTTTATTGATTCTCAAATCATATTTTGTCTGCTTCTCCCACAGCATATGATTATTCATTTTATTAATTTACGGCCCGTTATTCCTTGCAACATGTTAACTGCTACCGTACGAAAAAGGGGTAAAAGTTGACAATTGTTCATAATTGAAACTTATTTTACTGTTCGGCTTGCTGCGGAAAAACTAACACCACAAAACAGTTATTAAAAACCATTTATAAAAATTAAATTTTGAAACATTCTTAAAAAATTAAACAAATGCAATGTATATTATTTTAATACTTAAATCATTCTTCTTACGGTAATTTGAATCTTTTCGTAAACATCATTTATCGCTGTAGCACTTAAATAATTCGGTCTGGGTTTAAATTTCCTTTTTGAAGTCACCATTCGATCAGACATATTAACTTCTTCCATTGATTGAATTTAAAATACACGAGAGGCCATCATTTTTAATCAGCTGATCGATTTAGCCTTTCTAAATCGGCAGAATTTTGACGGTATGCGTTCAATAACGTCTAACCACAGCAAGTCAAGGGAATCGGAGCAACAAACAGTATTGAGTAATTCAATTCTCCAAGAATTTGTGTACTTATTAAGGTATGACAATACTAAATTTTTGCGATCGCAAAAATTTGTATACAGATACACCGTGACGGAATTTGAATCTGAGATATTTATTCGTTAATTATATAGGTCTGGCAGATGTGATAGTTTTACACACAGTTTGGTTGCGGTTAATTTTTATGTGAAACGAATCTGGTTGGGCTCAGCTGCAAGCAAATTATTTTGCATATTAATGCTAGCTGATAGCTTTTACAAAATATCAATAAAAACCATGCCATTTCTGGAAAACTATATGAAATTCTGTAAACATTTTTATTGAAATCGGTGGAGAAACACCGGAGATATAAAACATTGCTAAATCAAGTATGAGTATGCGCTTACACACACACATACTTGCAGGCACTGACTGTTCGTGTGAAGTATGGGTTTCAAGGTATCGTCTAGTCAGGATTTATCGACCAGATCCTTCTCACTTGTTCTATCAGATCAAACCCTGACGCCAGCCTAGTTCCCTTAAAATCCACTGTGAAACTTTACTTTAACTTGGTTCCATTAAAACGGCTCCACACCAAGAACATTGGCCCTTTTTTTTGGCTTTGATCAAATATGTGTCAATGTGGATTTATAAAACTAATTGACTTTAACGGTAGTGCCTCTAATTGCTCCTCTTCTGGCTAAAGTAAGCAGCTCAGCCGGAATTTGGTTTCAACGTTTCTTCAGGAGGAATTAATTAAAAAGTTAATCTGCTTTGGCAACCCCGCCCAACTGCGTAGCAAAATTTTGACGAATGTCGACTTCGACAGGGTTTGACGGGTTTGCAGTCGCTGGTAGTTGGTTGGTGGTTTGGTCTTTTGTTGGCTGTTGTGCTAAGCCCATGAAAAGTTTATATGTGTGCATATTGTTCAATGCATCAAGATGGAGCCATGCGCGTTAGCCTGGCTGTGTATCACAGAGACAAAAAAAACTAGCAACTTTAAAAACTAATTCGAATTCAGCAACCTTCTTCTTCATCTTTTTTTTCTATGTCAACTTATTTGCGGCATTCTTATCGTCTTTGCATGTCAGCGGTCGCAAGTGCCGGTGCACCTTTTTTGTAAAAGTTGTGGTTGTTATAAAATTAAAAATGCGTTATATGAAAATGTGTGCCCAAAATACATTACAAAAGAAGCAAAATAAGAAAATTTAATTCCTTGGAAAACGTTCAAGCGAAGTTACATTTAAAACTTCTTATTAGGGTCTTAATGAACTTTTTAAAATTAAAGCAAGTTAATACTGGCCTACAAAATAAACTTCTAAGAACAACTTTAATTTTCAATTTATAAGCCAACATTGATATTATAAAAACAAGTAAGAAGGGTTTAGTCAAAATGTGCAGTCTGTACACATACGGCAGAAACTTCGTGCTGTTGCTCTGATGATACTTCAGGTTGGAGTTTGTTGTGCGTTAACTAAATAAAACGCACTTGTATTCTATACTGACGATACGTCAGATAGCTCACGAGTTAACTAAAAGAGATACACTTTATTTAATCGGTTAGACAGTACATCTGTCTTTATTCATGAATTCTTTTTTCGATACGCCTGGACTTATCGAGCTGCCGAATTAGACTGACTTACAGCAAACAACTTTTATGGTCATTAAGCTTAAGATATATGGAAACGCTGGGACTCGCATAAAAAACTGAGCCTTGCGTTTTCACTCATAGCGCCTTCGCAAATATGCTGTGATTGCCGACTATATTGCAGCATTCGTTCGAGTTCTCGCGGTATCACATTAACCGCTTCAATCGAACGTTGACGTTCTGCTGACTTAAGTAAATAAATATGAGTTGCTGGGAACCGCGAACCGATTTATAGCGGCAGCACAACATTGTTGTATCTGCCGGCTACATAACATCCAGTCGAACATACATTGTTGTAACTAATGTCTTATTTTATTTTACATTTAAGAAATTAAATAGATAGTAGTCGGAGAAGCTTCCTTCTGCCTGTTACATACTTTTGCACAAAACCATTATACCCTATTTACCCATTTTAAATGGGTTTAAGTATGGTATTTTATACAATTATTTTTAATGTTTAATTGCGCCCAAAATGTAAGTGGAAGTATCAGCGGGCACTTATGGTTGATTGTCAGAGGCACTAAGCAAAGTAATATATACAGTAAAATGACAATTTTAAATTTTTTCCATTTTTCGACGCATCATTCACTTTCTTGTACATGCACCAATATGCTTAGAAATAGATCTATACTATTTAAAAAAAAAAATTAAATGGCATGTGCTACAACCTTTCTCTTCCTTCTCTGGATAAACAACTTTTTAGATATACCATGCTAATAAATCTTAGGTAAATTAAAGGGCTCCAACATATGCAAAGCCCGGTTAAAGAACCTTTGCGGAACCCGAACCCTTTTTTCAGGGGTTTGCAGCTCTCAATATTATACATTTTAATTGGTGGTACGATGATTAAACAGGATTAATTAAATTATTTTTTAATTATTGGGATGTTTGATTGATATATGTTATGTTGTGTCCGGAAAAAGCTTTAATTAAGGATGTTATTATTTGTAGCACTTAATGTTGGTCGCCGCGTTCAAAAGTGGTTTAATGCGGTATATCGCCTTGTTATTGATTATTCAGCGTCCAAGTATGCGTAGCGTCCCAGTCTTGAAACTTTGGCTTAAACACACATAGTCCAAGATATTTTCAAAGTTTCAAGGCTACTCTCGCCTTAAGGGTGTCGAAAAAAAATTGTGTTCATAGGGTCAGACAGACGCACGGAGAGACACCAATTTGGACAATGCACAAAACCTTGGGTATCAGAGAATACAAACTGAATAGTTAATAAAAATTTTAACATATAGAAAACTTTATGTGGCTTTGTCAGTTCAATTAACATAACAAAGACCTGATTTCAGCTTTCGGGCTACAAAGGGGACATTCAATTTCAATTAACTCATTAAACGTTTGATGCGTAAAAATGAGTAATAAAATTTATTTTGGGTAAATTAATATTGAATTTGAAATTAACAGCAAACGTTTATGTTGCTTTTGCTTTTATTCTTTTCGCTGATGCTGATGTTGCTTATAGTGAGCTCTCGGCGCGTTTATTTTATTTCACGGCCATAAAAAACTCACTTAGATTAAACGCAAAGGCCACCCATCAACTCTCCCTTCCCATTTTTTCACCATTTCTTTTCCAGCTGATTTTCTCTGTCAGCGAGGTCGTACAAATTAAAATAATTAGCGCAGCTTGCAGCCTATGGGTTACTTTTTAGCGGTTGTTTGCGTTTCACCTGCCTGTATAAGTGTTGCCGTTGTCATTGTTGTTGTTTTTAGCTGAAACTATTAAAGCGTGACCCCAACTATGAACACACCCAAGAAATTAAACCAATTTGTCTGCAATGTTTGAGTAACTAAATATAAAGTACAAAACCATGCTATGTAATGTTTTTTGCACTTAATAATATAACATTAAAAAACATTTTGAAAAAAAATTTGAATCTAATAAATTTCATGGAACATACAAAAGCGGTCTACTATCCAATTATTGTCCATAATATCGCTTCTTTAACATATGGAACAAAAAATTCTTGACTGAGTGCGTCTTTCCCATGCTCTCCCCATATGCGGACACAATGGTGGATTGAAAATCAATTTGTATTTCTTTGTAGTAAGGAATTGTGTCAACTAGTGTGATGAACACTGCCTTATTTGATCTGAAATATCCTTACTCGCTTTTCGAAAATTCGTTCCGTTATCAATATAATTCGTTGCGCTAACAGAATATATTTCTTCAAGAAAACCTCTGCGACCAGACCAGGAAATGAAAAAGGCGTAAGCTGATAAATCATCGGCTATTCCAAGTAGAAGAAGTCTACTGAAAGTATCTTCCTTCCAAAACAATCCAGACTCATTTCTATTTTCTTTCCTTTCAAGGGTTTTCTCAATAATTGCAAACATCTTTTATCGTGCGTGCTTAATCCCAAGTCTCAAATGTCTAGCTTATTAGGTCTCCAAAATCAATGAGCTAATAGAGATAGACAGACTTATGGATCGACTTGTTTGTTGTATTTGTAACAGTCTGTTACTTCTGCACAAAACCGTTTTATTATTTTATCATGGGCTTAAGGTATTAATTTATTTGTTCTATCAGTAAAAAGTGAAGTAGTACTTCTATTCCCATATTGAGGGCTTTATGATATTATACCATAGTACGAGTATAATGTGCACATACTTCTGTAGGAGGTTTTTAAATTATATCAATATTATTGACTTTAAATATGGCATTTAAAGTAAAATATATATATATGAGCAAACAACCAAAAATGCACACAAAAATTTTATTTTGAGGTGCGAAATAACACAATAAGATAAGATTTAATACAATGAGAAGCACACGGTAAGTTGTTCTTTGTCATTAAATTCACTAAATGGGTTTGGTAGTTTTTTTTTTTTTTTTTTTTTTTTACTAAATTCCCGTTTTCAATTCTATATTTGAGTTATGTTTTTGTTCGGTCACAGCGAACTTTTTTAGCTAGATATTTGTAACAAGTAAAAAGGCTTTAGTCGGGAAATCCCGACTAGACGACACCTTGAACCCTATACTTTGTGTGTACGCCCATACTGCACAATAAACTTCACTGTTCGGTGATTCTCAAGCGATTTCAATAAATTTATTTCGTTGAATGTTTCAAACGCCGTTTCAAAGTATTCCAAATTCAGGTTTTTTTTGTTATCGATCCCATGTGTTCATCGGAAATGCGAAGACTTATCGAAAACAAACTTGTACTGCCTAGGAATAAGGCGAGCTTAAGTTCCAAATCGATGCGTTCATACATACACACAGACAGACGGACAGACAAACGTACAGACAGATGTACAGACAGACTTACAGACAGACGTACAGACAGACGTACAGACAGACGTACAGACAGACGTACAGACAGACGTACAGAAAGACGTACAGACAGACGGACAAACAGACGGACATGCCTATATCGACTCGGCTGTTGATGCTGATCAAGAATATATACACTTTATGGGGTCGGAGATGCTTCCTCATGGCCTTTTTACCCATTTTTAATAGGTTCAGGGTATAAAAACGATATTGAAAGCTACGAGCGACTGAACGAGGTCGAGTGTGGAAAAAAAGAAAGAACGAAAAGTTCGTTCAGTTTCAAGTTCAATCTATAGTCCAAACAATTCTGCATAATTTTTACACACCTTATCAATTTAATATTAATAATTTACCCAGTTCATAAGTTTTGGTAACCAAGCGTAAGATTAATAAATGCCATGTATTGTATATTAATATATTAATTCAAATTGTAATTTATGTCTCATGCATCATCTCATGCATTATGATTATACGGTGAGAAACCAAAAAATTGTATATGCCAGGGAAACAGTAATAAATAGTAAAATTTAAATAATTTATGTGCGTAAATAATTTCGTTCTCAGAAGAAACCTATACAAAGTTACCTATGGGCTCCACGATGATTTTTTTCTATTCTTTGAACATTTCATGACAATATTTAAATAAACTTTATAAGGTTTATAAGCCGATACAACTACCTTCTTGTTAAGTTTAAATTGCTTACTTATAAATTCGATGCGTGCAGCCCCCACCACCCCTCTATAGATTAAAAGCTAAAAAATAGGAGTGAAAGCTTATTTAAACTGTTTAGGATTTGATTTTGCAATGCGTTTTTAAGACGACAACCAATGAATGTGAATATAATATGGAGTCATACTTAACCCAACGGAAGCTGTTTTTGGCTCTTTTAAATGTCTATTTTTTCACCGTCTCACAGAAGTGTCATTTCAATTTGTCAATAACGGTTCAAAATATGTTCATTCATATCTTAAGCTTAGTGTCCATGCTTTGTTGTCGTTCTTACATACATTTAAACAAGAATATGTACAATACATGTTAGTACATTTGTAAAGCATATTTAAAATCTAAATTATTTTATGTATATATACATATATATATATACATATATATATATACATATATATATATACATATATTTATATTATAAATATGGAGAATGACATAAACTAAGTACACAGATTAGTGACCCAAACGTTTGATGCAGAATTAAAAAAATTTAAACATCGGCAGCTATCTTGCCACCTTGTTGATAAGGCAGGGGGGCTGTTGAAAGCAGAAGACCTATGAAAAAAATTCTTATGTGGGTTTTAGAAAAGTTATCCAGGCACCAAATTTAAAGGTTGCTTGGGTTAAAGGGATGGCACTAGGTATCTTATCAATAAATTTGGTAACACTATTTTATCCACATTGGGTTAACAATTTTATAAATTTTCCAGCCCATTGTGACATATTGACACTTTTTTACCCAGCCTATAGACCAGTGTTTCCCAAAGTGGGCGATAACGCCCCCTTGTGGGCGCTGCAGGTCTCAGAAATATAGAAAAATAGGTGAAAAAATGGTGGCGCTAATAGGTATTTATTCTCAGGGGGACGGTGGACAAATTAAGTCTGGGAACCACTGTATAATGTGTACCTTTCGGTACCAGAATATAAAAATACACAATATTTTCAATACATTTTTTTTTCTACAGTCTATCTATCTTTACCATCCCTTTCGGAAATCTGGTGTCTTATATTTTAAAGAATAAGTCAAGAAGCATTAGGAACATGACTGATTCTTACACTGATTCGGAACTATTTTTCGCTCAGTTATAATAAAAGTCTAATGTTATATGCTTAAAATATTCAAAAACGTATCACATATTGATTTTCTCCTACTAAATTAGTAAGCCGAAAGTTTGGGCGTGACAACCAAATTTTTTTGGAAGATGTCGCCAGCTATCCATCTACCCAATTATGTGAGTAAATTTCAAAAAATTTAAAAAAACAAGTAAGAAGGCTCTAGTCCAGAAATCCCGAGTAGAAAATACCCTGATCCCTATACTTTACGCGTAAAGTCAGTGCTTGCAAGTATGTGTGTGTGTCTACGCGCATACTGCATACTGCATACACAACTTCAATATCCCATATCTCCGGTGTTTCTCAACCGATTTAAATAAAAATTTCACAGATTGTCATTATTTTGTTAAATGTTTTAATACCGTCTCAAAGTTTTGCAAATTCAAGTTTTTGTTATCGATCCCATGTGTATATCGGAAACGGGAAGAGTTATCGAAAATCGAAAACAAACTTGTACTGCGATTAGGCGAGCTTAAGTTCTTAATCTTGAGTCTCTAGCTCCTAAAGTCTCTGAGATCGGCTGGCTCATACATACGGACGAACGGACGGACATGGCTGTATCGACTCGGCTGTTGATGCTGATCAAGAACGTATATACTTTATGGGGTCGGAGGTGCTTCCTTCTGCCTGTTACATACATTTGCACAAAACCATTATACCCTTTTATCCCATTTTATAATGGGATCAGGGTATAAAAATGCATTCTCGTTTTAAAATGCGTTCGTTGGGGGCGACAGGAGTGGGAATGACATCCTAAATTTCTTTGGAGAAAGTTGCTAGCTCTCTGTCAACCATATTTGTGACTGAAGCTTAATAACTGTGAAAGATACACGCATTCCAGTTTTACAAAGGCGGTGGAGCGTGGTATCTAAATTTTTAATGCAGATATGTAAACGAATGTCAGTTTTCCGACGCAGACCTGAACCAAGTTTCAAGTATTTAGTACACACGAACAGACACCATGCCGGTTTGTAAAATAATATTCTGATCTGAATGTTCTTCGTTTTTTCTTATCTAATTCTTTGGGTACATTTGACGAGTGAGACTCGTCGTCGATTTGAAAAGTTACACTGTTCAAAATTATTAAAATTTATCCTATGTTTATTTATCTTAATCTATCTTTTATTTCTTTAAAAAAATTTATTTTGGTTATGTTCGGAAGGTAAATAAAGGTATTCATCATGACATGTGTTAAATAAAATCAAATAAATCGGGACTCAAGGGGTCAAACACGCCACGCGCCGTATTCGCAATGGCAACGCAGGTTTTCCAATGTCGACTGCCAATGAGGTTTTATGATAGAATGCAAATTAAATTAATTTTACCAGCACTGCCGTATACCGAAGAACCATGCCCGCAAGCAATATGCTTGACCGCGTTTTTGTGGCATGAAATTAAATCAAATTAAATTTGCATACAAATTTCATTGTTAACATAATATGCATTCATTTGTATATTTATTAGCTTATCATGATCCAGTTATCGCAGAGGCTCTTTGGAACGCATCTTTTGAAAAATACACAGTCTATGATACATCAATTAGATTATGTGCAATTTGTAACAATCAAGTAAGAAGACTCTAGTCGAGAAATCCCGACTAAACGATACCCTGATCCCTATACTTTACGCGTACAGTCAGTGCTTGCAAGTACGTGTGTGTGTCTACGCGCATACTGCATACTGCATACACAAATTCAATATCCCATATCTCCGGTGTTTCTTAACCGATTTTAATAAAAATTTGACAGATTATCATTATTTTGTTTTATAATTCAAATGGCATCTCAAAGTATTCCAAATTAAAGATTTTGGTGTTATCGATCACATGTGTATATCGGAAACGGGAAGAGTTATCGAAAATCGAAAACAAACTTGTACTGCCTAGGGATTAGGCGAGCTTAAGTTCCAAATCTGGAGTCTCTAGCTTTTATAGTCTCTGAGTATTAAAATCTGCTTAGATACACCGGATACACTTGTTTTACCTTATCTAATTTGATCGTTCCCGCAACAACCAGCACGTGTTGATAGATAGAAAAAAAAAATTTTTATATGCGGGCCACACATATTTGACATCAGTTTTGTCTTTTGGAAGTTGGTTTTTGTTCTTTGAATAGCATTATCTAAGCGTACATGCAATGCAAAAAGCCAAGAGCTAAATAACAATTTTCTTGAGTCTCTTTCTGTTTCAAAATATACGCACAAGTGCAACTTACGCACTAACTTGAAAGTTATAAGTCCACCAACAACATCTTTGATTTTTTAAATTACTCCAAAGTAAGCAAGGTAGATTGTAATGTAAAACAGTAGAGATAATTCATTTCTTAGATTTTTTGTTTTCAATATTTTAGACTTATTTAACTTAAGTTAAATTTATACTTTGAATTTAGCGACCATAAAACTTAAACTTTTTATTTCCGTCTTGAGGCGAACACGCTTGACAGAATTAACTCAGATGTAACGTTGCAATTTAATTGAAAAAAAAGTATTTTGTTGTCAGTACGCTTGACAAATGCAGTTTCAACAGTGTGTTGAAATTGTAAACAGCTGTCTACCTCTTACGTATGGTTGCACTTAAAATGTTGCTGAACCTTATTTAAGTAGCCGTAAAATAATATGACAAGCAGATAAACTACATTGTGAATCAATTTATAAAGTCATAAATATACGTATTTATCTGTTGAGTATATTGGTTTTATTTGTTTAATTTTCTTATTTTTAAAAAAAGTTCGCTAAATCCAGCGATACTGCCAGGAATAAGACCTGGCAATGTAATTAACAATATCCTTTCGTACAAATCCATGATAACCGATCAAGTGAAATGCCGGAGATGCTGTACTCAACATCGGTATCTTAGTGAGAAACTCTAGTAGAGCAGAACTCATGTAGACTTTTAATTCAAATATTATGCAATAGGCAGTATGCTCATACAAGTTTTCGAGCTCAATTAGGTGCCACTAATGAGTCCTTTGCACCATCAGAAACTTTGCTGGCAATATGCCGAACGCATCTCAACACATGTTTTGTTTACACTTTCAACAGCCGTTTTCTCATTTTGACCGCTAAATATCTAAATGAACTGCTATTGTCTAATAAATAAAACATAAATTCCGCCAATCTGGCCACACTTTAACGGTTCGTAGAGTGTGTGTTTTACGTTACGGTTTTCATTTTATATCATTCGTTCAATGTATATATTTATTTATTTTGTCACAATTGCTTAGACTCTGAGCTATATGTATGTATCTTTTATTGTGTATGTTTATATGCATGTAAGCTGTTAAAAAAAATATGCTCAAACACATTGTGCTTCAATATTTATTCCAGACGAATTATTTACGGCCAGCGCCTTCTCCTCTCTGATTGCCAGCATTTAAATTCTGGAACCTCTTTAAAAGCAATTTGAAATGCAAAGCTCCTTAAACAGGCGTGATAGTGTGGGCGTGCTGAAAATGTAACTTCAAACGCGTGTTCAACACATAAAGTCTGGTTAAAACTTAGATGGAAAACAAAGTCGAGCAACAATAACAGCAAGCGGAATACTATCAACAAACACAACACAAGTTTCGTAATTAATAAGTACTTTGCCGAGTAAGTATATAAAGTTGGCGTATCAATGGGTCAGGGCGTGGGCCATAGATGGCAACGCCTGCACGTTGCACTGACTTTGGCAGTGCTAATAAGCTTCTTGCAAACTGGCAGTCATGGAGCAGAGGCTGTTGAGTGTGCTGATTGGCTGAGTCCCAGTGAGTGCAGTATCAACAATAATAGCAGTGGCACTGGCACAGGGAAATATATCAACAACAAAATTGGCAACAATGGCAGCAACTATATGGCTGCCGGCTCTTCGGCGTTGGATCGTCTGAATAGTTCAATGCTGCCAGACAATCTGCTGGAAATGGATTTGGAAAAAGAAGGAGACAATTGGCCGTTAGAGCGGGTAGTTTCCATCATTGTGCCCGTATTTTTTGGCATTATTGGGTTCGCTGGACTTGTGGGCAATGCTCTTGTTATATTAGGTAAGTCTATTTTACCACAAAATTGCGCTTGCATAAGCTGCGTGTTGCCAGCTCTTTTAATGGTTAAGAGCCCTATAAAAGCGTTGCCGTGTTAAACACAGATCGATAGCTGGCGATAGATGACCGTTAACATTTTATCGATTTTTGCGTAAAAATTGCGAATATGTAGTATCAACCGACTTTAATGCCAGTCATAACCGTGGTATCCCTATTTCTTTCATAAATGGATCAACATCCAACTAACTAATTGATATTTTATATGCCATGCACTGCAAATTAACGTTCAACACATTTGCTTTGCTGTATTAACCTTGTTTATGCTACCAATTTTGGTGCACTTTTCCTTTAAAGGTGCCGATCCAGTTCTACGAAACATAATTTGTACTATTAAATAAAATAAAAAAACACGAATGTAGGCTCTAGTTGAGAAATCCCGAATAGAAGATACCCTGAACCCTACTAAGCGTTTCATATCTCCGGTGTTCCGCAATTTTACAGATTGTCATTATTTCGTCTATAGTTTCAAACGCCTTTTTACCCATTTTCAATGGG
The DNA here is from genome assembly GCA_035044465.1 of Scaptomyza tumidula. NCBI lineage: Eukaryota > Metazoa > Arthropoda > Insecta > Diptera > Drosophilidae > Scaptomyza > Scaptomyza tumidula. The sequence continues at coordinate 138,181 of JAWNNW010001008.1, forward strand.
TTCAGGGTCTAAAAAATAGATTGTCATTTGAAAATGAAATCAATGTATTAATATTACATAAATGATTTCGTAATCGGCAAATCACAATTTTATCATTTCTACTAAAAGTTGTTCTTTGCCATACAAGGCAAAATGATCAGCAACCAACCAATTCCACACACTTATTGAAAATTATCAATTAGTTTGCTAGTTCTTTTTAGGATACATTAAAGTTACAAGAGTTACGCAAATACATAGGTATGAGTTCAAGCTCGGAAATACTTAATAGGTTTCAGCAAACAGACAGTGCCAAATACATACACCAAAACATCAACCGTCCACAATAAAAACAAAAACTAACTTAAATATGGCTGCAGGCCCAGAAGTGTAAACTAAGAAGCAATACACAAAGCAAAAACAGATGGTTGGCATTTAGGGGTACTGGCAGCTTTTGCCACTTTGCCCGACCCCAAGTGTAAAAAATTTTTATTGAAGGCCATTAAGTTGGCTGTGACCAGGCTTCAAAGATCTGAGTTAATGAAGCGACAAAAATGTCAAGATCGAAATGCGATAAAATTTCTAATACCTTAAAATAATATACACCAAACTTTATTATCAACCTACTTAAAGGTAAAAGCAATATCATAATAAAAAAACATTAATTAAATAATAAACAAGTAAGAAGGCTCTAGTCGAGATATCCCGACTAGGCGATACCCTGATCCCTATACTTCACGCGTACAGTCAGTGCTTGCAAGTATGTGTGTGTGAACGCGCATACTGCATACTGCATACACAACTTCAATGTCCCATATCTCCGGTGTTTATTATCCGATTTCAATAAAAATTTCACAGATTGTCATTATTTTGTATTATAATTCAAATGGCATCATCTTTGTTATCGATCCCATGTGTATATCGGAAACGGGAAAAGTTATCGAAAACAAACTCTATGCCTAGGGATTAGGCGAGCTTAAGTTCCAAATCTGGAGTCTCTAGCTCTTATAGTCTCTGAGATCGACGCGTTCATACATACAGACGGACAGACGGACGGACGGACAGACGGACGGACGGACGGACGGACGGACGGACGGACAGACGGACGGACGGACAGACAGACATGGCTATATCGACTCGACTGTTGATGCTGATCAAGAATATGTATACTTTATGGGGTCGGAGATGCTTCCTTCTGCCTGTTACATACTTTTGCACAAAACCATTATACCCTTTTTCCCATTTTTAATGGGATCAGGGTATAAAAAAAGCAAATAAAAAAATTTGATCTGTCATTAAACCTGAGGACCAGGAGTTTATACAACATTTTCGCCAAGACGCTTCAATCTTCTGCCCATTGTGTTTGGCCATTTATGATTAGCCAAGAGAATGATTTACATCAGTTGGATTTGCACTGCTGAAATCTAAGATTTAGCAGCAGTCCCATAGTTCCACGTTGGCATAATAACGCTTTTGTGTACCAATAGCTTGTTGTCTTGCTGAGTTTGCTGGATATCTTAAAAATTTTGGATCTACACTTTGCTGTCATAATCAGTATGTGTAACAAAGGTAGCGAACGTGACTCTTCCGAGGTATTAGCATATTGTTGACTTCAATTAATGTACAACTACCTTTCCTGAATGTAAAGGCATATCTCATAATCCAGCTTAGCATTCAAATTTTGCAAATCTATAAATTAAAGCATGTGCAAATGTTGCAGTCGGAAATACTTTGAAACCAGTATACTACCTCAGGAGAATTGATATTTGTGCATCATATTTTCTTCACTTTTTGAAAGAAATCTTCATAGCGAGTTGATATTTGTACAAAAGTTGAAATTATACAATATTAAAGGAATTAACTAAGTTAACGAAGTTAAATTTATTATTTAATATGAACTAGCTTTGCCTTTTTGTTTTTCAACCAATTCCAATCGGCGGGGCATCGCATTGACCAAGTTTTCTAACGTTTTCTCGATTTACGCCCATTGCCAGTTTTAAAGTCCTTTAAGGAATCACATTGCCTTCCACTCTTATAAATTCTTGCTGACAGTATACCCCAAAGGTCCCCAATTGGATTAAGGTCCGGACCTATTGCTGGCCGCTCCAATAAGGGGATATTTTTATACCCTGATCCCATTAAATCCTGATCCTTCTGTATGTATGAACGCGTCGATCTCAGAGACTGTAAGAGCTAGAGACTCCAGATTCGCCCAATCCCTAGGCAGTACAAGTTAGTTTTTGATTTTCGATAACTCTTCCCGTTTCCGATATACACATGGGATCGATAACAAACACTTGAATTTGCAAAACTTTGAGACGGCTTTAAAAACATTTAACAAAATAATGACAATCTGTGAAACTTTTATTGAAATCAGTTAAGAAACACCGGAGATATGGGATATTGAAGTTGTGTATGCATTATGCAGTATGCGCGTAGACACACACACATACTTGCAAGCACTGACTGTACGCGTAAAGTATAGGGATCAGGGTATCATCTAGTCGGGATTTCTCGACTAGAGAAAATGAAATAGGTTCGACTTCAAGCAGATCCGCATACGTTTGCGTACTCATTCGTCTCGGCACATAGCAAATGGTAGACTGGTAGAAAAATACAAAACCGCAACAATATTGATTAAAAACAATTAGAAAACATTTTTTTAATAATCTCAATAACTTTTGCAACGATATAACTAATGTTTCCCACTCACAATGTAAATTAATAATTTTGCACAAATATCAACTCTCTATTAAAAGCACGACTTTGTCTCTTTTAAAATCGTTAAGGGACTATATATAATAAGCTAATAAGAAACCAATACATGGAATAACCTCACAAAACATAAGAGATAAATCTTGTATACTCAAAACATTTATGTAGTTATTGTAACTCCTGTTACACGCAAAACAAATTGTGCACAAATATCAACTCTCCTTGGGTACATATGGTATATAAAATCTTGGCTGTTTTGTAGGAAGGCCAGCATATTTTGGTTACTAGCTTAAAAATTGTATAAATAAATTGTATAATCAGACATAGATCATTGAGGATTGCCACCAGCTATTCTTCACAAAATCACACTCTGAAAAAAAAATCAATTTAAAAAATGATCTTATTTTTTAGACCTGTATAATTAACAAAACAATTGGTAATTGTGCTTAAATTGGGAAACCTGGTCCGCCAATGAATTCTCATTCTGCGATTTATTTTTTTTTATTTATTATATTCAACAGACATAACAACACACACACCTGTTCCTTATATTTAATGCATAAATGATACTCATGGTCTCGACTTAAAACTGTGAGTATGCAATGGATTGCAGAGCAGATACATCCATATTAAGGCTTGTGTGTTGATTTTTATGCTGTCACAGCTTTTTGCCTGGCTGGCACTCAATATAACTGCCAAGCCAGCTAAACTCATTCGTTCACACACCCATCCAATAGCGATTACGTTGCTTGTATCAAAAGAAAAGCAAAAAAATAGGATGGGGAATAAGATTCTAATTTTGCTCATAACTTGCAATAACACTCAGACAATCATTTACAAATCATTTATCAAAATATCTCCCAGGTCCTGACAAAGTGGGTCTAAGCATGCAAGGGCAACGAATGTGAGAGAATAAAGTTGAGATAAAAAGTTGGCAGACAGAAAACATCGCAAAGCAAATGTACATAGGTTTTGACTTTAATGACAACATCCACAAACAAAAAAAAACCTAAAGAAATTTAATCAAAAATATTAATAAATATAACGTGAAAGAAGGCTCCAGTCGAGAAAGATTGACGCGGAGATACCCTGAACTCTAGATATTCCTTACAGGCATTTGTGCAGCTTTAATGTTTCTTAATCAATTCCTATTTGACTGTCACACAAAAAACAAGTTGGAACGCTTTTGTCGAGAAATCTCGACTTTAAATCTTTACTTTACGCGTTAATATGCCTGTACTACTGTATGCTCGGGTCAATTTCGATCTTTAATATCTTTGGTGTTTTATGACCGATTTCAATGACATATTCCCAAAATTTCATAATTTTGTATATTGCTTTTATAACATGTTCTAATATTTTCAAATTTGAAATTTTACTATTTTCGATTCCATAAGTATATCGAAAACGAGCAAATGTTTTGAAACAAACTTGAACCGGCTATGGCTTAAGAGAGCTTATGTTCCAAAGTTTGTGGCATTCATACATGCGCACAGACAGACGTTTATTTGTCGAACCGGTTGTTGATGCTGATCAACACTATAAATTCTTTGTGGGATTGGAAATCCTTCTGCCCGTTAAATAACTTAGTACAAAACCATTATACGCTCTTTTCCCATTTAAAATATCTGATTTGAAGGTCTAACAATATTTTTCAGTAGTATATATTTCAGATTTTCTATTCTGCTGACCTTTTTGGGGTTCGACAAGAATATTTTGGGTTAATTTATTAAAAAGAGTATATATTTCAGAGCTATCTTCCCACCAAATTTCTAGCTTTAAAGCTTTGTAAGTTATCGACATCCTGTTTCGATAGCAGGGGCAGGGGTGGGCGTGATATTGGAAAAGTTACCAGTTAGTTTCCAAGCAAATATAGTCAGTTGCTTAAAAAATTGTTTTAGACACTTATTCCCGTTTTAAAAAGCCAGTGTGGCGTGGGTACGTTTTAGAGCAGAGGCCGACGATTTTTTTGAACCATTACCCAAAATTTGGTTCTTAAGCTCGACGTTACCCCCAAAAAATTTCAAGACCAAAGAAAAACAAGTAAGAATGCTCTAGTCGAGAAATCCCGACTAGACGATACCCTGATCCCTATAAATCACGCGTACAGTCAGTGCTTGCAAGTATGTGTGTGTGTGTGTACGCGCATACTGCATACTGCATACACAACTTCAATGTCCCATATCTCCGGTGTTTATTATCCGATTTCGAAAAATAAAAATTTCACAGATTGTCATTATTTTGTATTATAATTCAAATTGCATCTCAAAGTTTTCCAAATTCAAGATTTTGTTGTTATCGATCCCATGTGTATATCGAAAACAGGAAGAGTTATCGAAAATCGGAAACAAACTCGTACTGCCTAGGGATTGGGCGAGCTTAAGTTCCAAATCTGGAGTCTCTAGCTCTTATAGTCTCTGAGATCGACGCGTTCATACATACGGACAGACGGACAGACGGACGGACGGACAGACGGACATGGCTATATCGACTCGGCTGTTGATGCTGACCAAGAATATATATACTTTATGGGGTCGGAGATGCTTCCTTCTGCCTGTTACATACTTTTGCACTAAATCATTATACCCTTTTTCCCATTTTTAATGGGATCAGGGTTTAAAAAGGTAGACAAAATTTGTTGTGGAAGTTGCCATTACCCCATGATGTTCTGTATATATATTTGATGAGCAAAAAAAAAAAAAAAAACCCCCCCTTAATAGAAAATGTTAAATATATACTCTTTTTCAGGAATATTCTTGGAAGTTGACTTTACCCCATGATGACTAAAAAAAAAAAACTCGCCAGAATCATGTTCCATTACCCCAGAAATTTCACTTTTACCCCATTTGGGGTAATTTACCCAGGTTCGCCGACCACTGTTTTAGAGGGTATTGCTTTTAAGTTTCTAATGCAGTAGTATAATAATAATAGCTACAAGCTTAAAAATTTTAGAAAAACGGGAATTCCCATATTAAATGCAGGGGACATTTGGCAACAGGGGTGAGCTTGGCATCCAAACTTTTGATGCAGTTTTTTGGAGTTGGAGTGATTTATCTTCTAATAGGTCATGCGTCATACAGGTATTCAAAATAATATTCTGCAAAGATAGGGCTGTAAATTAGTATATTTTGTGTCTTACATTTAAATATTGTTTTCAGGTTTTAATATTTAATTGATGTGCGTTACTAGTTATTGTTTTCTTGCTAATGTCATTTACCAATATAAGTTATTGTTAACTGTTTATCAACTTTATTAACGAGTAGGGGAACGTGAGCGACTGGGGGTTGCGACGACCGCGTTGTGGTGAGTTACCAAGTCCGCCAAGTCGCCACTGCGATTATTGAACTGGTTGAATTGGGGTGGGGAACGCCATCTGTTGCCTTGGGGACGACAAATCATTGGCGATGGTCGTCGCATTAGCGGTCGCTGCTTGTGTTCTAAAACTGGCGATACTGTTATCTCCTCGGCGTCGGTCTGGCCGCCATCCATGTGCTTTATAGCAAACCCGCAATCGACGGCGGTAATGTTACGCGACTGCCGGAACGGGTACTTTCGCACTTATTCACGTAATTCGTCTCACCACTATTACTACCCCCAGCAGTACTTTTGGGGCCACCACACTCATTGGAGCTGCGACTTGCACGATCCCGGGACCGACTGCGACCGCGCTGCACACAATCGCGTTCTGTTCGCTTGCGATCCTTGCGCGGTGAACGGGATGTTCCCTTACAGGCTGCGTCCGCAGTATGACGCCAATTTTTCGCTCATACGGATGGACGGGCAGTCGTTAAACATAATCAATATTCTCATTACTATGGTTATCAGAGTAAAATTACTGAATAAAAAATTCAATGAATATACTTTCAGATGACATATTGATCGTTATTTTTACATAGGAATTGATTCGTTTACTTTCAATATTGTTTACGGGTTTTTATGGAAAATATTTCAAACGCATGTATTAGAAACTCAGCTTTCATTGAACCAAGCGTTTAATTTTTTTGGCAATTACACATAAATATAAATGGTTAAAGTAAAAAAATATACGATTTCAGATCAGAACCGTTTATAACGCAAAAGCGTTAAAGTTAACGCAAAAAAATACTTTTAACTAAATTGTTATTATATTCCTTAGACAAGTATTAATCTTTTATGACGAAAGTTAAACCCCACATAAATTTTTTATTATTTTTATTATTATTATTGGACGTAGATGTACCAACGGACGTAGATGCACAACGATATCAAGCACCAGCTTGTTAACGCGCGGACCCAAGCACAAAGTGGACCACCTCCCAACCGTCCGATCGAGGGGCGCACGAAGATCGCGAACATGTAGACAAATGACATAAGACAATTTGTTTTAGGTTGCATGCAGAAGTGGTACTTAGTGTTATGTGGGAAAGGTCGTTGTAAAATGCACATAAGATCCGAAAAGGGTTATGGATAGCATGGTTAGTGTAACAAGCTTGAAGAGGCATAGGTACAAAATTTCTACTATTTCAAATAGGTACTGCAAATTTAATTTGGTTGATTAGTAAAGATGAATTGACCGTTTATTAATTTGTGAAAATAGGTTATTGATAGTATTGTTCTACGTTAAGAAAGAGGGAAGATTTATTAGTAAAAGTCTACTGTGGTAAGAAGGTAAGTTAATGTTATTATCCCAATTAAGACCCCGAAGTGCAAAGAACAGGAATTGTTTTAGCACCGATAATATTCTATCCTGATGAATCCTGTATTTGGGATAACATATACAAGATCCATATTCAATTATCGGTCGTACAATATATATATTTAGATTTTTTGTTATGTACGGGTCGTCGAATTCCTTTGACCATCGCTTAATGAAAACCAAGGAACCTACTGCTCGACTTATTATTGAAGCTTTGTGCTTGTCAAACGAGAGTTTTGGGTCTATTAGTATACCCAAATCCTCAACCCATTTAATCCGATCAAGTGGTCGGTTATCCAGAATAAGGACATTAAAAATGGCATTCGTCTATAAAACGACATAACTTTACATTTATTGTGATTGAAACGCAATAAATTTACTCTGCACCAAGTTTGAAAGTTATCTAAATCACTTGGCAGTTTATGACCAGACAGAAGACTTGCAGCTGACATGCATAATTTTACATCATCAGCACACATCAGTGCCCGAGAATGAAAGTGTTAGTTATAACGGTCCAACGTGACTTCCTTGTGGAACACCAGAAGTGACCTGAACCTTTGGAAACTGTGCCAACTGATGTGAATTCTAGAGATAACTTAGGTTTAAGGTTTTCGGTTTTCTTAAAGCCAATATCATCATATCAAAAATAGCTTTCGCTTTATTTTTTATACCCTGAACCCATTAAAAATTGGAAAAAAGGGTATAATGGTTTTGTGCAAAAGCCGACCCAATAAAGTATATATATATTCTTTATCAGCATCAACAGCTGAGTCGATGATGCCATGTCCGTCCGTCCGTCCGTCCGTCCGTCCGTCCGTCCGTCCGTCCGTCCGTCCGTCCGTCCGTCTGTCCGTCCGTCCGTCCGTCCATCCGTCTGTCTGTCCGTCCGTCCGTCCGTCCGTCCGTCCGTCCGTCCGTCTGTCCGTCTGTCCGTCCGTCCGTCTGTCCGTCCGTCCGTCCGCCCGTCTGTCCGTCCGTCCGTCCGTCCGTCCGTCCGTCTGTCCGTCCGTCTGTCCGTCCGTCCGTCCGTCCGTCCGTCCGTCCGTCTGTCCGTCCGTCTGTCCGTCCGTTCGTCCGTCTGTCCGTCCGTCTGTCCGTCCGTCCGTCCGTCTGTCCGTCCGTCCGTCCGTCCGTCCGTCTGTCCGTCTGTCCGTCCGTCCGTCCGTCCGTCCGTCCATCCATCCGTCCGTCCATCCGTCCGTCCGTCCGTCCATCCGTCCGTCCGTCCGTCCATCCGTCCGTCTGTCCGTCCATCCGTCCGTCTGTCCGTCCATCCGTCCGTCCATCCATCCGTCCGTCCGTTCGTCTGTATGAATGAACGCATCGATCTAAGAGACTATAAGAGCTAGAGCGAGATCCAGATTTGGGACTTAAGCTTGCCTTATCCCTAGGCAGCACAAATTTTTTTCCGATACAAATGGGATCGATAACAACAAAATCGTGAATTTGAAAACTCTGACTAGATATTTTTTTTAAAATCAGTTGAGAAACGGCCCCAATTTCTCTCCCTTTGAAGCATAACGTCTACTATGTTATCGGGATTTACCTCTGGCCCTGTTTCCTGATTGACAAAAGCTGTGTTAGGTAGTAGTCTAATATCGCTGTCGCTTAATAGTATGACCAGATACTGTCAAACTTTACAAACAAATCAGACATTTAATTTGTAATTGTTTTGGTTTTTCGTTGAAAACAAAAAGGGTAATGCTGTTCGATGTTTTAATTAAAATTTCTACCAGGACCCTACCGGGGCTTACAATTTAACCAGCATAGGTTAAGCTTGTTTCTCGATTAACCCTTACAATTAACCAGCATAGGTTAAGCTTGTTTCTCGATTATCCCTTAACCGAGTTGTGGGAAACTCCAATTTAACTAAACTTCTGTCAGTTTTACTAACCTGATATTGAGGAATTGGGCATACGTGAAGTTGACGCCTACCAAACATCACATAACCTTTTTGGATAATTTGTGATTGTACCAATATATCTTTACAACCCTGAATAACACTAACAGCAAATGAGTTTGTAAGGGGGAGGAAAATGTCGTTTCAAATTGGTACATGTGACATGCAGCGTATTCCTTTTACCTACTGCTGTCTTCAATTGTGTGGAATTTATTTTTAGCACTTGTTACTCTCGCTATTTTTTATTTTTTATTGAATACACAGCAAAGTCAACTAACAATGTCTCTGTTTGTGCTGCATTTTGCACCTGCACATACATACACATACGCCAAGACGACGACGACTTGAAACAAGGTTGCAAAAATTGCACGCAATATGAGATTCTCCTTGCCTGTACATGATAGAGCAACTAAAGAGCACGCATACACAACCATGCGCAAGCATGCACCCACACACAAACCTGCTGTCAAAGGACATGGTGTTCAAGTGTTGTCTTACATCATGATGCCTTTATGAACAGTTGCTAAGCGTCTATGGTTCTGGGCCAAACTAAAATAAGTATAAAAGCTCGACTAGCAGATACCTCAGACCTGACTTTGCTTTCGCTGCAATTTTTATTACGTTTTGCGTTCTTATATAATTACAAATATTTTAAACATTTTCGACCTTGACATGCCTATTGATGCTGTTCAATATTATTTACGGAGTCGCAGATACTTTTAAAAATACATTTACTCAAAACCGTCATACCCATTTTTGTACCCTAATTTTAAATAGTTTTGTGAAAATTTATGTAGCAGAAAGAATGAAGCATCTCTGACCCCAAAAGGTATATAAAGTGTTGATCAGCAACAACAGCCGATTCTCGAGTCTTGAGTTTTTTGATTTATGCAGTACAAGTTTGCTTCAAAATATCAATAACTTTCACCGATTTCGATATACACATGTAAAAGAAAACAATAAAATACTGTTTTTGAAAATTGTGAAAACTGATTTTTAAACTCCGGATAAAATAATGAAATCTGTGAAATTCATCAAAATCGGTTTTCAAACACCGGAGATTTCAGAGATTGAAGTTTAGTTATTTTAAAGTGGCATATACACACAATCAGCCAATTACTGTACGCTAATTATCAAGGTTTGAGAGTATCTCCTAGTCGAGCTTTCTCGACTTTATAATCAGCCATAAATGGTAGTTGTTTTTGTTGTCATTGTTTTTGAGCGTGTGTGTGAGTGTATATGTATGTGGATGTGAACATATATAGTAGACTCTGCACATTTAACTAAGCATCATTGAGTACTTTGTTGTTGCCACATGTAATTGAAGCTTGCAAAAAATGCGTTGCCAACTTTTTGTCGCAGTTACTTTTAAAATCGGAATGAAGATACATATACTTATATATTATTCTAAATGCAATATATTCATAATCAAACATACCTGAAAATTTAAATTACTCTGATACCAGTATTAAAACATGTGGCTTATAGTTTGTTTGCAAAAAGGGGTGGTGGGGGGCATGGAGACGGAAGGTGCGCGAAACATTTATATATATATAAAAATAAAAAATTTTAATGTTTGGGCTTTGCGTTGATAGCAGTCATTTAACCAGTCAGCTTAAAGACACTGATTCAAGACCGGCTTGCAGCCATAGATGTCAGTTAGTTAAATAGATTTATTTCCCCTATAGCTTTAGGGCTCAATATAAACTATGAAATATCCGTTAATTGGTCTAAAGGACTTAAAATGATTTTATATTTCAGTTTTTATATTTATAATAGAATAAAACACGCATAACAATACCATTACCTTTGTTGCGATTTTTTGTTTTTAATAGGTTTAGTTCCGGCAATTTATGTTATGTATTTATAAATAGCCGTACCCAAATGCAGAACTGAACGACGCCGATCTTCGCTCCCTAACAACGTTTTCGCAGTATGTCCTGGCATCGTTTGCTACCCCAAAACAGTCAAGATTTTCCTGCCAGTTACGTACACAAAAGCGACCCCCATATGCTACTTAGTGCTAGAAGTCGAGCTGATGGTGGAGCAACATCGTTTCCAAGCTGTTTTTGGGCTTTGTTGTTGATTCGCTTGGTTCTGCTCGATGCTTTTTGTTGTTGCTGTAGTTGCTTGAGGAGCTAACAGCAAGAGCGACAAACGACGGGCCAAAGCCACTTGCAATTAGCCGAACAATTTATGTTGCTCTGCTCAAAAGATGCGCAGCGGGTGGTTGCACTAAAGCGGATAGTGATTATGATGGGGGATGAGGAAGTTCTGTTTGTGGTGTATTGTCACTGTAACAAAAGCTTTCCCCAAGTCGCATGCAAGTGGACTTGGAAGAAATGAGGGGTGTGGGCGCATGCACGCTTCAATGGATTGATGTGGCATACTACCAACTAAATGGCAGCTATGGACACAGACGAGGGTGCAGCCAGGCGGAAGATGGTTGTGTGTATATGGGCTGTGTGTTTGTGTAGTTCACTTAAAATGCAGTCTTGCGAACGATGTTTAGAAAAAGGAAATGTCGCGACGCGAAGCTAGTATGTAAAATGATTCTATTTATATTCCCTGTACTCAGTAGGCTTAATATGGGATTTAGTACAGAGGAAAGGAACATACCATTGTATGTAAATTTATTTTAATTATTTGATAATAATCGAAAATTAAGATAAAGTTTTCTTCAAAACCATCCATAGTTTGTAAAGCATTTCATATTGTGGGCTTTTAAATGGACCAATAAATATGTAACTTTAACAGTGGTTTGACAAAATATGAGATATAAATATTTATATTATTTTTGACATCAGTTTGTAAAGGGTAAGTTTAAGTCGCTTCACGTATTTATTGTTGTGATTTGATCCGTTGCTTGTTGCTGTTGTCGCAAATCAATTTCCTTTGAAATGTATTTTGAAGAGGATGTTGGCGCAGGTGGACGGTGCCAAGTAAATAAAAGATGACAGCAAAAGTAACAGCAAAATCAGCAATAAAAGCAAAAAAACCACTTTCAAAATTTGAAGTCAATATAAGTTGCCTTGGTTTGTTTTTGGCACAAAAGGCCATGTGTACCATTCGAGCTTTAATTGCGCCACTTTTATTTGATATTATTGGAAGGCATATACGGTTTATATACCCATTTATATTGTTAGATGGCTTGCAATGATTGCTCCTTCTTTTTGTTTTAGTAAAAAGAAATGAAAAAGAGACGCTGCTTGCCACACTGGAATCCCTTTTTAAAGACATATCAGCCGATTCTATTTAACGACTTTCTGGCGTTAACTAGAAATAACTTGTTTTCTGCCCAACGTGTTTTAATTGTGAGTTGCAAGTATACTTAGTTAAACTGCTTGCATCATTTTCATATTAAAAACTTTTTAAAGATTCTGACCGTTGATCTAAATGCGACAAAAAGAAGACCTTGACCAAAGTCTTAGTGTGCACTACGCGAATAAATATATTAATAAGAAAACGACGAATATATGATTTGTGTGCCCGTTCGAAAATATGATTTTGTGTCTTCGCTCGCGATCATACCCTTAGCTTATGCGTCAGTCTGGCACCATTCCACAATGCATGCTCTGCTTTTCTTTGGGTACTCAAACTGAATGTATTCAAATATATTTGAAAACATTGAATGTCTTAACTGTGCCAGTGTTCAATGCGTTCTTTACTCATTATTATTTTAACTCACTGTCACGAATGCAATAGAATATGAATCTCGAAAAATACTATCATATTGTGTTTGCCACTCATTCTCCTCTATTCTATTCTAATACTTGCCATTAAAGGGCATGCAGCTGTCTATTTTCAACGAAACTAGTATTCTGCATTTTGGCTGCAAAAGTTATTTCTCATGATGTAGAAACAACCGGGAAAACTTATTAAATAAAACAATGTGTGTTTTATCTCGAAGTTATATGCTAAAAATCAGTATATCTTGTTAAAATCATATTGTTAATTTCTTGAATTTTACAAGTTTGCATATTTTGTAAAACTTTTGGTACGTGCTCTCTGCTTGTCAATTCAGCTCAGTCTCAAATACTTTGTGTTTATGTACAATTTACTTGTATTCGCAGAACAACAACAAAAACTGCCCAAAACACAGACAAACACACACACATTGTTACCGATAACAATTTGGCCATTGTAATTGACATTTTGCGGAAAGGCTCTGTGCATAAAGGGTCAGTATAAAATACTATCAAATGTCGTCGAGCTGAAGGTAAAGCTTTGTGTTGCCTGCTTTACAAAATAATCAAGTGTAGCATAATTAATGGCGCATGCGGAAGCAGAACAAATACATTTATATGATAGCAGTGCTTAAAAAAGTTCTTCATGCCAAAAAACGCTGTTATTAAATGCTATGTTACAGATCAACATTCACAACAGATAAAGACTGTGAACAAATAAGGAAACAGCACGGGGCCGCATGACAAAAACTGTTTTAGATTTGAGAGTTGCTTAGCTTCCTTAATGAAAGCGAGGCATACCTGATGTACGTTTTTGTGAGAAACTCGCTATGCAGGTGCATTGGCCAGATAATACCTTAACATTTACATAGAATGTGTTTTGCTTTCTCGTCGTGTTCTTAATATAGCCTACACTCCGTGACTAAATACAGACGCATTTTTGCAAAGATGGTTTCAAACATGGTGGCCAGTAAAGTACGCGACCATTAGAAAGAGCTTATAAGCTCTCCAATTTTTTTTATGCAGTACCTCAGTTTCTCTCTTTTGCTACCTTTCGTCGAAAGCGCTCTCTCTGTCTATGAAGGAATTTCCTTAGATTTGAAGGCTTTCTCCATTTGGTTACTACATGGTGAAAAATGGTATACAAATTTGGTGGATTCACCTAACGTGCAAATCCACTAGAATCCATCCAGTCTTTTAAAGGAAAGACGAATGACTTATCGGTCTGTATGACTTGGTGTGGTCAAGAAAATTTTCTTGCTTCAAAATCTCTTTTGTTTCTTTCCGGTCTTGAGTGTTAAACCCATTCGTTCTTCATATCAGACCCACCCCATTAGACCACTTCTTAGAAAAATCTATCACTTCTATGCAATCTAGCGATGCGATCGCAAAAATTGGCTTTTCTCTAACAGTTCCACGTCAAACGAGCTTGCATCTGTCATTTGATTGAAGACGAGCAATAGCACATCAGTTTTTGGAACACAGCCCTCGAACTTGGGTTTAAGACCAGTCATCATCGATGTGAAAGTGGACTTTAGGATTTCTGCTTTAAGCTTTACCATATGCTCAACTGTTAACGGCGACGCCGTGTTGAAACGAAACTTAACTTGACAGTGCTAGCAATCCGACTGGCTGTCGGCTCTGAATGAGCTTCCTGAGCGGGAAGGGGATAGTCACCCGCGGCATAGGCTGTGAACCGCGGGAAATACATTATAAATCTGGAGAAGGACAATCATCCAGTACGCATACTTGCGTACCACACTGTTCTGCCTGTGAGCACTGTGAACACTTCTTGTTTATATTTTGATCTTGTTTCAGATCTTGTGAAAAATCGACAAATTATCCAACTGCAGCAAGTGGAAGACAATAAACAAAGCTAAAGCTTTGCAACTCGCGATGCCGGTTAGGAATATATATATTTTACATTTATTTTCGTGTTTGCGTTACACATCTCAAGACAAAATTATAAACAGTTTTTTAACTCTACAAGTGATAAAGTGTTTTATAGTTTTGTGATGAATAAGGAAGCCGGACACTGTTCTAATTGTTTTGTTTGTTTTTTTTTGTTTTAAGGCGACCCCAAAAACATGAACGTTTGCATAATCAAAAGATTTAGTGATTGTGTAAATAGCTGAAAATGGCTTAATGCTTTCTACTGAACAGCAAACAATAGTCATATCATAATGATGAATAATATAAAACGAACAGCCTATTCACCAAAGCTCAAGGCTGTGAGAAAGTAACAATCAAATACTAGTACATATTATTGTAAAACAAAAAGCAGGATGCAACCGCATTATAAATAGCACACACGTCTTTTACAAATGCCGACATTCAAATACTCAATGTTTTGAAATAGTCATTAGGTAAGAAATGTCGAATGAGATATAAGTCATATACCTTAGAAAAAAATATAGCTTGCTTACCTTTATATAGGTGGATAGGGATCGCAAATATTTAATCAAGTCTCTTAGACCAAAGTAACACAAATATGTGCATATTATGCTATTTTATTAATAATACCGTAATAATTACCAGTGGCACTGAACTGAAATTATTTTATGCATATTGTTACAAGCCCTTATTACTTATTATTATCTGTATGAAAACTGCAAGAGTCTGCCTTAACAGCAAACACAAAACATTTTAATAACCCTATCTCTCTAACCCTTTTTCCCCTATTTTCTCTCTCTTTATATTTTTCTCTATTTGTATGTTTTCGGTATTGTCGTTTAGTGGTGGCCGTTAACCAACAAATGCGCTCAACCACAAACCTACTGATTATAAACCTGGCCGTCTCGGACATACTCTTCGTCATCTTTTGCGTGCCGTTTACAGCCACCGACTATGTGCTGCCGGAATGGCCATTTGGCAATTTGTGGTGCAAATTTGTGCAGTATATGATTGTGGTCACATGCCACTGCAGGTGAGTCTCTTTCTCTCTATTCAACACAAAAGCGGTAAGCATAATACAGCCCATTCACTGCCTTTCAGTGTGTACACCCTCGTCCTTATGTCCTTCGATCGCTTCCTGGCCGTTGTGCATCCCGTCACAAGCATGTCCCTCCGCACCGAGCGGAACGCCACACTGTAAGTAACAACGTTTTCAACTTGTTCTATATACTTGTTATTACGTCAATTAGTTGGGGCCAGTCCTGGTCTCGCTTTGGTTCTGTTTGTACGTATTGGGCTGGCTTTCAGGTTGGCTTAGTTAACATTGTTTTCCTATGACCCTGAGCATAATTTAAGATGGGTATACAATTATAAATTTGCATATGTGTCTTATGAAAGTGAGTATCAGCTCAGGTGTATGCCACTGAATAAAATTAAGTTAGTGTTGCATTACTTCTTAACATCCATTAAAAATGGGTAAAAAGGGTATAATGGTTTTGTGCAAATGTATGTAACAAGCAGAAGGAAGCATCTCCGACCCCATAAAGTATATATATTCTTGATCAGCATCAACAGCCGAGTCGATATAGCCATGTCCGTCCGTCTGTATGTATGAACGCGTTGATCTCAGAGACTATAAGAGCTAGAGACTCCAGATTTGGAACTTAAGCTCGCCTAATCCCTAGGCAGTACAAGTACAACAAATTCTTGAATTTGGAAAACTTTGAGAAAGCATTTTAATTGTTAAACAAAATAATGAAAATCTGTGAAATTTGTATTCAAATCGGTTGAGATACACCGGAGATATGAAACATTGAAGTTGAGTGTGCAGTATGCAGTATGCGCATACAAACAAACACACATACTTGCAAGCACTGACTGTACGTGTAAAGTATAGGGACCAGGGTATTGTCTTGTTTTTACTTGTTTTTTATAATAAATTCGATAAAAAAATGGAGTTTACATATTTAGATTTATTTTATAGTTTTAAAGTTACAGCCATTTGCAACTCTTGCTTATGCCCGTAAGAAATAATCTGTGAGCCACTATCTATTATGTACTACACTTTTGGACCTAATTTGGGAAAGAATTTAAAGCAGATGCTAATAAACATTACATAAACAAACTTAAATTTAATTTAGAATTATTTTATTTGATTGATTTTAACTCACACATGATATAAATAAAAGTTATACTTTTGTTCCAAAAACACAGCGCCATTATGTGCGCTTGGATAACGATTTTAACGACGGCAATACCTGTGGCTCTTGCCCACTCCGTACGAATTTATAAGTTTCGTGGCCGTGTGGGTTCCGCCTGCGTTTTCTCTTCAGAGGAGGAGGTCTGGAGTCTGGTTGGTTTTCAGGTAAGTCAAGTATTTAATTGTACGTATTTTCTGTGTGCGGTTCCTTTACCGCCACTTCCACATTCACATACATATGTTTGTGGAAACAATACATTGTTTTTGTTGACGTAAACTCGTATTTTCCATTGCAGCAGCTTATAATATAGTATTTGCTACTAAGCAACATGTCGTATAGCTACTTAGTACAATGTCGCAAAGCAGGTGTGACTAACACGACGTGTCATTGATAGCGTTGTGTCACGATTAACACGGATGCCGTGCCATTGTCGCAGTATTAGCTTGGTAATCAGCATTGGAAAACATGTAAAACGTTGCAGTGGATGCAACCGACTACGAAATATATTAATATCGGCATAAAAACGTTTGTTAAAGAGCCTGCTTGCAAAGGGGGAGTACAAGGCGACTAGGGTGGGCGTGGCATCCAAGTTTAATGCAGATCTTATTATAGCTATTTATTCATCTCATTAAGTAATTCTAGCTCAAAACAGTAGAAAATACGGGCATTACCGTTTCATATAGGCGGTGGCTGTGGGCGGCAGGTCTGAGCGTGGCATAAAAATATTTTGTATCAAGTTGCGTTAATACTGACTAACACCATGACGGACATATCTTACGACTTACGCATTATAAGATTCTTTAATAGATGACAGCGCCAGGCAAGCACACATCAATAAAAAAAAGCTGGTGTTGAATATGCTTAAAGCTTGCGATGCACAATGGGATTTAAGTACGTGGTATAATTTATATAGTGATTTTTTTATGAGATAGCTTTTCCTGTGTAAGTAAAAAAAAATTAAGAAGATTAGTTTAAAATAATATAATATAGTATGGATATGATAAGATCAAATTTTCTTTATAATATTCGGAGTTTTGAAGCTTCCTTGAAAGAACAATATATATACACTTTATGGGGTCAGAGATGCTTCCTTCTGCCTGTTACATACTTTTGCACAAAACCATTATACCCTTTTTCCCATTTTTAATTGGATCAGGGTATAAAAACTGTACCACAGTGAAGCTCGGTACACCCACTATGATCCAATCATACGATATACTTCATGCTTTCAATTTAAAAAAATTAAGAAGGCTTTAGTCGAGAAATCCCGACTAGAAGATACACTAAACACTATACTTACGCGTATAGTCAGTGCTCGCAAGCTTTTTTTTTTTTAAATTGATTTATTAATCAGCAATAAGCATTAAGCTAGGACTAAGTTTATACTAAGCTGCAAACCTAAGATGGTATATTCCGCTGCTCGGGCGGGACTACCGCGAGGCTTTTCGTCGCCCGAGCTGCAAAATCGCTAATACTGCGATTGCAGCTCATTCTCTTTCGAGACGTCGGAGCGAACATTAAGACCGCTGCAAATTAGCGGGTAGGATTGGCACTATTCATTATGAAGAAAACATCGTTATGGATCGTAGTTAGAGTAACAAGCTTGGAGAGATATGGGTAAGAAATTTGTAGTATGTGCATATGTATGTGCATATGCGATCTTCGACCCTAGGACGCTTTTTAACAGGAGTCGGCGTTTGTGCCTTGAGCTCCTCGTGTTTAGCATCATTCCTGTTCTGACTGACTTTCTGGAAATCTCCTCAAGGTGCTGGCGAAAGCAGAACCTCGTATCCAGCATTACGCTGATTTGCAAGTTTGTGTGTTTACGTATTAACTGAAGACTTTTCTTACCTTCAATGTTTACAAAACGCTTGCCTTTTATATTCCTTTTGAGACTGGGGAACAAAAAAAAGGGGCTAGATCCGGTGAAAGCGGGGGGACAATCGGTGTCATGGCGTTTTTGGTCAAAAATGGCAAGAAATTGCAAAAAATTTAAAGGAAAGCGTTTTGCCACTGTGGAGGATGTGAAAAAAGGCGGACCGATGCCCTTACAGCGACACAACTTTGTACACTGATGCAGGTGGCGTGTGGTCGAACAATAGGTTCCCCCACTTTCCCGCCACACCACAGCGTAAATCTCAAGACAGTGCGGTGTTTTGCAACCGATTTCAATAAAAATCATTATTGTCACAATTATTGATTGTCATAATGTCGTCTTATGTTTCAAATGCCCTCTCAAAGTTTTCCAAATTCAAGATTTTGCTGTTATCGATCACATGTGTACATCAGAAACGCGAAGAGTTATCGAAAATTTGAAGCTCTCATAATCTCTGAGATTGACGCGTTCATACATACACACGGACAGACAGATCGTTAAGAATGATCAAGAATATATTCACTATATTGGGCCGGAGGTACTTCCTTCTGTCTAATACAAACTTTTGCACATTATTACATTATCCCCTTTTTAATGGGTTCCGGGTATATAAAGACAGGATTCGCAATAGATTATTTCGTTTTTTTAAAATAATGAAAATTGGCTAAATATTATATTTAACAAGTAAGA
>JAWNNW010001012.1:0-392205 GCA_035044465.1 Scaptomyza tumidula
TAACCGGCGTGTGATGCTCAAACGAGTGTGACCAAAAGTTAAAAAGTGACAGACCAAACAAAATCGTGCATTGCCGAAACAGAACGAAAGTGAACAGCCGGCAATGGAGCACGAATTGGATATAATTGATTCTCTGGATGCACTTGGCTACAAAAACGTGCAACTAGAGGCATTGAACCAAGCTTTAGACGCTGGGCTTGGCAGCGTTGGCTTACGCGAACCAATTTACTGGCTGGCCAATCAATTGCACTTGCTGCGCAAGACCGACGAACATGTCGCATCTAGCAGTAAGGAGCACGATGAGTTTGCTTTTGAACTATCTCTGCTGCTGAAGGAGCTGGGCTGCCCGTTCCAACAGTTTGTGGGTGGGCCCATGTCGGAACGTTTTCAAACACGCGCATCGTTGCTGCAGCTACTCGATTACCTCACCTCCGAGCTAATGGCCACAAAGATGACAATGAAGTTGCAGCCCACTGAGCCGCCCAATAAGAAATCAAAGACTGAATCGCATCTACAACAGGTGGTAGCAAAGCTTGTAGCAGACCTTCAGCTGGGCGAGTTGCCTAAAAACATTAATGCCAAGCTGCTGTTCGAGCGGCTCACACCCAAACTGGAGCAGCGACTGAAGGCAACTAACCAGGCGCTGTTAAGTGAGCCCCTGATGCGTACAAACAAACCCTTGTCTGATGCCCAGTGGCGCTTACTTGATGCAATGCACAAGGATCTAGACTGTGAGTATAATCTGCGACGTCAAATGATGTTGACGCGGCTAGAGGCGACTGTGCAAAGTTTTCAGTGGTCCGAGAGCATGAAGAAGCAACAAAAAGAGATTGGCGATCGTTTTCAGCGTAAGCTTCAGGAAATTGAGAAGCTTAAGTACGGCGGAGGCGATACAGATATTGTAGCATTGCTGGCAGCTCGAGCCGATTTGGCGATCATTGAGAAGACAAGCTCGGCGAACGTACGCAAAAACACTGCATCGAATATTGAGAAACATGTGATTGGGAACGTACCGGATCGTGGCGGGCGTGCAAATGAGCATGCGCCACCGCCGCCAGAGATGCCATCCTGGCAGCAACAGCGAGCCGGCGGACCAGGGCGTGGTGGTGGAGGAGGTCGTGGCGGTGGCAATAGAGGACGAGGAGGCGGTGGTGGTGGTGGTCAAAACTGGCAGCAGCAACAACCACAGCAACAGAACCGCGATCAAAACATGGATCAGCAGTGGATCAACAGCAGTGGACGTGTGCAAGGCACCGGCTGGAATCCACAAGCTGGCGGACGCGGCGGCGGTGGTGCTTACAACGGTGGTGGACGCGGCGGCGGAAATGGTGGCAGTCGCGGTGGTTACAATCAGCGTCAGCAGGGTGACTATCACCGCGGCGGATTCCGTTAAGCCGAAACCATACAACCACACTCTAGTCTTAGCTTCAACCTGTATCCATTTAACAATAATTACCTAAACTGATATTTATTTATGATAATATAATGTCTTTTGTTTTTAAAAACACATTGTTCGTTGAATGTTAACAGGAAGCAATTAAAAATAATAAATAAATAAGAAACTATGTCATCTCGATAATAATTTTTCGCGTTTTGTTTAACATTTGAGGTTAGTTTTTCACTTTCAATTGAATTTGGCTCGGTTTGCCTTATTAACTAGAACAATATCACTATCTTACAGAGACGTCTCGGAAAGAAGGCGAGCTATACCAAAACGAGTTGTTACAACTGATTGCACCTGGGACAACTATTTAGAACGTCGAAATTAAACATTTTTGTTAAGCCCATTGATTATTATGTGATGGATGTAGAACAAAGTTGCGTTCATATAGACATACATATATTATATATTGTTAACCTTTGGTATCAAAGTATAAAATTATTTAAAATATAAAAAGAGTAATTTAGTTCTAGAAATTTTAGTCATTTAAAAAGAAAAAAAAACGATACGTTAATACAGTTTAATCATAAGGGGACAAAAGCTTCTTTATAAAGAAAATTCTAGAACAGAATTTCTCAATGCATGGATAATATATTGCACTGTGATAGTAATTTATTTAAAAAAAAAAACAATGATAATTTTTTAGGTTTACCAAATAGTCACATATGTTTTCATAAATGTGCAATATTGTGTCCTAATCTTTTTCTCTTTGAGCAACCGTTTGCACCGACAAAGAAAGTAAAAAAGAAACGATTCAAGAAAAATGCTTTGACGGTCTCGGAAATGTTCTCTACCACGCGAATTTTTTCGGTTTTATTAAATATTAAAGTTACTTCTGAAATAGTAAAAAACTAGCATCTCCGACCCCATAAAGTATATATATTCTTGATCAGCATCAACAGTTGAGTCGATGTAGCCATGTCCGTCTGCCCGTCTGTCTGTTCGTATGTATGAACGCGTCGATCTCAGAGACTATAAGAGCTAGAGACTCCAGATTTGGAACTTAAGCTCGCCTAATCCCTAGGCAGTACAAGTTTGTTTTCGATTTTCGATAACTCTTCCCGTTTCCGATATACACATGGGATCGATAACAACAAAATTTTGAATTTGGGAAACTTCGAGATGCCATTTGAATTATAAAACAAAATAATGACAACCTGTGAACACCGGAGATATGGGTTGTGTCTGCAGGATGCAGAATGCACACACACACACATACTTGTAAGCACTGATTGTACGCGTGAAGTATAGGGATCAGGGTATCGTCTAGTCGGGATATCTCGACTAGAGGCTTCTTACTTGTTTTTTTTTTGTTTTGAGCATAGCTTATGCATTAAAATAAAAAAATATTTGGTATAAATATTTCTTTTAGTTTAAATCCAGATTAAAGAAATATAGAAAATGTAACGGTTTTTGCCATTTTCGGCCATAAGGCTTATAAAGGAATATAGTCCGCTTGAGGCTATATGCTGATACATTGTACAGTGTTTGGTTTTTGGGTTAGATTTAATATTGAAATACATATGTAGCTACGCCCCTGGACAGGTAACGAAGCATCAAACACGCGACACTCAATTGCCATTGAGCGTCAGCTGAATTCAGTGATACTCTGCTGATATAGCCACTGTCCACAGTAAGCAATTAACGTGTTTAATCAGCATGAAAACTATGTCGAAGTCATCAACAACAAATGACAACGACATGGACAGGCCCACACAATGTTGACATCAGTTCGACTCAAATATTCACAGAGAGCGGTAGCATTTTCGATAAATTACGAATCCTCACATCGTTTAACGCAATTATCAATTAGCTATGTTGCTATTCAGTTGCAATCCCGTTATAGCGTTTTTGCTTTTTAGCGTTTTTAATAGCAATTTTGTGCCTGGCAGCGCACAAAATCTGTTGGATCGTTTGAGGCCCGCGCCCGCAAATCTGACGCGCTCCGATGATGTCAAAGTGGTGTCCGGCACCAAGGTGAAGCGGTACGAGCGCATGACGGTGCCACTGGGCGGTATTGGGCCAGTCATTGGTGGCGTTGGTGCGGCCGGACTGCTTAGTCCGTTACTGCATCCACAGCCAGCATACCTAGGCTACGCTTATGTAGGTCACATATCATACTTACTTTAACCACTTGAACTAATGTAATGTAATGGAGTTTTAGACGCCACAGTGGCAAGCGGGCGCTAAGCTTGTGGGCGATGGCGAATCAGCGGCTGCAGCTGGCATGATCACCTTCCAACAGTTGCCCTACAACAGTGACATCAAAGTAACTATCAATGTGTCAGGGCTGCCACCTGGTAAACATGCGCTTCACATACACACATATGGCGATGTGAGCGAGGGCTGCAAATCCACAGGCGGACAATTTCCGAATAATTTTGTAAGTCTTGTGTCAGTTTAATTACACTCCGCCAAAGTTAATATTCATACACGACGGTTAATATTCTATATGGGTTTTAACGGAACATCCATCTTGATAACTATTTTGCAGGGAATAGGTTTGTCTGATCTTTCCAAGCTCTTAAGATCATATATGGATATTGTTGTTATTTTTATGAAGTCTATATAAATCTCTACGATCTTCTTGAACGTAAATATCAATACTATCCACAAATCGGTTTTTGTTTTGCATCAAGGCTACGATTGATCGGAGAAAATTTACGTTACGAATATATATGTATCTATTCCTGTCGGTTTCTTACCCTACCTACCTGTGTGTTTAAAGCGTTCTTCCCACAACTCTCGTTTTCATAGCCGGTTATTATTTAGTGAAAATATTGCGATTTTATAATTTAAAAATCCCTTTTAGCGTTATCTACTAAATTTGTATAGAAAGAGTGTTTAAAATGATATGCACCGAGTCGCAGTTATAAGATGAGGAACAGGGTTACAAGATGATTTTACTCTTTTCTTTTATGGCAATATGTACGTGTATACTATATAAATAATTGTTTTTTAATGTTTCAATTTGATATACCATTAATTTTGATAAAATAGAATATGTTTTTAACTGTTTCATCAAATTTTTTTTGTATGTATGTACAAAAATTTTTGTTTTAATTTGAAATTGTTATTTTATTGCAGCTCGGTAATCTGGAGGTCAAGGATGATGGCAGCATATCTGCAGTGTTTATGAGCATTTATCTGCAATTATTTGGCTTCAATGGAATCGTTGGCCGTTCCGTAGTTATTCACAGCAAGCCAATCGATTTGAATACGGCCCTTAATGCAGAAGTGTTTTCCTCCGCCTTGTCCGTACCCAATGCTTTGGCCTATCAGAATGAGGAGATGTCAGTAGGTGCACCGATTGCCTGCGGCGTCATTAGTCTGATGAGCACATCCACTACACCTCCGACAGTGGTTACTTCGCCCCCCGGTCCCTCAGTGCCACCACCCGAAATCTAAATCATCATTATCAAAATTAAAAAAATCATAAGCACAAATTTATGAGAACACTTTTGACAAATAATATATTATTGTTAACTGAAAAATGTGAGAAAGAGTTGAAAAGGCGTTGAAATAGTTGAAATACACATTAAACAATATTATCATGAAACAATAGAGTGCATATCTTATTCGTTTGTTTTTCAGGACAACATAGATGAGCCCAGTCCTGTTTCTCGCAGTCCTCCTTTGTTATGAATAACGTTTCGGAAAGTACTTTTTCATATATGATATGAATCAAGGGCAATGAATACTATGCCATCAAATAATTGACTTAATCAAGCGTCTTAATTATGAGAGGCTTTTTATGTACGAGAACATTCACAAATCTTTGGATAACAACTAACAAAGAGCATTTTGCATGGTATATGAATAGGCATTTTTTTGTCAGTATTTGTGTATTTCTTTATGTATGTTGGTGTTTGCTAAATTGCTAAACACTTATGGCTCGTCAATAGTGAAAACATTTAATTTTGCTCACAGTCCACAATCCAAACCGCATATTCCCAGCTGGTAGATGGCAATATTGCCATATTCAAATCAATAGTTTTCATTATTTTAATTGCTTTTAAATAGAAGGCGCGTCAGAAAAAGTATGTAACGTTTATCAGTTTGGAAATTAGGCTTAAAAGCTAACGTAAATTGCCTTATTACCAACTGAGGTGTGCTCATAATGTCAAATGCGGTATAGGTATGGTTTTTACTACCAGAAACTGTGAATACTTCACAGGGTATTAAAGTTGGTAACCATTCTTTGTCTTTCATTGTGTTTTGAAAGCAAATTGAATGCAGCTCAGGTTTTAATCGGCGTACGTGCTGCGCATGCTCAACTACATATGTAAGGGTCTCCAGTTTGTATTTACTTACCGAACTTTCTTCGGACGGTGCTCCAGATCTTTGCGCGCAGTTGAAGGTGGGATATAGCCATGATTACTACCATTAAAAGTTGGATGTGCGAAAAAAGTAAAAGCCGTTGTTGGCTTCTAATCGCATTGAATGTTGTGCTTTTGGGCTGTCAAATGAAATTTGGTGACGCACAAATGCAGGTGAAGCAACCAGCTAGTTACAAAATTGACTGGGTGATATTTCCCTGGTCGGGCAACAACAAAACCAATAAGGGATCGCATGTGGGTGCAAGCTTACAGCTTAAAGATGACTACGGGCAGGTGGATATAGCCAGTTTCAGTGGTTTTGAGCGTCATCCATGCCGTCGCGTCTGCCAGCAGGGCCAGACGCAAAGCTGCTACTACCAGCTGGTGGTGCACAACTATCGTCGCTTGGGTGCCGAGTGCCAACGTTGTCCGTTCGATGAACGCGCCTGTTCCAGCGAGCAGTGCATCTATGGAGATGGTGTTGCATCACCAGTTATGGCTGTAAACCGAATGGTGCCTGGGCCACCTATCGAGCTTTGTGAGAACGACACAGTTGTAGTGGATGTGCTGAACTACTTGGGTGAGCCCAGCACGATGCATTGGCATGGCGTGCACATGTCGCGCACACCTGAAATGGATGGTGTGGCCTATGTTACCCAGTATCCAGTGCAGCCGGGAGAGGTGTATCGCCATGAGTTTCAGGCAGATCGCAGTGGATCGCTGTGGTACCACAGTCATGTGGGCTGGCAGCGTGGCTTTGGTGTGGCTGGCAATCTGATTGTGCGACAGCCCCATCAAGCGAACCAACATGCACGACTCTATGACTACGATCTTGTAGAGCATGCGCTGATGGTGCAGGACATTTTCTACGACAACAACTTACAGGAAGTGCGCAACATTCTGATCAACGGCAAGGGACGAAATCATCTTAGCCAGCTGCCTGACCAAGATGCTAGGCATCGCTATGAGCGGCTGCGAGTTACGCCTGGGTTTCGCTATCGTATGCGGATTGTGCTCAATGGTGTGTTTAACTGTCCGGTGGAGTTCTCTATTGAGCAGCATAAGCTGCTTATCATTAGCACAGATGGAAACGATATTGAGCCAGTTCTAGCTGATGGTTTCTTTTTGACATCGGCGGAGCGTTTTGACTTTGTCCTGGACGCAAATCAATATGCAAAGAACTATTGGTTACGAGTGCGAGGCTACGAACAGTGTGAGGAGCGTAATCTCTATCAGGGCGCGGTACTCAGCTATAGGGGAGCCACGCGCAGTGAGTTACCTCAAGGCAACATACTGGAAACTCAACAGGCCAGAGATATTGACGAGCATCGCGTTAACGTCAATGATTTTCGCTTCAGACCTTCCTTTAATGTCTCGCATTCTGCGCTGCGGCAGGTCGACAAGAACAAGGACAAGGATGTGGGAACTGTTTCGTTGCGCTCCTTACAGCCCGTCCCATGGCCCAGATACACCAAATTCTTAACGCATTATTCAAGCCTGAGCATGCGACAAGCAACAAATGGCGAACAGCTATTCCAAATTGACGAGATAAGCTACATTTCACCGGACATTTCACTACTTCAAGGACGTGATCTATACCAGGACGATGGCTACTACTGCAACCGCACGTCGCTGGCCAGCCAGGGACGCAACTGCGCAAGGGAGGTTTGC
The DNA here is from genome assembly GCA_035044465.1 of Scaptomyza tumidula. Classification (NCBI taxonomy): domain Eukaryota; kingdom Metazoa; phylum Arthropoda; class Insecta; order Diptera; family Drosophilidae; genus Scaptomyza; species Scaptomyza tumidula. The sequence continues at coordinate 7,432 of JAWNNW010001012.1, forward strand.
GAGTGTGTCCATGTTATACGCCTGCCTGCTTATCGACCCATTGAAATGGTCGTGGCAAGTCACATGGATACCACACATCCCATTCACCTGCACGGGTTCACATTTCGCTTGGTCGGTCAGGGAGTGCTGGGAAACCAAAACGATTTGAAAAATGTAAGTAAACGAGGACCATTCGTAAGCAATTCTTTTATTATTCTGCTTTGAACCTTGAACCAGATACGTCAATTGGATAGCCAGGGACGACTATCTCGTCTGCCGGATGACTATGCAGCCGTAGCCAAGGACACTGTCCAGGTTCCTGGATTGGGCTATGTCATATTGCGCTTTATCTCAGACAATCCAGGCTTCTGGAGCTACCACTGTCACATCGAATCCCATGCGGTACAGGGCATGGCAGCGGTGCTCAAGGTCGGTGAGGACTATCAAATGAAACGCATTCCAGCTCGTGTGCGCTGCTAAAACTAGCTTTTAAGTATTAAGTATTATATTTGCAAAATAACTATTGGAGAGTTTGTATAACCCAAATGCATACGTTGCCTTAAATCGTTGGATTTTATTTTAGATACGAATTCTACGTCCAGAAACTACACCTACAGCAAGCTCTGTAGTATGTAGCTGTTGCTAGTCGGCAGATAATGCTTAAAAGGTCAGTGGGCACATTTGAACAATAGGTATTGTTTCTTAAAAAAAACACTCAGTTCCGGAGCGACATTGTCTTGACGTTCCTATGCCCGTGTATGTTCATTCAAGAAGCCTCGATTGGTTTAGTCACGAGTTTAGTTAAAGACTTTGAATTTAAAAAGGTTTTCAACGAAAGTCTGAAGTTAAGAGAGGGTATCCAGGAGAAATGCTTTTCGAATTCCCTATTCGCACAAGCTGCAGAATCAAATGAAGAAGCTTCCAATAGTGCTCAAGCAGCATGGTTTTTTTTATGGTAGTTATGACAATTGGGTTTCCATGGGTCCTTTATTCATTTCAACTAGCTGTGGCAGGTCCACACAATATCCCTATTTCTGGCGCTTTAGCTAGCATCGTCTATGATCGATTATGCGTTAAAAACCGATACTAGAACATTTATTATGTAGGTTACCCTCAGGGCACAAAGGTGTTCGATGCGGCCTGAGCATAATTAAAAGATCAGGACCACACAAATGCTAACTCCAGTAGCATTTATGAAAATTATAGATAAACCTCTGATATGAGCAGTGGGATTATTTGGGACATCAAAACACCTATTCCCTATTCTTTGCATCACAGGTGCATCAACCCTATAATGACTTTGTTTTCCAGCTACTTTAAACATCGAGCAAATATTATGTTTAATCAAATTTTATAGAGTAGAATTCGGAATTGGCGCTGCACTACTCAACCAACTTGATAACCAGTAGAACCCATTTGTGGTACTCGAATTGGCCAAAAAGCTACGTGACACAATATTGATGCAATATCAATATGAAAAAGGCAAAAGGATATCATGGAGATTTTATATATTACTGGGAGGTGCGAAACTATATTAATGCTCCAAAAATCAAAATTATTAAGGAATATGATGCGTAAACTTCGATTGCAAACAAAGTTTTATTTCTTTTCCATACATACTTCATGTGTAGATGTTTTCATGTTTGACATTAAAATTAAATGCTATACATTTTTTTATTGTTTTATTGTCATTTGAGTGACGTGAGAAAATATTTGGGTCTATTAATATTTTTGTTATATATACACTGCGTTTTTATTCATTAAGGTTCGTAAGTGCGGTAAGCGATAAGCCAAGCATTCCGAATCTGATAAGTACTATTATGTGACGTTCATTCGTGCTGCAATCAACAACAAACTTAACACGTTTCTCGTCTTTCCACTCTTATTTTTATTTTTTAATTTTTTTTTTTATTGATAATTAGGTAGAAAACTTTTGAATTCAAAACGGCAGTTAGCCATAATGCTTATAGTATACGCATGTTGTACATCAGAGCGAGAGCATGATGGAACTAATATTTTTTTGCATCATGAGCGAGAGAGCGCTAAGTATGGATATGTTGTTGGTTAGAGAGAAAGAACTCCTATAATGGAGTATACAAGTAAACACCACATTTTCACATTTTGCAGCACTGCTTATTTATTTAGCGTATGTATATGTTAAAACATATGTTTGACAGAGTAGACACAGATCTATTGGGCGAAAACAACAACAACGCGATATCTATCACGTGTAGTTTATTTCACTGCTGTAAATTCTTACTGTGATTGTGATTTTATTGTGTTTACATTCTTGAGGGGAGTGTGTACTTAAAGCTTATTGCTTTTATTTCCGTCATAAACAATAGGTAATTTTATTGCGGCATTGAGATAAATAGCAAACAAATAAAACCACATTCGTATAACAGAAGGAAAAATAAATAAAAAGGTGTAAAAGTATTTACTCACATGTGGTGTTGTTATAGGCGTAACGTTAGGAAAGAGTTCTATATTAATACGTTTGATGCATTTCAAATTATTTTTGTATTCATCTTTGGAATCAGTAAGCTTAAGGTTAGGAAAGAGCACCTGTTCGATAAAAACCGGCAAGATAGAGTTGCTTACGTCTATTTTGAAAAAGAGAGGGGCACAATCATTCGAGTTTTATATTGAAGCAAAATATGCTATTATTGTCTTGAAGCAATATGTATATGTACACGTGTGTCACCCCGAAATTATTTCACAGTAAACTATTTATAATGAGACAACACGAAATCGCTGATAACAAGTTGGGTTCAGTGCCTGCTTTGACCCCTGGCAATCATCCAGATGGTGTGAGCCAAGCGAAAACAGCACGAACAAACGACGAAGTTCACTTTTACTCATTCAGTCTCAACTAATCCACAGTCATGTCTGCAAATAAAACCTACGAACGTCCCGCCGATTTCATAGATCCAGGCAAACCATCAAAATGCACATGGCATCTGGGTACCAAGGAGCAGACGCCTCACACTCAACAGGGCATTGCGCATCGTCAAAAGATTACACCAGACATTTTGTCGGTGATTGGATGTACGCCGCTAGTCAGGCTCAACAACATACCAGCCAAGGAGGGCATCCAGTGTGAGATGTGTACGTATGCCAAAATGATTCGATCTCACTGAAACCATTCCGATTTGCAGTAAAATAAACTTATCAATTACGTCAAAATTATTATTTTGCTTGATCATTCAAATTAATAATCTCTTACACGACTTTTATAATAATATGCCAATTACTTTCACTATCTTTAGCTTACAATCTAGTATTTCCCATGAGATGGTAACAAGAGTATAATGGTTTTGTGCAAAAGAATGTAACAGGCAGAAAAGAAGCATCTCCGACCCCATAAAGTATATATATTCTTGATCAGCATCAACAGCCGAGTCGATATAGCCATGTCCGTCTGTCCGTATGTACGAACGTGTCGATCTCAGAGACTATAAGTGCTAGAGACCAGATTTGGAACATAAGCTCGCCTAATCCCTAAGCAGTACAAGTTTGTTTTCGATTTTCGTTAACTCTTCCCGATCTATAACAAAAAAATCTTGAACTTGCAAAACTTTGAGATGGCATTTGAAACATTTAACGAATAATGAAAATCTGATAATTTTTAATAAAATCGGTTGAGAAACCCGGGAGATATGGAACACTGAAGTTTAGTATGCAATATGCAGGATGCATACACAGCACACACATACTTGAAAGCACTGACAGTACGCGTAAAGTATAGGGTTCAGGAAATCGTATAGTCGGGACTTTTCGACTAGAACCTTTTTACTTGTTTTTTTTTGACGAGACTCCATCAATAATCAGCTCATCAGCATTACCACTTTACTATATTGAAAATTCTTGGTAAAAAAGTTGCTATTGTAAAACTGCCAGATGGTAAAAACAGCAAATCAAAACGAACATTAAATTTGGGACATTATGCAGTACCGTAGTATTTAAGGTATTTTCAAGTTGAGAGCCTTTTTAACGTGTAAAGTTTTTGTTGCATTCATTTCTGAATTTGGTATTTCCTTTTAAAATTATTTTTATAAATTGTTGTTTTTGATTAGATGCCAAATGCGAGTTTTTAAATCCGGGCGGGTCGGTGAAGGATCGGATTGGCTATCGCATGGTTCAAGATGCGGAGGAGAAAGGTCTTCTAAAGCCAGGATTCACAATCATAGAGCCAACGTCTGGAAACACAGGCATTGGCCTGGCTATGGCCTGTGCGGTTAAGGGTTACAAATGCATCATTGTTATGCCCGAGAAGATGTCCAATGAAAAGGTCTATGCACTGCGTACGCTGGGAGCCAAAATAATTCGTACGCCAACTGAGGCCGCCTACGATTCACCTGAGGGACTTATCTATGTGGCACAGCAGTTGCAGCGTGAAACGCCCAACTCGATTGTGCTAGATCAGTATCGGAATGCGGGCAATCCGCTGGCACATTATGACGGCACAGCCGCTGAAATACTTTGGCAGCTGGATAATCGAGTAGACATGATTGTGGTGACGGCAGGGACTGCTGGCACCATTAGCGGAATTGGTCGCAAAATCAAGGAGCAGGCACCCGATTGCAGCATTGTTGGCGTTGATCCATATGGTTCCGTGCTGGCGCGTCCAGTGGAGCTTAACAAGACTGATGTACAGTTCTATGAGGTGGAAGGCATTGGCTATGACTTTCCACCCACCGTCTTTGACGAGGGAGTGGTCGACGTGTGGACGAAGATCTGCGATGCAGACTGCTTTCCCATGAGTCGTCGCCTCAATGCCGAGGAGGGATTGCTTTGTGGTGGCTCTAGCGGTGGCGCCATGCATGCAGCTCTTCAGTTTGCACGTACCCTTAAGGCTGACCAGCGCTGTGTGGTTATCTTACCCGACGGTATTCGTAACTATATGACAAAGTTCGTGTCCGACAACTGGATGGAAGCACGGGGATTTAAGCAGCCTGTAAATGAGCATCGTCACTGGTGGTGGAACGTACCCATATCGCAGCTCGAGCTGCCTGCTCCCGTCGCTCTGCTTAGGTCAAACACAAATGTGGGCGAAGCAATTGCATTGATGAAGAAGCACTCTGTGGAACAGTTGGCTATGATTGATGAGCATGATAGGTATGTTTATGCAGCTAACGAACTTTTCTCTACTTACTGCTTTCTCATCTTGTAGCACCGTACTGGGCGTTGTGACTCAGGAGACGCTTATGAATCAGATTGTCAGCATGAATCGCCAGCTTAATGAGCCTGCTCTAAAGGCTCTCAACAAGCGAATTATTCGTCTGCCTGAGGATCAGATATTGGGAAAGCTGGCGCGCATCTTGGAGATTGATTCCAGTGTTCTGATTGTTAAGAAGAACAACGCCGCCAAGGATACTATTTTGGCATTGGCTACTAAACTTGATGTAACCTCCTTTATTGCATCTGGTGGTGGCGGCAAGCAAAATGGCGATCATTAAAGTCCAGCAAGATGCTTTTAAATGTCTGACTAAATATCAATAGACCCGACAGCATGCATTTAATATTAAATATTTAAGCTATAATATTTTGAGAATGGTTACAATGGAAAAGTGGAATTCAACAGTGCGAAAAGCCAACAAAAAGCATATTTTAAAACTATTTCAATCATTCTAATATTCAAGGTCTTATCAAATTAATTTAAAATTATTTGAAATATGAAAAGCAATATTTTAGAAACTTAAAGTTTAATAGAAATCATTTTTTATGCAACAACATAATTGCCTTATTCCAGAAAATCATTTTTTTTAATTGTTTTAAGATGATCCTCGACCTTTTTGTGAGACTTCGTTGTCAAATGTTGCAAATAATGCTTTTGTAGCTTAAAACTCTGCTCGCAAATTTCACAACTGCAATAAAAAAGAAAAAATATTAAATTTACGTATTACGAACTTGGAATTGGTACAATTACCTAAAATCGCGGCTCATTGTATGAACCATTTGATGAGCTCTGCAGTCGCCTTTAGTAACAAAAGTTTTATCGCAATATTCACATTGAAAGGGACGCAAATTGCCAACCATGTGTACTCTGTGGTTAAAATTGATTTACTTTACAGATTAAAGCCACTAAGAATAGCTCACCTCTCGTGTGTACTGCGATTGCTGCAGTGTCGAAACGTTTTGCCGCACGCATAACGACATGGATACGGACGAACATTATCGTGAGTACGCTTATGATTGTTGAGTTCTGCCGATGTAGAAAAGGCTGCACTGCATTGCTTGCACTTGTGGGGTCGCGTGCCAGTGTGACGCACAATGTGATTTCGTAGATTAAATCCAGTGGTGAAATTTTTACCGCAAATATGGCAAATGTGTTCGTCAGCTAGCCCATGAACTCGTCTCTTATGCTTCTTGAGGAAGTGCCTACTGTGAAAGTTCTGTCCACACTCTTCACACTTGTGTCCAAAGCGTACTCCAATGCTCTTTAAATGCTCAACGAGAGGGGCAGAGTATTTAAAATCCTGATCGCAATGCTTGCAAACAAATCTAAAAATTTTTTATGAGGATAAATTTCAACTTGTAAACTTTAATACCTAAAGTAAAGAATCATTACCTAGTATGGAGCTGGACGTCATGTGACTGGTGCATGTGCATTTTGAGTAAATCTTGACTAGTGAACGTTAATCCACACTGATGACATTGGTATTTTTGATTTTTTTGGTTCCGTTTGAACTTTTTTCTATTTGATTGTAATGGTTGTACTTCAATCTTTTCCTCGTAAACGTTCTCATTATCTGAAATATTAAAGCCCTCTAATCGCTCCTCTTCAAAGTCTAAATCCATACTACTAGGGACATGCTGTACAGGAGACTCTGTGAAAGCCAGCACTTCTTGTTCCACCTCCTCCTTGACCTGAACTTCGAGAAGTACATGTGTCTGTGCCTCAATACAAACTCGGCGAAACTCAAAAGCAATCTCTAAATTAATCTGGCAGTGTTGGCAAATAAAGTCCGAATGATCTAACGTTTGTTTTAGCTAAGTACAGATAATTAGAAGTAAATTATTTATCGCATTTATGTGTATCTCTGCACAAACAAACTTACATCAAATTCTGTCACCGCTTTAATTTGACGCAAAAGAACTTCATTCTTCGAGTGAAATAAATTCTGTGCCGTGTTAGTTTCTATTGGCTGAGCACATGTTCTGCAAATAGTATCTTGAGTTATACTTTTAAGTTGTTTTTTCTTCTGTAAGCAAGCGACAAATACATGTTTAGATACGAACTAAATTAGGGATTTAAGTACACAACTCACATATACAATTTCTATTTCGAAAATGCTGCCATCTTTTTCGACATCATCGTCCATGTCACCAGCATCGATATTATCGTCGCCATCATCATCGTAATGGTCGTAACCGATTTCTAAATATTCCGTATCAGTGTATTCTGAAAAATCTTCCAATGGCGAATTGGGGGCAGGTGTTTCTTCAATATTTTCAGCGTCCGAGCTAAAAAAATGCTCGCTTATAAATATTTCAAAGCCTTGAAATTATATAATTGTATACGAACCTCCTTTTATTTGTCAAATCCTGCAGAAATGCCATATCATCGGCAAACTCCCATTTAATGTTAGGGGTTTCCAAGGGATCGGCTTCACCTTCAAAATCGTCACTATTGATCTTAGAACGGTTGTAAGCCGTCTTGCAATGGTAACGGTAACACTGTCGCAATGATCGCCAAGCTACCTTGCATTTGTTAGCTTTATAAAAAATAAAAACATAATAATTAAATCCTTATGCAAATAGTTTTATTTGAAACTCACAATCTTTGCCCATTTCAGCGCCCACCGAATCCCAAGCGTCCTTTAAACTAGCAAGATCATTGTGCTCTTTGTGTGTCACGTCCCAGAGTAGGCGCTTAGCTCTAACCGCAGCTATTAGCTGTATCTTATCCTCCTTTTTAAATCGCATAACCTTTCTATGATACATACTACAAAATGTTGATAACCAAATGGAATATTGGTCTGCTTGCAGCCGCCAAGAATGAAAATGTATTATTGTTTTATAATTATAGAAGCAATATTAATACTCTCGGGATAAATTATTTTAAGTAAATAAATATGATGACACTAAACACAAATAATTCAAATCCATATAACCCAAATATTTATTTATTTATATAGTTTTTTTTCTCGGATAGAACAGCATACGCACCTCAATAGTAAATTTATTGAAGAACTACCATTCACACAAAACTACAACAGCTGTTTATTGTTGCTTACAACCCACACAACGAGAAATTTTGTCAAACTCATTGTGAGTGCCATTTATTTAAATAAAAAACGTTTGGAAAACATATTAATAATGTACTATATTGGACTGTTAGTTGCTAGCGGTTTTACTTTTGTGCAGTTTGGTGCGTTGATGTAGCGATAAATGGGAAGATCGTACAAACCATTGGTCGCACAGTTCACAGCTGCAATAAATATGAGTGAACATGCTGTTAAGTTAAATACCTATCATTATAATTTGAAAGGATTCTTACTGATATTTGCGATTGTTATTATGCACTCGCTCGTGCATTCTTCGCACAGACGTTGATGTGAAGGTTTTCTCGCAGTGTTGACAAGCAAATGGCCGCTCATTTGTATGAGTTCTACAACAAAAAGATATATTTTTTTTTACATTTATGTGCATATAAGGGTTGATCTACCTTTCGTGAACTGCTTTACTACTGGTGCCACGAAATGTTTTGTCACAAAAACGACATGTATATGGTCTTGCTTTTGAGTGCAATATCCGATGACGGATCATTTCGTTTTGTGTATAGTATCGGCAATTACAAATGTCACATTCAAATGTCTTGTTTCCCGTATGTCGCAACATATGTAGTTTTAAATATGTTGAGCATTTGAACTCTCCGCCACACTGTTCGCAAATCCAGGTTTTTGATTTCGTTTGTCGTTTTGCATGCTGGGAATTTTTGGTTTTATTTGTTCTTTTGTTCTGATCGCTGATCTCAGTAGGTTTGGGGCTTTGGGTTGCCGCTGCTTTGCAATGCGATATGGATTTTTTCTCTTGAAGTTTACCACTATCTGGATTACTTTCATCTATGTCGTTGTATTCTTGGATGGAATTCTCTCTATTGGAATTGTCTGTTTTGCTAAGTTTTTGAGTGTTCCTTTTCTTTGCCTCTAATAGTTTCTTATGAGTGTCGAGGCAACTAGCTCGAAACTCAACGATTTCTAACAAAAATGATTTGCATGTTATGCATATGTAGTCCGGCAATATGTTGTCATTTTCGATCTTAAATCATTTTGAAAGAAGGTTATACATCATATATATAAAATAGCGCTTATTTGAATTAAATCTCACCCAAATGTCAGTGATGTCTTCAATTAGTGTTACTAGAGGGTAATTCAGTTCCTCAAAAAGTTTAGTGTCAAGCTCCTCATTTATTGATGTGCCACAAGTGCGGCAAATAGCGCGACACTCCTCCATACTGGGTAAAACTTAAAACCTTAATTCTTACTTTTTAAAGACGATTGTTAATTTGGACTTTTTGGCGAATGGCAAATGTGAACAACCACAGCTGACTGTTTTGTTCCACCAAAATTGTATGGGTGAACACTGAACACAATTAATTACAAAAGATGTAACAACGCAAAATAATTCTAAAATAGAGAAACTTGAAAATTATACTGCAATTCAAATATTATATTATTTTCTTTGAATAATTTTAATGTTCTGTGGCATTTTTGGTGCATTTCCGAAAATTCATAGGTACACACTGTTCACAAATTATTTGTTTATTTCGTGGATAAGTAAATAAAAATGCCAGTTAAATGCAGAACTTGTAGAGAACCTATTTATAATTTAAACCCTAGAAATCTCTTTAGTCATGAAAACGAGGAAATTCGACAAAACATCGAAGCAATTACTGGAATTAAGGTAAGGCCTTCACTGTTGAATTGCAACTTCAAGATACAAAATTTTTTTTATATATACTTTAGGTAGCTTATTGCTCGCACCTCCCAAATCATATTTGTTCCTGTTGTTACTTGGACTTGGACCATTCAATATCATTCCGACAACTCTGCCTAGAGACGCAGAAACATTATATGAGCTTACAACAAGAGAGCAGTATCAGTCCTCAACAGTATACGAAAACAGATCCACTTGGTGGAGAAGACATTGATGTTGATGAATCTAAATACATCGCAGACAACTCCAAAATCAACAATGTGGCGTCTCCAAAACATGTTGGCCCAAATATCGAAGAAAGGCAACAAGAATTGGCCTCAATCAAACTATCGCCGCGAGTACGAATAATGCGATGTCGTCATCCTAGTGAAGCTTCCAAAAAAGTTATTCGTCCATTAATGGTCACAGTTCCGCAAACATGTACAACGAATGCTGCTTCGGCCCCAAGGTTCTGGGCAATTCGTCCAGCAACAATTGTTTCAAGGCAAAAAAAAAAATTCATAAAAACAGTTGCTAACCAACGAAGACCAAAAACAAACTTCGAGGTGACTAAAGCAAAAAAAAATAAGCCGAGGATAATGCCACTCGAAAAGAAATACGTATGTGACCAATGTGGCTGGAGTTTTAATGATTTAAGTAATATGAAGGATCATGCAATACGTCACTCAGGCATAAAAAAATTTGTGTGTGACGAATGTGGCAGTAAATTTTTCACAAAACCTCTTTTAAAGCTCCATGTGCGTGTCAATCACAACGGCGAAAAGCCGTTCGTTTGCAAATATTGTGGAATGGCTTTTCGCAACAGTCCCAGTCGCTGCCGCCACGAACGGTAAGTAGAAAGTAAACTCACTTATTTCAAACTCACTGATTTCTTTCTTATTTTAATTTGTAGGAAGTATCATGCAAACGAACTGCCATTTGTATGCAATCTTTGTAGCAGAACGTTTATTAGCAAGATTAGCTTGGAGAAGCACAAAACTGCGCATGAAAAAGGAGAACTGATTCATCGGTATATACTTTCGTATTCCACTAATATCAATTAATGATCAATTTTATATTTAAGATGCGAAACATGCAACAAGACCTTTAAAGATCGAGGAACTTTAAAAAAGCACTACGTAACAAAGTTTCATCTTAGAAGAGTAAACCAAATGATAAAAGATGAACTTAATGAAGCAGTTATTGATGACGATATTGATTTGGATTTCCCGGATTCCATCATTGAAGAGATTGGCAATTAAATTGCATTTCGTTTTAAATAGATTCAAATTTGCATTCACCTCATCATTATAAGCTTAAATGTTATAAATATCAATATTAGTTATTAAAAGACTTATTATACAAGATAAATGTTTAAATAATAATAGTTATAAGCATTTCATAATCGTAAAAGTCCTTGATTTCCAGGCATCGAATAAGTTCAATTAAACTTTTGCCGTTGCAGGACGTTTCTCGGCTTTTTGAAAAAAAATAGCGCTAGCTTAATAAATTTAAAAAAAAAATTGTATTTATTGCTTAACGAATTTCTTTCTTAGCTACTTGATAAGTTATCGGTATATTTTGATCAAAAACTAAGAAAATACCAAAGCAAAATAACAGCCCTGCTTTAATTTGGTGCCAAGCACAATCAGTTCCATGTATGATTACTGACTGAATTTGTAATTCAGTTTTACGATTTACAAAAATATTGATAAAAATTAGAAACGAGTGCCAAAATGTCGATACAATGCAGGACATGTGCAGAAAAGATTTATAATCCGAATGTCATAAATATTTTTGAGCAAGATGACAACGAGATATTGTTTAACATCGAAACTCTAACTGGAACTCGGGTAAATATTGTCCTGAACTTTATACGGTATACAACTTTTTTTTTGTGCAATATTTGTGTGTCTTATTTTAGTTATATGAAGAAAAACATTTGCCTAAGCATATTTGCACCTGCTGCCATTTGGAGCTCTATCATTCAATGGCCTTTCGGGAGCGCTGCATAAAAACACAACAAATGTTGCGAAATGAGAAGCCCAAAGCAAAACTCGTTCCATTTCAAACGCCACAGAAAGATGTATGTTCATCAAACACAAACAAAACGGCAAACCAGCCACGAGCCGTAGTTACAACAAATTACCACAAATTGAGTACACCCCATTTAAAAGTTTCAAATCCAAATACTTCGCAAGTACGCACTTTACGTGGTCGTAAGCAAAATGTTAATAGGGAATCAGAGAACTGTTGTGAAATCTGCCAGAATAATTCCTATGATTCCATTCTTTCAGAAGCATCGTCAGTTACAGTGACTCGGCAAAATCCAGTGGGGAATATTGAAATGGATTCATTAAATGCTTCGTCATATAGTTTTCATGGCCAAAGTGCGCCAATGGAAGAGTTAAACAGTTTTGGTGAATTAAACGAGATTCGCAAAATTCAAGAAGACTCCCTTGATCAAGAATGCCCTAGAGATGCTTTTCTTGCCGAGGTCCCAACGGCACAAAAGAAAAACGTTGTGACGAATATATCCAGCAAAGAAGACACAGAACAGAAGAACAAAAAGAAAAAACCACCAGCAAATCCAATGGTCTACATCTGTGATCTTTGCGGTCAGGTATCTCAGAGTCGCAAAAACTTGCAAATTCACATATTGCGCCATAAGGGCGAAAAGAATTTTGAATGTGAAGAATGTGGCTTAAAGCACTACTCCGAATACTTATTAAAATTGCATGTGCGCGTAAAACATCGAGGAGAGATGCCGTTTCCATGCAGATATTGCGGCCAGCGCTTCTTCTGCGGCACCACACGCACGCGTCATGAAAAGTGAGAATAACTTACCAGCCACAGAAGATTAAAATTAAATCGTTTTTTTTTACAGAGTTCGACACACAGGAATATTTTCATATGAGTGCAAGATTTGCGGGAAAAAGTATGTTACTAAATCATGCTTAAGTAAACACGAATTTCTTCATACAGGCCTTCGACCACATCGGTATATTTATGTTTAACTTGCTTTATAGGATTGTACTATTAAATTTATTTAATTTCACATTTTAGGTGCGACCTTTGCAACGTAGCTTTTCCTCGAAAACCTGCATTACGAATTCATTGCCGGACAAAGCAGCATCAAAAAAGGGCTAGCGATGCCTCAAATAAGCAATTGAATTGTATTAATGAAATTACGGTCTCAGATGATGTGTTAGTAATTTCCGACTTAATCATACAAGAACGAACGGCCATAGGCGATGTTGTTTGAAATCTGAACATAAGAAACTTGGACATTTTTCCATTTCCATTGTTCGTCAGCTGCGTAGTAGCCTTTTATATCGTGTTTCGAATATATTAATAATAAAAGTACCGCTGGTTAACATGGTTAGCTCAAAAACAAGGTACTCTTATGTAGAGAAAGGATCACAACTCTGACCGGAATTACGAGGAATCACAAAAGCCTGTTAATAAAGCTAGGTCTAGGTAAGACAAAGCTAGCCACTTATAAAAAGGCACTTATACAAAGTTCAAGAACACTGTCAACGATAGAAGTGTGTTACTCATGGACTATTTTCAGTCTATTTCCAAGAACTTCTAATGAAAACCCACTTTCTTTGTTGCTTAGGAACTCGTACTACCATATACCACGGAATATCAGGAAAAAAGATTCATTAATTCATTGGTCCGTAAGCTCGTCAAAGTGCAGTGTGCCGCTCGAGTAAACACAATGGGAGCCCTTTCGGGCAACTCATATCAGGAACATAAAAAAACAACTCCGAATGGGCCGAAGGGGGAAAATGGTAGCGACTCATTCTGGTGGAAGATACACCACTCTACTCATCTACAACAAATTTTCTCAAAATCTCCCATACAATCATCCTCTCAAAGGACAACGTGTGCACAAGCGTCTGCACCTTTCCCCAAAAGCGATGCGACCGCCTCTCATTCGATAGTGGTAACAAACAGCGTAATTCGATCGAAGGCAATTGCAAAGCAATTGAACTGGTAAAGCTTGAAAATTCCGTATATCCTCCTTCTGAGGAAAAAAATCATGGCTATACCAATGACCAGCTACATGCTAAGAACTCGAGACTGATTCGAAGACGAAGCTAACAGGAGGTGACTGTACACGTCCGTACAAGTATTATAGTATGGCTAACCACTTGCATTAATTAGGCTGTTTCACCACCTAACGATTGTTACAGAAGTTGCCTGGACGAAGAAGATTAGACAGTTTTCGACCGTTTCTGTAATTGTTTTCCAGTCGGCAAAACCAGAAAAAAAACGAAGGTAATGGGTGTATTGACTTTTTTTTAATGAATATGCCTATTTTTGACACAAAACTATAAGCGATTCGAAATATTTCCAGGCTTCGAGTGAGTTCAATTATTTTCTGAACTGATATACCGATTTCACTTATTAAGCTGGTTTCTTTCTCAACTAATGTGTAATGCTATGGAGAAACTTTTAGAACGCAGATTTTTGAAACCAAGCAATATATATATGATATATATATATATATCACATATCATTGCTGATCATTGTTTAAATAGTGGATAGCATAGTGAATATGCACCGTGAATATTTCACTGTTTCGTGATTTGTTATCGATATCTTCCATTTAGCCAGTCAAATGTGAACTAAGAAAATACCTAAATAGAATAACAGCCCTGCCTTTAATGGATGGTACACTGAATTTACACAAAAAATTTGATATAAATAAGAAAAGAGCGGCAAAATGTCGATACAATGCAGGACATGTGCAGAAAAGATTTATAATCCGAATGCCATAAATATTTTTGAGCAAGATGACAACGAGATATTGTTTAACATCGAAACTCTAACTGGAACTCGGGTAAATATTGTCCTGAACTTTATACGGTATACAACTTTTTTTTTTGTGCAATATTTGTGTGTCTTATTTTAGTTCTATGAAGAAAAACATTTGCCTAAGCATATTTGCACCTGCTGCCATTTGGAGCTCTATCATTCAATGGCCTTTCGGGAGCGCTGCATAAAAACACAACAAATGTTGCGAAATGAGAAGCCCAAAGCAAAACTCGTTCCATTTCAAACGCCACAGAAAGATGTATGTTCATCAAACACAAATAAAACGGCAAACCAGCCACGAGCCGAAGTTACCACAAATGACCACAAATTGAGTACACCCGATTTAAAAATTTCAAATCCAAATACTTCGCAAGTACGCACTTTGCGTGGTCGCAAGCAAAATGTTAATAGGGAATCAGAGAACTGTTATGAAATCTGCCAGAATAACTCCTATGATTCCATTCCCTCAGAAGCATCGTCAGTTACAGTGACTCGGCAAAATCCAGTGGTACCAGTGGGGAATATTGAAAATAATTCATTAAATGCTTTGTCATATAGTTGTAATGGCCAAAGTGCGCCAATGGAAGAGTTAAACAGGTTTGGTGATTTAGACGAGATCCGCGAATTTCAAGAAGACTCCCTTGATCAAGAATCCCCTAGAGATGCTTCTCTTGCCGAGGTCTCAACGGCACAAAATAACAACGTTGTGACGAATATTTCCAGCAAAGAAGACACAGAACAGAAGAACAAAAAGAAAAAACCACCAGCAAATCCAATGGTCTACATCTGTGACCTTTGCGGTCAGGTATCTCAGAGTCGCAAAAACTTGCAAATTCACATATTGCGCCATAAGGGCGAAAAGAATTTTGAATGTGAAGAATGTGGCTTAAAGCACTACTCCGAATACTTATTAAAATTGCATGTGCGCGTAAAACATCGAGGAGAGATGCCGTTTCCATGCAGATATTGCGGCCAGCGATTCTATTCTGGCACTACACGCACGCGTCATGAAAAGTAAGAATTATCTAAAAGCCATATTATTCTGAAATTGTACTAATTGTCGATTTGCTTTTTTTATAGAGTTCGACACATAAGAATTTTTTCATATGAGTGCAAGATTTGCGGAAAAAAGTATATGACTAAATCGTGCTTAAATAAACACGAATTTCTTCATACAGGACTTCGTCCACATAGGTATATTAAATACTTTATGTGAAATAAGCTTGGTTACATTTATTTCAAATTTTAGATGTGACCTTTGCAACGTCGCTTTTCCTCGAAAACCTGGTCTACGAATTCATTGCCGGACAAAGCAGCACCAGAAAAGGGCTAGCGAAGCGTTGAATAATCAACTTAATAGTATAAAAGAGATAACTGTCACAGATGATGTTATAGTGCTTCCCGACTTAATCATACATGAACTTGATGTACAAACGGCCATAGATGAAGTTGTTTAAAATCTGAACATAAAGAAAGCGTAAGCTTATTAATTTAAACACTACGGGCTAACACGTTAAGCCCAATAAAATAGTGTAACTTATACTATTTTGTAGAACGTGTAAGGAAAAGATCTACAATGTTAACTCAAGGTCGCAACCCTGACAGGAATCTAAGTAAAACATTTAATAAGTGCGTAGCATATTTAGTCGGTGGTAAGCTTTCGTAAAAAAACCATACTCTTGTACGTGTGCAGATCAACATACTGCTGTGTTTGATATATGTAAAGACTTGCCAAAACACATTGCCCTTGCTTCATTTTCGATTTAGGTCAGGCACCGAGTAGTTTAGGATATATGCTTAAATACTTTTGATGACACTCCCGACTTAAAATTACATACAACAAACTTTATTGCAATTAAAAAAACGACGTCATTTTTGTGTCAGACATTCCAGGTAACTCTTAATATTGTTAAGTTTTCGATATATTCTTACCTAGAACAACAATAAAAACACAAAATTTGTTTAAAATGTTTTAGAGCATGTTCATTAAAAAAACAAACATTTATTGACCTGAATTTTCTTTATACCCTATTTTATATTGTTAAGGTAACATTACACCGTGAACCCATTATCGGCAAAAAGTATTTATTGCTCCCTAAGCCAAACATCTATTTAGAATTACATTTTTGCATAAATCGTTAGATATGACGTAATGAACAAGGGATTTTGTTCAGCGCACAAAAATAAACCGAAACCGACTTTGATAAATATAAAAAAAAATCACAATATTGTAGAAATGTGTTTTAATTTTACTTTAATTGCAAGTTCAATTGAATAATATCTTTTGACATTTGTTTTTTTTTTTGTTCAGTTTGTCTAATTAAACGTAATTTCGTATAAAATGTATGTGAAAAATAAAAGTTATACAAAGTATTATAAATGTTGTACTCTTCTTTTGACAAGGCAATTGCCAAACAAAGCTAAAGTTCATTATTATATTATTTATATGAAATTTATTATTTAAAACTTTTGGTCATCAAAATAAAGTGAACGCAGCAATGTAAAGTAGCTCATCGATGTGCTAAGTATCTAAAATAAATAAATTTCAGTTGGATACAGTTCGTAAGAATTTCTTTGTCTTGTTACCGCTCTAAAACTTTGAAGTGATAATGTTGAAAACTTAAAAGCTGTAATTCTCACAGGTTGCTGACTACACAATATCATAAACTCTAAGCTAGAACGGAATTCTTTGCTGTACGGTACTTTGGATTTTCCTTCCCAGCCGCAACTATAAAGATGATAAGCCGTCATTGTAGACTGCAAAATAAAGAGAGTTTGCTTAAAACTTTTTTTTACACTTGTAAAACAGGTTAAAACACGTTGGAAAATAAGATAGAAATAGGCGTAGCAATATTTATTAAGTGGGAAAGATCATTATAGTTGGAAAACAAAATTTAAAGTGGGAATTAATATTTTGCAGAATCAACTTCTCCATATATTAGTTGGAGTAAAATTAAAACAATCACATATGAAACATTTACTTTAAACACTTACATGTTGTATCAATGTATCACCATTACCGCATAGGATGTATAGCTGCGATGTTGCCGATGATATGTAAACGATGAACTTTATGTAGTCACCAATAAACATATTTTTGCTCTGTAGGTAAATTAAGGCAATGAGATAAACAACTAGATAATTCAAATTATTACTTACAGTAACGAGCTGAAAACCCACCATACAAATAAGCAAAGCCGAAATAATCAGATTCACAAGAAGCATGGGATTAAAGAAATCTTCCAATCGCTTGGCAAAACTAAAAATTGTTCAATAGAAAAATTGCAAAAATATAAAATTCGAAGTTCTATGCAGAATTTGTAATGAAGAAGTTGCGTGGTACACGCATGTTTTAGAAATGTTATTGCGTTCTTGACTCTGTGACTCTTATTGAATTTGTGACATCTTCGATGTTTATTCATCGATTTCGATCAAGTTTATATTTATATTTATAAATGATCAATACGTCAAATTTTCATAACCAACTTTTAATTATGAACATTCAGGACTTTATTGTTATCAAAAGATTGCGTAATTAAACATGAGCGTGCCACGAGATACCAGATACTCGGAGCAGTCTTCCGAATTTCAGAGAGTAAACTTAATTCGAATCTTTACCTTATCAGCTTGTTGTGATGTCGCGCAATGCTGTGCAGATTTCTAACTTGTTGTAACTGAAAATGTTTTATGTCCTCATTTGAAGACATGTGTACATTTGGCATATCCATTAAAACATCAATGCTTTTATGCAGTAAACGAAATTGTCCGCATGTATACGTTATAAAAAATCCAAATATAGAATCTTCAGCAAATAGAGTTGTGACCGAAAAAATGCCAGCATACGCTGTAAACATATACGTTAGCGCATATAGCATCCAGTTGTTATATGGGTTGAAAGGAAACTGCATTTTATATGGAAACGGCTTGGACGATGCGTCTATGCCATCTATCCAAAATAGCTCGACTAGGGGGAGTAAACAATACATAAGTATAAGACAAGACAGTAATAAAGTCATCACTCGAAAGGTAGTCATCCGTTCATGACAATATTTTACAATATTGGAATTTGCGTTGCTACAAAGAAATTAAAAAATATATATATTTATATACATGTAAGAAATATAATCATATTGGTACAATGATTACATAAAAAAGAAGAAAATCTATCTTTGGCATTCCAAGAAATATCTAGCCTAGCAAACCGGTCCCCACCATTTCAAATACATCTAGAGCCCTCTTACTATTATTATTTATTGAGGCTAGGGGCTAAGAAGATTGAATAATATTGCCTCTAGTTAATCTAACTAAATAAGCTGACTATATATTTTTTGACAAAATTGTGTCAACATGTGGAATATTTGCTGTAGTAAACGATTTTATAACTCAAAAGAATCTCTTTTTATTTGAATCGAAATCGGCTTAAAAACACACAAGCTATCGTAGACTGAAATTAAGTTTTTATTCAGTGTCTCCTAGTCTAGCTTTCTGATCTATCGGTACAAAATTGTTTAATTATAATAACACTTTTATCGGTACAGTAGACCTTTATAATATTTCTATACTCACTCAGGTATCCAAATATCGAGAACAAATTGTTGGATCAGTTGTTGAAATTTTCCCTGGTTGAGACGTAGATGCATCAAGCGAACAAAATTCAGAGTGCCCATTAAAGTTGAACAGCAATTTTCGGTTAACATAATAATATCCCCAAAGTTGTTTACCAAAAATGCCGCTTCAAAACAAATTGTAATGCCCACCGATACGATAACATACCATGCCCACAAAGTGTAAGCAAACCTAAATACGTTAGTTCGCGTTGTTGAAGCTGCGCTTATATTTGGGGACATGTTTTCTAAAGGCCAAGAGCCATTTAGTTTTAACCAAATGCATTGCTTTGGTATACGAAAGCCGTTATCGCGAATCGGTTGTGGATTGAACATAACAATGCCGCTGACTTAAGAACACTATGACCCGTTGATAAAGCAAACCGCTTTTTATGTCCCTGTAAATGACTTCAGTGAATGTGAAGTACAATAAGAATTATTTATGAGTCGATTAAAAAGCTCTTTGATGTTACACGTTTTTTGTTAAAAGCTTTCCTTTTTTTGTGTTAAATACTAATTGCTTTAAATTATACTCTTTGATTCTACCAGTTGCCAACAAAAGATAATTTTTAATACCATTTTTGAGGAACGCCACCAGCTACCCCTTTTTGCCAAATTTGGTAACTCTTACACACAGAAAAAATATTCTAATTCGTATAATACACACATAAATTTGAAGATTTTCGCTAATGATATATTGTTTTTTAAATATCATTTAAAAACTTATGTTATTTATGAGAATATTTAATTTCATATACATATAAAAAAAAAATATTTGATTCAAATACACAAAAGAAGTGGTCTCACTTTTTGAATATTTTTTACCTGATTAATCCAAATTCGAACTCAGAATGGGTCTTACGAAGTCACGTTTTCGAGATTATCCAACCTAAAACTTAGTAATAAGGCTCTATGCGGGAAATCCTACACCCTATATTTACGCGTACAGTCAAGGCTGCAAGCATATGTGTACGCATATAGGGCATACTTTACTTAACATCAATGTTCCATATCTACGGTGTTTTTCTAGCGATTGTAAAAAAAATATGACAGATTGTCATTATTTAATCTAATGTGTAAAAACGCCGTCTCAAGATTTTGCAAACTCAAGATTTTGTTGTTATCGATCACATGAGTATACGGAAAACGGGGAGAGTTATCGAAAATTTGAAACAAACTTGTACCGCTTAGGGATTAGGCGAGCTTATGTTCAAAGTCTGGAGTCTCAAGCCCTTATGGTTTTTGAGATCGACGCGTTTATACATAAAGTCATACAGGGACGCACAGACGGACGGACGGACAGACGGTCGGACGGACAGACGGACATGGCTATATCAACTCGGCTGTTGATGCTGATCAAGAATATACATACTTTCTGAGGTCGGAGATGCTTCTTTCTGCCTGTTACATTGTTAGTGTTACACACAAAACCATTATAACCTTTTTACCCATTTTCAATGGGTTCAGGATACAGAAACGGTGTCAGAACAGTAACACAACCCTCACTTACTGCCATCTATTGTACATTTTAACACCGATTGTCACAGCGGAAATAATGTTACACATCACACTTAACGAACGACCTACACTCGTCGTTGATTTATCGGTGACACTATTTAGTGAAGACACACACAATATGAATGGGTACCGTCGGACCAAAGGTGGTCCTTTTCTCATTGTGTGTACTTTGGTACGTTTTAGCAGGAAATTTTATTTATTTCGTAGTAATGAATATTTAATAAATTTAATTACTTTAATTTATTGTATTATTGATTTATCGAATACTTTCTAGTTAGCTAACAACTATTTTATTTTATTATTTTGCTGGTATTTATATCGCAGTAATCAATAGATACGAAAGTGACCAGATGTTTCTGCGCCTTTAATTTGAATTTTCTCGCAGCAGTTAGTGAACTTTTATTTAATTTGCTATACCCTGTGTTCATTTAAATGGATGGGTAAGTTAATACATATATATTAAAGAACAATCGCTCAGGTGAATAAAAGCCAAAAGTTTTATGAGACAGACTACTTGCCAACCTTTCTGGGTGTCTGGTGCCCCTAGTTAATTAATAAAATTTTTCGTTTCTGGTATATAAATAATTATACATGAAAAAAAAAAAAAAAATTTTCTTTTGTTTTTTTTTTTAATGTTTTTTTCTCTCTATTTTTACTCACAAAAAAGTTAATTGAATTGGCATTCCTGGTTAGAAATAATGTTTTACAACAGTCAAATGTCCGTCATACAATCTTCACTTTACCATCTTAAAGATGTCTCTTCCTTGTTAAGCGATGTCCTTACCTGGCTTTACTGTTAAAATATTCAATTTGTACTAATTTTTTGTAAATCCCTCGCAAGGACCAAGTATTCGATTTTTTTTATAAAATTGTTCCCAATGGTTATATTATTTGTTGGCAAAAAAGTAAAAGTCATTTGTAGTCTGTGATTATACCTCATACGTATATTTTTCAATATATTTTATTTTGTAACAGTGCTCCAAATTGCAGTACAGTGAACGCTCGCTAATTAGAGCTAGTTGGTTCCTGGTGGCTCTAATTTTTGAAGCGTTCTAGTTTCTAGACTTTTTTTAAAGTCAAATATGCCAACAAATGGCTTTCTTTCTGCTAAATATGCTTCAGGGGATGAGTTATTTTATTAATAACTAATTTGCAACTCTCAAGAAAAATATTTTTTAATTCATACATACATATTGCCTGTAGTCAAATAAAATTAGTAGTAGTAGAAGTATCTTTTATGTTAGTTTGCTTTGTGGAATTCTTTTGCCGTTGATTTAAAAACCATTAGAAAACATAAGTTTTAATTTTTGAAAGGATTTATTTTTGCTTCCTTGTTTAATATGACATTCAAGGTAAACTCCCTTTTCGATTTAATATATATCTGGTGGCAGATTTTGACACATTCTGGTATCAAATGTTTTCATGCGAATGAGAACTTGTTAAAAAAAATACTTTCTGGTAATTTAATTTACTTATTTGCGTTTAAGAAGAAGAGTTGGAAAAAATATCATTTCAAGAAGCAACCGCTAACTGAAATACAAAAAAATTATATATGTTTGCAGATGGTTTTTTATTGAATCGCATAATAATTTAAAATCCAACAAAACGTTTTTTTATTATCAGATTTCTATAAAGCCCAAAAAGATCTTTAGATAGCCATTCTTCTTCTTTAACTATTCTATATTATTGAAAATACTTCGGTATGTTTGGAGAATAAATATATTCAACATAATATTAGCCGATGCGAGCCGAACGACACATATATTTGACATGAATACAATAAAACAGATTTTGTCAAAGTTTTGTGAAGGAAAACAAGATAGCTGTTGAGAAACGTACTTTACTTATTGGGAATCAATAATTTTTTCCTAGTGCGTTACTTGTTGTTAAAAGTAAACAAGTAAGCAGGCTCTAGTCGAAATACCCCGACTAGACGATACCCTGAACTTTATACTTGATACTTTACGTGTACACTTAGTGCTTGAAAGTATGTGTCTGTGTGTTAGTGTGGGTGTTTATGGATATGTGTGTGTGTGTGTGTTGGTGTGGGTGTGTATTTGTGTGTGTGTGTGATACACTACTATTCCTTATTTAAAGTAATATAATAATATATAATATATTATATATATAATATAATATATATAATCGCTTGCCTATTTACTTCACTCGTTCACAGTTAGTTAAAATATTTAGTTGTAAAAACACAACTTAAAAAAATATTAAATTAAACAGGTCTTAAGAAAATTTAGCAAAGCCCCATACCACTCAAAGCTAGAACCAGTTGGGAATTCTAAGGCAGGGCAGGTCGAAAATATTGGCTACTATTAACGGTGTGTGCTATATATTGTAAACAAGACATCCTGAACCCAATACTTAACGCGTACAGTCAGTGCTTGCAAGCATGCGTATGTGTGTGTGGGAGCGCATATACTGCATACTTTACCTAATGTCCCATATCTCCGTTGTTTGTCAACCGATTTCAATGATAGATTATCATTATTTCATTAAATGTTACCTTGCTCTTATAGTCTCTGAGATCGACGCGTTCATACACACATACGGAGAGACAGACGGACTGACGGACGGACAGACGGACATGGCTATATCGGCTTGCTGATCAAGAATATATACTTTATGGGGTCGGAGATGCTTCGTACTGCCTGTTACATTCTTTTGCACAAAACCATTATAACCTTTTTCCCATTTTTAATGGGATCAGGGTATAAAAAGGCTCCAAGTGAATAGAATGGCACATTCATGTACATTCTTATGTCCTACAAAGCTTTGTTGGATGTACAATATATATTTTGAAACTCTAATATGGTAACCATCATATATGGCTGCGAAATTTTAAAATGGTACCAATTCGTCACTTTCTATTACCAACTGTAAAGCCAGCATCTAGTTTCGAAAAAATTTTAAGTAGTTTTTATATAATACTGTGTATAATACTTCGTATATATAAGCGTAGAGCATAAGTTTAAACTGATTTAACTGATAAAGCAGGAAACAGTGGTACAAAATTCATTATCTTTGACCCCATAAGTATATAAATATTCTTGAGCAGCGATCTAACATGTTGACATAGCCATTTTCTTCTGTCTATATGCATAAATGCGTCCTCGCAGAAACTTAAAGGGGAAGAGATAAAAATGTCTGAGAAAATTAGGAATATTTTATAATCTTTCCTGTTTTGACAAATTATTATTATTATTAATCATCTGTGAAAGTTTAATCAAAATCAGAAGGAAGCACCGAAGATATATACGATTCAAGATTGTTCAACCACGCAGAAGTACAACCGTATTCTATATTATTTGTGTTCTATATCTTCTAGTCAAGCCTTTTTGATAAGAACCTTTGTAATTGTTTCTAATCATAGTTTATAATGATACATTTTCGATGCGTTATTAAAAAAAAACTATATAACAAATAAGTACTTTAAGTTTCTGAACACATACGTTCCTAATTGTATGTAGACAAACTTAGTTGACTGAATATTAACTGTTCAATATTATAAAAAATTAAAATGCATTAAACAACATTTTGATGATGAATTTAATGACTCTTTTGCCTGCTTTACAGCCTTACAGTATGTGTGTTAGTTTCTAGCCAACCAAGATGTCGATGTCAGTGTTCGATGTGGGGCGAATATATCAATGTTTTGAATGGGCAAAATAAAAATGATTCAATTGGCAGTTTCGGCTGAAATAAAAGCTATCAACGGTTGTTGAAATTCTTGGTGACGGTATAGCGGAGTTTGTTGCTACATTTAGTGTTATTTCTGGCGCTGGGCTGCTGGTTTAAAAACAAGTTTCAACTTTCAATCTTTGTTTGGGCCGTGTAGTTTCTCTTTAAACGCCGGCTTATAGTAAGTTAAATGCGCCATCGATAAAGACGACGAAGACGATGACGACGACGACGACGAAGACGACGATGCGAAATGTTAAAATAAAACAAATTTATGTTGCAATTAATGTGCCCGATAAAGTCGGGTCTACGACATGTTATGCTTCATAAAAAACGTTACCAAGTCCCCCTTTTGCGGTGAACGGGGCTCCAAAAAGATTAACACATAATCAAGCTAACATGCGCGACATTTGCATATAGCATCGAATTGAATTTAATTCGAATTGAATAAATTCTCCATTTGGTTTTTTTTTATTTATATAAAACAACGGTTACAGGCGCGATTTAAGATTTTAATTAATCCGATTGACTCGCTCAGAAAAGCTTAATAAAACTAAGAACACTTTCAAGTGGATCAAAAGTTTCAAGAACTGCTATCTCTGCCATTTGCTTGGCTCGCCATCGAGCCCAAAAAGGGGTATTGGTAAGTAATCCGAAACCACAATGCACGGCATGATGGCATCAGGATGGCGCAGTTGGGTTTGAGTTGGAAAGGAACGATGGCAAAAACTTTTGGGGCAACGCACAGTATAGAAAGGAACCCGAAACACAAACACACACACACATGGCAACTTAGTAACCGCAGACTCCCAGCAAGCCAGTCAGCAAGCCAGTCAGCCAGCCAGCCAGTCAGCAGTGACACAAAGTTGAGTTTGAGTTTCAGTTGTGGTGCAAGTTCTGGTTTTGGGCTGCGGCCATAAATAATCGCAGACAAAGTCATTCGTTCCATTTCGAGCGAAGAGCGCTGCGTGCAGGAGAAGAAGGTGGAGGTGGAGCAGCGCTGAGGCCAAAGCCGCAGGCTGTCAGACAGCAGAGAGGCAACCGCAGAGGGTTTTGTCGCTCGGTATCGAGTTCTGGCTTAGTGTTGTTCTTGTATCTTCCAAATCACAATTCCATTTTAAATTAAAACCCAAAGACGAACTCGTGGTGGGGCATACCTAGAAACCGAAGAAGATGAAATCCAAACTTGAACAAAATGAACGCACAACAAGGAAATCGAATATACGTTTTTGTTTTTGTTGTTGCTTCTAAATAACCATACAAAGGGTTCGAGCTGCTAATAACAATAACACAAAGAGCTCGATAGCCCATAAGGCTGGCTACAAAAAAGATATATTGCATCTTTGGGATCACACGCATGCACGCAGGTACCTAGCGACCCAAGTAGCCAGGTAGCCAAAGCCAAAGCCAACGCCAACGCGAAAGGTAAGCGTGAAACTGAGCCATGTGCTTTTTTTTTTAACAGATACATTCAAATATGCAAATTATGTTGTTGGATATTTTAGTGGTATTCAACTGCGGGTTAATTGTATTTTAAATGACAATTTTCCATTTAAAGCACTGTTCAGTAAAAGTGCCTATAGATAAGATAGATATGTTTAACTTGTATTGAAATATTGCTTACGAAAATTAAATAGGAACACTCGTAATCAAAAATTCAAATAAAAATTCTATTCAAAAGTGTTCTTCCTCATGAAACTTTGTAGCACGATGAATAAAAATTAAATATTCAAAATAATATAAAACAAATTTATTTAAAAAAAAATTTTTCTACAAATACAGAAATACGAAAATTTAAAAATATCATTTTTTTTTATTTTCTTACTTAATTTGATTTGTTGTAAAGTCATCTGTTTTATGGAGAAAAGGAAGTGCGATTTTGGGAAATGCTTAAAGTTTAGTTTTCCGTGCCTCTCAAACTTGATAAAAGAAAGTTATTTTGTCATTCTTTTCAGGGCTTAAAAAGCTAAAAAGTGGAATTTCGCAGAGTTTATATACTCAATTCGAGTATGTACCATGCATGAATAAATATGAAACACCTTTCTAAAACTGGCTGATTCAATTATTTTGAATTATACTTTTACTTGACCTCCAGCAATCAATTGTCAAAACAAAACTTCACTAAAAATAAACCACAATTGAAGAATTGTTCCAAACTAATTATATTGTATCCAACTGGATGCAAAAAGATGAATAGATTAAAAATAATCGTTTTAAAGCGGAACAAAAATTTAAATTAGTTTTTTACTGCTAAAAAGTGTAACCTCTACGTTCCCTGGTGCATTATGTATGTGTGAATATTATCAGTCCATTGAGCTCGCAACGGAAAAACTGATTTGATTTATGGTGAACTAAGCAAGTTGGTATCATGCGTACGTTATAGATTTTAAATGATAACTATCATTAAAGCATAACTAGAACTATGATTGGAGTCACATATAGGTGAACAAAATATGTATTATTTGTTGTTCTGTAAAAGATCTACGCTATCAAATAATTAAATATTTGTGGAATTGCACACATATATTTTTCCTGCAGCATCACTCAAATCATGTGAATGCTCTTCTCTTCTCATTGAACACGCGTCAGTGTTGGCCTTTAGGAGCATGTGTGTTGCAAGTATTTATGAACTGTTTACTGCCGTTAAAGTCATTTTTATGTGCCGTCCGCAGTCATAACTGTCGCCGGCGATGGGCAAGCGGAAATTACCGAAGGTGCTGAGCGATCATCATGCACTCAAGATGTGGCAGGACCAAATTCAAAGTACATAATAGTACAGAGCTTGAAAAAGCGCGAACAGGCCATTGAGAAATTAGACAGTTTAATGTCTGTTTACAGTCGTAAATGTTGTTCAATTGCAAAACAAAATCGGGATGAAGTCAAAAAGGGCTCAAACTCTCTGCACGTTGGTTTGAATAGATATACCAATAGATACGAGATTAAATAAAAAGTGACCACAGTCAACCGATTAAAATTAAAACCGAGTCATGTTGGGAACGAGAAAGGGATGAAATGAGAAATGCCAAAAGGGAAAGCCAAGGGGCATGGCCAACTGCCATGTTTGCATCAAAGGCAAAACAATGGCCGTATCTCAACGCAAGTTGCTGGGTTCCTTTGCTGCTGCCGTTGCCATCCCTGCTCACCACATTTTATGGCCTTTCCTTAATCTGACAGATACGTCACGGCCGTTCTGTGACTGTCTCAGGTATGCCATGCATGCATGTGTGAACGTTCGTGTGCTCAGAGCCAAGACGTAAGAAGAAGAATGCCTTATTAAATATGATTGTATAGTAGAAGTAAAAATTTGGCAGCCATTATGTGCCTGAAAGTACATCTGTTCAAGTGGCAGCTACTAGAAGAAGAAGAAGAAGAACATGAGGCGGCTACTCAAAGATGGTTTGTCCTAGTTATGATTACAGTCGGTTGGTACAACAAACAAATGGCTATCGAGGATCTATTTAAGCGATTAGATGTGCCTCCGACCGAGCAAAGTCCAAGTGAAAGTCATAAATTGCCGCAGATCAAAACAATTGGTATTTAACGGACATCGTTCCACTTGGCGCGCATACCGAAGTTGACGCACAACATAATGTTTATTGGTTGCCAAAATTGTGTACAGCAGCCTGACTTATACATATGGCGCACCTTTATCCCCGTCGCGCTGATGCCAAGATAGCGATATTCATTCCATAGCCAAGGCAGTTTTAAGCAAGGCGTTATTATGCAATACAAATCAGCAAATGAGCTCAACAAAACAAAAAAGGGGGAGGAGTACGAGGCAGTCGCACGGGTTCAGGGTAGCTTCTTAAAAAAAAACAAAAAAATAAGCAACAGCAAACTCGCGATGCCATGTGCCATGCCAGAAATGGATGAACATAACTTCTTAGTACTGAGCGGGGGTTCTCAGCTACTGAAGTTGCCAAATTTAATTCGAAATGATAACAGAAGTTCCGAAAATGTAATACGCAACCGTGTAAACGTCAAACGAGTGACAATCAACAGTATCTTTAAATGATTGTTGTTGTTTTTCTTATTCTTACAGTGGAAGTAGTTACATATCTTTTACATAAAAAAATATGAAAGTACTTGAATAAATCAACACATTTTTGAAATAAACGTTGTGTAGAAATTATCTCATAAACTAAATGTTTTGGACTATTAACTGTAAGCTCACTACTTAAAAATTTCTTGGAAAGACCTAAAAAGTTTTTGGGTAAAACATGATTGCAAATTTAAGGAATCAATACTAGTACATTCTAAATTTAATATAATACTTATATTATTATGACTAACAGTAAGGTTATAGTTAAAACTAAAAACCTAACTTAAGATTAGTATGGTTAGATTTATATTGTAATAATATTTAATATTTTTAAATGTTTTTTATACTTTTTAGAAGTTGTCATATTTAAATTGTATTTGACTACGAACTAGACTAGTTATTTATTTGGTCCTTGCTTTTGAATCGCAGAATTTATATAAGATTAAACAAGTAAGAAGGCTCTAGTCGAGAAATCCCGACTAGACGATACCCTGATCCCTATACTTCACGCGTACAGTCAGTGCTTGCAAGTATGTGTCATTATTTTGTTTTATAATTCAAATTGCATCTCAAAGTTTTCAAAATTCAAGATTTTCTTGTTATCGATCCCATGTGTATATCGGAAACGGGAAAAGTTATCGAAAATCGGAAACAAACTTGTACTGCCTAGGGATTAGGCGAGCTTAAGTTCCAAATCTGGAGTCTCTAGCTCTTATAGTCTCTGAGATCGACGCGTTCATACATACGGACAGACGGACAGACGGACATGGCTATATCGACTCGACTGTTGATGCTGATCAAGAATATATATACTTTATAGGGTCGGAGATGCTTCCTTCTACCTGTTACATACTTTTGCACAACTTCATTATACCCTTTTTCCCATTTTTAATGGGATCAGGGTATAAAAAGAAGTTTTGTTGTTTCTTTTTAACTTTTTTGATCAACAATTAATTTTCCATTCATTTGGTGTATGTTCCACTGTTTACACTGAGAGACTGCCGAAGGGGAAGGACAGCAGCGTACCTGCAAGCAAAAACTGAATTCGGCGGCGTATTCGACTTCTAACGTTTCTTTAAAACTAGTCTCATGGGTGCAATTTTATTAAATCAACTAAAATTTGCAATGTTGGCGGCGTGTTTCAGCCCTCAATACACTGTTTTCATTTTACGCTCCCTGAATACGGGGTGGGAGTTTCGTTCAGGGGTTTTCTTAAGGTTTTCCATAGTGAAAATAGGCAGTAGTCGCTTGAATGCCTTCTAGTGTTGGGGGTTGATATTTAAAGTATTGTTTTTTATTTGAATGTGGTGTACAATGTTTGTTGTTTCTATTTTTCTTGATGGTCTATTGAAGATCGCTTAGAGTAATATGAGTGTTTATGATTATTAAGTTCACTTTTGTCAACAGCAGCAACAAAATAACTCAACTTTCAAACAGTTACAGATACTTAACTTTGTTTTTAAACAATCATTTAATATGAATTAAATGACAATTATTTTATCTGGCTATTTTAAACATTTTCAATATTGAGATGATGACTGCGAAACTAATTTTAATACAAACTAACAAACCAACATTAAGTCTTGCTAGTTCTTTAATTACTATTTTGTTTATAATGCTTAAGGTTTATATTTATTTTTTGTGCTATTATTTTAGTCATTGAAGATTAAATACACAAAAATTGTATTGTTAGAATTGCAGAGAAACATCAAACAATTAATAAAAATCTCGCAAATGGGTTGGTCAATTGGTTAAGTTTCGATTAAAGTGATAAAACCAACATAAACTTTAAAGAGAACACACATATCAATTATGTGATCTAGTTTCTTGTTAAAGCGTTGATCTGCGAGAGGAATTGTGAAACAACTCATAAATATTCTTACTCAAAGTACGATAGCACAAAGCTTTCTAATTTCCCTTTTGAAAAGCGCCCTTATTAAGTTCCACACATACCGGTCAAAGGTAACAATCAAAAGCATTGAAAAAAATTAACATGAATAATGTTTAGTTTGTTTTAAGCATTTGATTGAGCTTAAACTAAATTCCACTAACTATATTAATTTGTTCAAACTCTTTTCAAATAATAACGTAAAAAGTGTATTCCAATTTTTTTGGAGTAAGTAAGGCACTCACAAACGTATACTCAAAAAAAAGAAGACAAAAAAAAGAGTAAACACTTTTTATTTTTTTTACAGCCCTCAGACATATTTTAAAGTGAAAAAAATGTGAAATATGAGCGTCATGGGCTTTCAATGACTGCGTCAAGTGTTCCACAACGAGCGAAAAAAAAAGGAAAAACTCATTTCATTCTGTTAATAAATTATGATACCCATATAGCAACGTGGGTTGTGCAATTTCGAAAAAAAAAACCAAGTACAAAAAAAAGAAAGCCTATGGCTGAATTGCACATACACACAAACACATTGTGGACGAAAGATGAAAAAAGTGCCAGGGGATAAAATCAACCTGTGCATTCGCAATGAGCTGTGAGATACACGCGACGCATCATCGCAGCAGCATCAAAAACACCAACAATACAATGGCCACAGGTTGACATTTGCTGGAAATGGGTGACTGCGACAAGGTTTGCATTGGGACCCTTGTTTTGCACATATTGCACACGAACTGGACTGGGACTGGGATTGGGATTGGGACAGGGAACATAGAGTGGCGTGGGGCGGAATGTTTACATTTAAAAACACCCTTTGCACACTAATGGCGGCCTCGTCGGATGAGCCAGATGACTAAGGGTGTTTTATGCCTCGGTTTATTTATGCAAAATTATGTTTCAATTAAACGAAACGCGCACTGTAATTGCCAACCATTACATTTGCCTAGCGGTTTCAACCATTTTGGACTGCTGTTGCCATGCCAGGATTAAGGATTGAGCTACTGAACCACATCCCTCACCAGGTATAGAGAGATAAACATCTGTGGCACAAACTTTAAATAGGCATCGTGTATGCAACAGCAGTTGCGACTAAATGTCATCTGAATTTAAAGTAGGATCAGCGCTTTGCTTTTCTGGATTTGGTTCCGATGTCAAAATATTATAATTTGTTAAATTCATCCCAAGATTCAAATGCGTGTTAAATTTGATGTATTATAATCCTATTGGCATTACAGTTTTTCGTCTGATTTGTAAATGGCACATGGGATATAGGCAGTTTGTGTTTATGGTGTAATAAACTAACAATATTTGGTGTACGAAACTTTACAGTTTGTTTGTTTTACTAACTTAATAAAAATTGTAATTCATATAGTAAGATTAATATTATTTATTAATTATTTAATTTTTGCATTCTTTTATGTAAGATTATCAAATGTGACTATTGAACTAATATGAAAGTACTCCTGCTTGTAGCCAATAAATCTCTTTATTCTATAAAGTAGATTCGTGCCATTCGGGATCGTCGTGTAAGCATTTATATTGTGTTGCCTTTTACAAGCGAGTAAGCGATACGAACGAGTAGAGGAATGAGCAAATCGAGTGGAGGTCGGGGGACCAAGCGCGGAATGAGCCAAGCGAGTGGAGGTCGGGGGTTTACGAGTGAGGGAAGCAAACTAGTTGAAGACAAAGTCACCTATAAACAAGTAAGAAGGCTCTAGTCGAGATATCCCGACTAGACGATACCCTGATCCCTATACTTAACGCGAACAGTCAGTGCTTGTAAGTATGTGTGTGTGTGTGTACGCGCATACTGCATACTGCATACAAAACTTCAATGTCCCATATCTCCGGTGTTTATTATCCGATTTCGATAAAAATTTCACAGATTGTCATTATTTTGATAACTTTGATCCCATTAAAAAACGGGAAAAAGGGTATAATGGTTTTGTGCAAAAGTATGTAACAGGCAGAAGGAAGCATCTCCGACCCGTATGTATGAACGCGTCGATCTCAGAGACTATAAGAGCTAGAGACCCCAGATTTGGCAGTACAAGTTCGATTTTCGATAACTATACTTTCAAGCACTTAGTGTACACGTAAAGTATCAAGTATAAAGTACAGGGTATCGTCTAGTCGGGGTATTTCGACTAG
Source organism: Scaptomyza tumidula (assembly GCA_035044465.1). Taxonomy (NCBI): domain Eukaryota; kingdom Metazoa; phylum Arthropoda; class Insecta; order Diptera; family Drosophilidae; genus Scaptomyza; species Scaptomyza tumidula. Next base: position 40,055 of record JAWNNW010001012.1, read on the forward strand.
AGCCTGCTTACTTGTTATACTAGTTTTGCAAGTGCAGAAATCTTTTTGCTTACTAAATTCGCTTCTTATTCATGTTCTTATGCTTCAAGCGATGATAATATAAACATAGGTCATAAGTATAAAAATTTGCCCTTCAGATATAATAAACATCAGTACGTCAAAAAAATATAGAAATGAAGGAATGGTCTTAATCTATAAACATAATTTGTTTTTGTGTGTAGGTGGTTTTAAAGTCATCGCTATATAAAGGCCGGTAAATAATTATCTGAAAATCACTTTTAAAATGTTTATTCAGGAGAGAGCGCAAACCGCACTTAAACTTAATTCTTGCTGCGTTCCCTAATATTCGTAGGTTCAAGAAAATGTTTCTGCTCCCATATCTAGTGAAATAAAATATTTGATACGTCGCCTTATCGCGTCGATAATCGGCTGCGGGGCTAGTTTATCGCCAAAATTTTTCTAATAACAGCAGCCAAATGGGAACTTATGCCTGGCTACGTGCCTGCCATATCAATGTCAACATCCCCCCCAAATCAGACCCAAAATCCGCACACACTTGCTGCCTTCCTACGACGCCCACTCATCATTAATAGGACAATTTTCGGAACGCCATTCTGACGTTTTCGAAAGTTTCTTTTATTGCATACATGAGCCATTTGCGTGCTTGTGCTTCCGTTTCCTTTCTGTTTCCGTCATAGACGCAGCTCGTTCACGCAGCCATTATGCTGTCGTTGCTTCAAATGGGACAACGTCTGGCCCCCGCCTAACCTCTCTGTCTCTGCCACACTACTCCTTCTATATTTTCCTACGATTGCCAAAGCTCGTCCTGGCTGGGATTGCCATGGTAGCTGCCTCGTGGTGCACATGTGTGCGTCTTTATAAGGCCGTCGTTATGTGTGCTCTTATTATCATAATCCGTTGAGTTGTTGCCGCATTAATTAAATTTAATTAAAGACATTTTGCAACATTTCTTCTGTACGTGGCAAACGTTGCAAATTGCAGCGTCTATAGCAGCGCACATGCCACATTTGCCCAAAGGCCCTCAACCCTCAATCCGAACCCGAAACCGTACCACATTTTCTCTGCAATGAAATCAATTTCTACAAATGAAACTCACTAATTAATATTCACAGAAACCATATTGGGATGTCAAATGTGTGCGTGTCGAAAAAATATTAATAAGCCGTTAACAATATTTTTTATATTATAATCAAGTAAACAAATTGGTACATACATCCTCCAGAACAGGAATATTTGCCATTTTGAAATTTCCATACTTTTGCAACATTAGCATTCGTTTTTTAAAGAAACTACTAGTTGTTCCCTAAACACTTGGAGTATTAACCATTTGGTTCCTCATATTGCGCAAAGTAGTTTAGTTGGTACCGAAATACTTAGAACATTGCAAATATTTTTGTTTATGGGATCGTCAGAGAAAGTTCCAAGACTGGGGAGATAGCAACATTTGATAGCATATCGATACACCTTGGGGTGCATCATCAAATATTGTGCAAAGATGGTGACTTCCCCCAGAGATCAACATCGAATATTTTTAAAGCCACTACTTTCACACGCATCAAAGAAAGTGTCTCCATTGACTCCATACACCCTATATTTACTTGATCAGCATCATGAGCTGAATCGATATTGCGATCTGTCTGTTTCCATGCACCCATGATCGGGTCCTGCTACTTGCTGCACTTAGATCACATGTCCAAATAGACTATTATAATATCCTTCAGCCGACTTTTAAATCATAGACCTCTAATAAGGTTTTGGTATGAACAAGTTAGAAGGCTGAACTTCAATCTTATATATGCTGGTTTTCAACCGATTGCAAAATTAATTACACAGATAATTACCCATAAAATTGATTTAAATGTTAGGTATTCCAGCGTTTCCAACCCAATGTATATATATATTCTTGACGTGCATCAGCCGGAAAGTCCTTTTCTTTGTTTAAACGCTGGAAAATTGATATTTGATATTAAAGTCTAGGCAGAACAGGTTTCCTCAATTGATCGATAACTTTCCAAGTTTCGACACAAACATGTTATCAATAACAATTCAGTCTTGAGTTAGTTAAACTGTTTGAATTAGTTTTGGATCTATGAACTTGAAATCATTTTGAAGCTGTGTCAAAATCTTAAAAGTAATACAGACTTCGGATTTTGATTCAGCAACACCCAGATCAGAACTTTTTTCCTTCGGAATCGGTGTAGAAACACCAGATATTATGAAAGTTTACTTTTGAACTTGTTTTAATGAGCGGAACATTAAGAAATAAGGTTTTAAGTTTTTTTTTATTTACTTTATAGTTTTTATTGTTGTTTACTTAAGATTAGATTTCTCATACAGCGCCGTTTAATGGTTGCTTTAATTTATTCATTTTTTGTTTTTAACTCACATACTTATCTGTTGTTTGCAAATTTATTATAGGTTTGGACTCTATTTTTAGCTAGAAGAAAGTCCATTTAAATTGTGTTATTATTTGTTATAATAATTATTTAATATATTTTTTGTTTCTTATAAATTATGCATTGCACTGCAATCATTTACAACTAGGACAAGAGTTGCTGCGCTTTTAATATTTGTGAGTCATCTCTCTTTTATTTTTTTCTCTCTCTGTAATACAGTTGTAAGTTCATCATAAAGTTTGAATATCATTCAGTTACGTATATGTGTGTGTGTTTCGAACATTTATTTTGTTTTCGAATTGTAATTGGGTTTGAGTAAAAATATTTGTTTTTTTTTTTTTTTTTGTATTTTCTTTATTTGTATATGTGTACTTGTTAATATTAAAGTTTGGTTGACTTCTACGTATATTAGTTTTTAGTTTTTAGGCTAGTCGATTCTCGTAAGAGTTTTTGTGACCCTGAAGGGTCGGTCAATGTCTTGGATGGGCTTGTGTTCTACTTTGTTTGTTTTTTGTGTTGTTTGCTTGTCAGAGACGTGCGAAGAAATAAGAACAAGTTTTTCATATGCTTTTAATTATTTTCGTTTTCATTTTAAAATATCATTATATCATAATTTACACAATTTGTCACAACTTATACTAAAAATAAGCAATTAACTTATTGCTTTAACTCAAACAAAATAAGTATGCAAATTAATATTAAAATATTTTTTTAGAAATGAGCAAATTAGCTAAGCCATTAAATTAAACTTATTTTAAGCTAAAACTAACACGTTTCCATCTAAATATTGTATGGCAACCAAAATCAAGCGAAACGCAACAAAATTGTATTCATTCAAATTTGCAAAACAAAACAAAAGGCAAAAGGTTCTTCAACTTCCAACTTCTGTGCATACATAACAAAAATATTAATTTAAAAATAACGTGCCCATTAGTTAATATAATAATATCACTTTAATCAATGTTGGGAAAACAAACGAAACAAGCGAAACATAAATTTCAAATAAATAGAATAATGATGACGCAAAAAATTTTCTTCCTGACCCTTTCGAAGACATATGTGACTGCTTTGTATATATGTTGACAGTACTACATACATATATGTATATATAAGTAGTATATATATATATATATAGGTTCATATATGTTTGTATATATATATATATTTGTCGTTAATTTTATTTGTATTTGTAAATATGAGTGTGAAAATTTTTGTTTCGCTTCATTTATGATAAATAAATATATACTTCTTTTACGTTTTAGATTTTTACTTTAATTACTTTTAATTATCTTGTAATTATTTTCTCACTGTTTACAATAGTTTAACTTTTTTATTTTGGGAGGTTAAAACTCTACGTATATGGGATTTTTGCCGGCATTTTCTTTTTACTTGGCCTGTTTAATTTTCAGATTAATGTTTACTTCTTTTTGTAATAATTTCTGTTGGATTGTTGTTGTTGTTGTTGTTGCAACCGTAAGCTGATACGTATTTAATGTTTTTTAAAAGTTTCTAATATTCGCTTCTCACACAGCTTAATGTATGTGTTTTTCAAAACTTTTAGTCACTGGCAAATCGACATTTATTATGTTTTTGATTTTGTTTTTTCTTTTCTTTACGTATATTTAATATTATCATAACGTTTTTTAAATCGTGATTATGCTTTTGGGTATGTTTCATACCGTTTTTTTACAATACACTTATACTTGTACATAGGGAAATGTTTTTGCTTTTTTTATTTTCTTTTCTTTTTTTTGTAAGAATATTTTTGTAAGTTTTGCATTTTTATTTTTCTTGCTTATGATTAACATTTAAGCTGGTATTTTAATTAATATTAATATGGCATTGACGGAACTATTGTACTTAGATTTCGTCTAAGCATTTCATTTAAAAGCATTGGCATACAAACAAATTACTGCACAAAAAACATACAACACAATAAACAAAACGATGGAAGAGTTTTCAAATAGTTTTTTTTTTTTCTCAATTAAAAATATTAAACAGAATAATTCCAATAAATATATGAGTACAAAATGTACACACAATCTATATCTCTATTAGTAAATAGGGGTATTATATATATGTACTAGTACTACTAACCATATTTAAATGTATATAATAAACAATAGTTAATGGTGTTTCTTATTTTATGTATGTACGTATGCATGTATGTATATATATATATATGTATATTGTGTATGTAATCCTAAAGCAGTCGCAAATAATTATACAGTTGAACTCGCTATTCGCTTTGTTGTCAACTGGCAATGTGCCGTTGACAACTTCACGGGGTTTATCTGACTATTTGACTATAAAATATAGCTCAATTCACATGGTTTTTTACAAATCATGGTTTCTTCCACTGCAAACCTCTTAGATTCAGCGTTTTGCTCTCAATAGCACTACATAAGCATTAACCGCTATTGTATATATATATATATATATATATATGTTTTTTTTTATGTATAGATCAATATGCTTATTAATTTCACTATGATGTGCACAGTGGGCTGGAGTTGATTTAAGAAAAGGAATGAAAGGATATCTTTCGAACAAACGATGATGATAAAAGTAATTAGATTAGACTGGGGTGTATATCTTTAGGCAATAATGTCTATCAAATAGTTAACACTGCCAAGCAAAGTTTAAGTATTAATGACGTTTGATTTATTTGTTTTGTTTCAAAGTGCATTGTTTAAATCCTTACATCTTAGAAAAACTTAAATTTTACAACTCCCAAGCAAGACATTTGCGTGTTGTCCCACTGTGCACAGTCATTGAACTTGCCTGCATATAAGTACATACATATGTACAAGTATGTATGTACTGAGTTATTTTTATGTACGTATGCATCTATGTATGTATGTATATGTATATCCATTATATTTAGACTTAAACAATTATTTACTATGTAAAACATTACGTATTTATGTTATCAACTTTTGTTTTTTTTGTTTTTTTTTTTCTTTTACACAGAAGAGTTGAAAAAAAACAACGCCAAACTCTACGCATCAAGCGAAGACGAAGACGAAGACGACGACGACAATGTCGATGGCGATGGCGAGACGGTGGTTGTTGGATTGTGGCGCTGGTGACGGTAATGACGGTAACGATGATTCAGGTGGCGAAATGATCATCCGCTGGCCATTTAGGAGTTGACCTTACTAACCGCTTTGAGTAGGTCATGACTGTTCTTGTCCAGAGTGCTCATCATACCCAGATTGCCCCCAAGGCCAGCTCCCAGGCCAGGCGCAAGACCGGATCCGATGCCAACGCCTACACCTACGCCCATGCCCAAACCAAGCTTGAGATCGTTCTGACCGACAACGGAGTGATGCAAATGGCCTGGATTATGGGAAATGATCGAGTGATGATCTTGTTGCTGTTGCTGCTGTTGCTGAAGCTGTTGTTGTTGTTGCTGCTGTTGTTGTTGCTGCTGTTGCTGTTGCTGCTGCTGCACTTGTTTGTTTTGCTGGGCGGATTTCATCGTCTCCTGAGCCTTCATTTTCTCTTGCTCCTCCCGATCGCGGCGAGCCTGAATAACGAACAAAGTATAGTAAAAAGAAACGCAAAGTTTTAAAACACAATTAACATTGGGGGGGTTTTTTTTTTTTTGTTTCTAATGAATTATTAAAAGTTTAAAACCATACCTGCTCGTTGATCTCTTTGACCGCGCGCAGCTCCTTTTTTAGCTTCATTCGCCGGTTTTGGAACCAGATTTTTATCTGACGCTCAGTCAGGCAAAGTGCGTGCGCAATCTCAATGCGTCGTCGCCGCGTCAAATAGTGATTGAAGTGAAACTCTTTCTCCAGCTCCAATGTTTGGAAGCGGGTATAAGTCTGACGACCGCGACGCCGTGGACATCCATTTGGCCCTGCAACACAAACAACAAAACAAGCAAGTCGCGTTAGTATTAGTCACGATTGACATTATGTTTCTTCTTTTTTTGGATACTCTTAATGAGCTGCGAATATATTTCACAACGCCAGAAATGGAATATCGCCTTGCCTTATGACCGCAAAATATGTGAACGTGTTGTCAGCATTCAAATCGAATCAGTTAATGTGCTTGATTTGTGACACGAGACAACTTTGACAGTTTGGCAATTGTTTAATTGCTCGTTTGCAGGCGAATGTATATGCAACTGGCTCGAATACGGAAACGAATGTGAATGCACTGCAAAATATATTTGAAGTAAACATTTTGCCTTAACCAGGCGAACTCTTACGTCAGCTCAGCCGTCAGCCAGCAGCCGTTAGCCGTCAGTCGACAGCGCCACACAGCGCGAGGCGCGGCAGGACATTATCTCTCTGGGGGTCGATTGACGGCTGGTTGGGCTCTGATTCTGATTTCAATGGTTGTATTGCATGACATGGAAAGGGTGAAGCAGAAGAGAGCCTTTCACAGCAGTCGCTTCCCGCTGGGATGTGAAATATTTTCTAAGCATTTTTGTCTTACATTTCCCGATTTTGGTTGCTGTTTTGAAATTGTTTTTGCTTTCTTTTTTCTATTTATATTTTTTTTTTTTAGCAATTTTTCACGCTACCTGTGCGAATTTTTAGCTTGACAGTGCGTGGATGATGTAGCAAAGGGAAAGGCTATAGACATGCGTTTCGTGTTTATGTTTCGGAAATCAACAATTTCGCTATCTGCAAATTGCAGGCCACACGGCTCACTTTTTCCGCTTGCTGTTTTATGACAGCACCTTTCGTTTTTTGTTTTCTTTTTTTTAGGTAAACGGATTTCACGTCAACGGCAAATTTTTTATGGTCTAACAAGTTCCCAGTTTACCGACAACAAGGCGATGGACATATTTTGCGTAATATTTTGAAAGGTGCATTTATGTACATTTTCAAAGAAGTTGTAAATCATTGCTAAAATTATTTTTCATTTTCCTCAAGATTGCCTTTTTTTTTCATTTTCCGAAAACGGTTAGACACGTTCATTAAAAAAGAAGAGAGGTAATTGAAATAGTTAACTTTGTATCAGTCTTTATGAATTTTGTCATTTTGATTACATTAATTGGAAGTGCTATTTCGAAGACCAGCAAGCCATGGTCATAAAAACATTCAAGTTTTGCAATTGCAGAAGCTTTTGTCCACTTCGAAACAACTTGAATTCCAATCAGGCCCGAACAAGGGCATAGACAGGGCACAAAAATGCTAAACTAATCTAAATTATTTACTCGCTACAATGAACAGCTACAATTCGTCCCATAAATCACGACTCCCAGGACACACACTCGCCCCTAAAAGAGATTTACGACGTTCGCAATAGTGGCGCACGAGTGCGAGCGTGACAGCTGCATTGCACACAGGAGTGCTGGAATACAATATGGCTGCCGCGCCGCATATGTGTGTGTCCGACAGGTAGGTATACTAACACACACTCAGAAAGCGGGAGCGTCGTCATGGCAACGAATGTTGTTGTTGCTGCTATCGGCAGAGACACCAACGTCAACGCCACGGCGTTGCCACTTGATGGTAAGAGCGGTGGTGGTAAATGGTGAGTCGGCGCACAGCTGAGCGCACCAAACCAAAAACCTGAATTACAAACCGACACAGAGAAACAGAGAGAGAGAGAGAGAGAGAGAGCGCACTTTGAGCCAGATGGTTTAGCTCAAAATCTTTGAAACTGTGCGAGACATATTGATTTTTCATTTAAGTTGATGGCAGATTTTTTTTCGTAATGGCCGTCAATGGACAACACTTCAGAGGAATGCACTCAATAACAGTTGGTTTGCAAAACGATCTTATTGCCTCACACCGAATAGATAACCATAATACGCATATTTATATTGATAGGTTTTCTAAAATAGTTTATTGATCTCCACAGTGGTAAAGTAAAATAAAAATTGGGTTTTGAATATCTTTAAAATCAATTTGATAAAGCTAAGACCACAATTATACGTGTATGTTTCAAAGTTAAGATGGAATGAAATTCAAATATGAAGACAATAAGGCGAAGGCAAAGTGAAAATAATAAATATGTCTCAAATATTAATTTGCATTTTGTTTATCTCAATATTTCAACAAATATACGCTAAAAACAAAGATTTAAGAGTTTTAATTATGAAAAAGTTTCAGTAAAAGTCAGCTTAAAGTTCAGTTAATTGCAAATTCGTTTTCAATTGATTCAATTTTATCTGCCAGTCACTAACATTCCCGTTGCACAGATAAAAATCAATGAATTTATTGCCCGTTTAATAAGCGGTAAGCTAGAAATCAAGTTTAAGCCAAGTACAGCGATCCTAAAGTTAACCGGTTTATTGCACAATTCGTACAAAATCGATATCCATTTTCAATTAAAAATCAATTAGCCCGCCATAAACTGCCGCTGCAATTGACTGACGATACAGCGCTTCTATGCTTCTATGAACCGAAAGCTTCGTTGCAGTGATTCACGATCCAATTGGGGCGTCTTGAATAAGTTATTGAGTGGGCAGGCAGGGCAGACCAATGCGCAATAGCCAACAATAGCGTCGTCCTAAATAAACGAAACGACCAACAACAAATAGTAACTATGGCTAAAACCGACGCCGCCATTCAAGACGTCTTGGCGTGCTGGCCAAATACCGTCGAGGGTGCAGCTAAATACTAAACTAAAATGGGAAGGCGTTCAAGTTTCTGCTGCTTGTAAGCATTTTGTATAACAATGTTTAACACTTATAAATATTCATAATAATATTTACTGTAATGGTTTATGAAACTGCAATGCGTATAAACAAGTCACAATTATAAAAGAATGCTTCAAGTTATGATGACATTAAAAGCATAAAAACAATTCAATAAAGATACGCACACATAAACACACGCACAAAAAAAATCCGACGGATCTTGTAAGCAGCACGTAAAAATGGTAAAAGTTGTTTGTATGACTAAAAGTGTTGCACACACAGGAAAAAAAATAAAATAAAATTAATAAGCACTTTGATGGTTAATTAAACTTAATGCTAACGAATGAGCATCAAATTCGACTTGTTAAATAAAGAATTACTATGAAGAGGAAAATTTCAAATTTTTCACATTTTATTGAAAGTTTTGACGTATTTATGCACAAAAATATTTGATACAAATATTATTCCTGTAATGCAAATTCTTTTCAGTGCAGTTTGTTTCATTGAAGACCGAAGGAGCTGCGCTTTAATTTCAATACGGATTTTAAATATTCTTTAAGTGAAGAGTGAATGGTTTTATATGAATTGAAATCGTTTGATCTGGAAAATAAGCAAGTTTCGAATATTTTTAAATAAAAATATTTAATACATCAAAAACTAAAATGCTTGCTGAAATATTTGTACATATTTATTTTAATAAATTATATTTAAGCATGCGTTTGTAGTTGGATTGAATATGCTTCAACATTTTAATCAATATGCTCATTCTGTTGCTTAAACATTTTTGAAGTTGAGACAACTAAACGTTAAACTAGTCTAAAATGTATTTTTCATATTTAAAACAACTATTTTCGTAATGAACTTTCGTGTGATTGTAGGGTACACAATACTAAATGGTATCTAATTCTACATTGTAACATACATTAATGTATGCACCTCTCCATTGTACCTTAAAAAAAAGCGGTATCTGTAGAAAGGGAATAATATCAACGACTTCGTCGGTTTGTTTATCAAGCGACACAAAACTGTTGTTGAAGTAAACAACATTTTTTCAGTTTCTATTTTCTATGGTTTGGTTCTTGTTGTGATGAATAATAAACAAATCGTACAATCGTTTGACACAAACTTTAAAACATTGTGGCTAGTGTTCTTGTCGCTTTATATGTTTTCAATGTGAGTGTTCTTGTTGGCAATTCACTTGAATTGCTTCCATGTTTGAATGCGTATTCATGAGTTCCATAATTTTTGATGATTTGCAACTGAATTTCCGATAGCTGCAGAATTCGAACCAGCGAGTGTTTGTTTGTTTTGTTTTTCAACGTTTTTGGCAGCCACAAAGTTTGTTATGATGCAATTTTAGACGTTGCGGCTGCCAAAAACAGTTGCCAAAGATGCTGATGATGCAAGTTTGCAGAGAAACACAAACAAACAAATTGAGCATTTTGTGAAATTAAAGTTTTTATCTGTCTGTGTGACTTAAAGTTGGCTTATGCTGTATATAAATATATTTGAAAAGTATTCTCCTTAATATTGTCATTTTAAAATCATATTAATATAGGACAATAGCAAGCATGTTGGTAATTACAGCAATAACTACATTTTTGAAGGAAAGTGAATTAAACGATTTTTTTAGTATGTCGTATTTGATTTGCGATCGTAAGTCGCATCACTTGGACTTCGTCTACACTTTCTTCTCAGTTTTTGTTTTTTTGACTTCTCAACGTATTTTGTGGCGTGTTTTTTTGTATGTTGTCTACTGATTTGTTTGTATTTGCTATGCATTTTCGAAACGAACTTCCCGGATGGAATGTTGAAAGATATATATAAATAAACATCAGGCATTCAACAAGCACAACGAAAACACTCATACATACATACTACATACATTCTCACATGCATACATACATGTGTACCTATGTTCAAATACAAAATGAACAATGAGCGTCCAAATATTTATGTCTTAACAACTGGTTCCACAAACTTTGACAAAGTGCTTTGAGAACGATCTTTTGCGCATTTAGCACAAATTGCAGTGTTCTTTTTGTTGAATGCACGACACAAAATGGCTTCCCCAGGGACAGAACATCCATATCCAAGGATATGCAAATGCTGCCTCGCAGCAGTGACAGGACTAATTAAACTTTTAAAGAAAGGCTGCTTACAAAGACTTCCTGAGCTAAACTGAGCTGAGCTGAGCTGAGCTACAGGGCAACTACATCTGTACTCTAAGCTAGGGGAACATCTGGCGCCTTTTGTTCGGCTTTTAGCGGACTGTGAGGAAGCGACAGAATAAAGGCGATTGTGAATGGGGGTGGGCGAGGCATGTAAGCGCCGCCATTTACTTTCATTCTAAGAGGGTGGCAGAAGCCGATGTTGTGCTCTGTTGTTGCTGTTGCTGCAGATAATTTATGTTTATTAAATTTATTTAAATTTAATCAGACGCGCAACATTCTGTGCCGAAAGCGGTAGCATGAACAGGCAAAAATGTTCCGAACGAAACTTCAAGGATAGAGAGAGAGATGGGTGCTTGAAGGGGTGGTTGGTGCGCGAGGATGGAACACAACCTGGTAGCGACAGCCTGGGATTGGGGATGCTTTTTGTGCAATTTATGTGCAACGCGTTGTTGCCAATGTTGTTGTTTTCGTTAGCGTTGCTATCCGGGCACGCCCTCATCCCCCCACCCACATCACCCACATCACCTTGTATCAGCCCCAACTCCCTCTCAACTTAAAGAGAAGAAGCGGCAGTAGCATAAATTGCTAATTGTGTGCTTAATCTTGAAATATATATGGCAGGGCGTCGCTATCTGTTTTGGCTCGGTCTCAGTCTCGATTCGTTTCGATTCGTTTCGTTTGGGTTTGCGTCGAGAAGGTTTTGCTGTTGCAAATATTATCAAGCATTAAGTGCTCGCTCCTCAGGGATTAATATATTCTCATCAAATATTTCGCGCCATTATTGGAAATGAACGCTGTTGTTGTTGATGTTGCTGTTGTTGCTGTATCTATTTGCGTTTAGGGTGCCAAATTCAAGACATATATATAATGGACTAAATGCTAGATTCCATCTTCAACAACAACATGCAAAAAGAACACAATTTTGGTTCATGCAATATTTAAAAATAAATTTTGTATTAATTTAATATCTATAATATTTTTGAAATTGTTTTATTGCTTATTTTCATACTAATTTCGTGCAAAATGTTAAAGAATATACTTTGGATATAAGAAGCGATAATCGTACCAAAAACCGTACAATGAATGAATCAATAACATTAAAAGTGTCTAAAAGAAACGTGTTGCAGCTGATTTAAATTTAAATGTGCTGGATTTATACCAAATATGTAAGTTACAAAATAATCAATACAATCCTTAGAAACTTATAAAAATGAATGCACAACAAGGTTGTTGCAAGTTATCGATAAATCATTCCGCTTCCGGTATACAATAAAATCTTGAATTTGGAAAACTTGGCACAAAGCTTGAAACTATAGACGAAAAAATGTGTTAAACTTATAATTGAAAACGGCTGAGATATGGAAGATTGAAGATTATCCATCAAGCATTTCTGAAGTAGTGCAAGCATGGCCGTACATGTAAGCCTAAGGGTTCAGGGTATCTTCTAGGAGAGCTTACTCGACAATCGATCTTGTTTTTGCTAGTTTATGATCCTCTTTAATTTATTTTCCAAATGCTGTTAATATGATTGAACTGTGATGAATAAAATATAATTGGTAATACTTGGTCTTAAAGCTTGTTTAATTTGTTAGTTTTTCTCGGGTTTAAATGCGTTTAAGTCGTTTACATATGTTTTGTATATTTTTAACTCTCAAAAAAAAACATTTTTAGCACAAAGACAATGAAGGCGTGACTTCTGTTAAACCGACGCTGTTATTTTCTACAGCCAGACACACTTTTTCAGCCCAAAAATGTTACTTTGTGTGAGTGTTTGTGCGTGTGTGTGTTTACTCATACGTATGCATAAAGCCATGACAACAGAAACATTCGAATTCGTACAGGGAACGGGAGCGGGAGCGGAAAAAGGAGCGAGGATAACAGCGCATAACGACAAAAATAACAGCAACAAAAACAGTAAGAAGAAGAGGAAGAACGGCAGCCATTAGAGCCATTCACCCTTACTGTCTTTATGGTATTTTTAATCTCGTGGGTGGTTGGCGGCCCCCTTTCCAACCACACAAATGACACCCACCCACCCACATCTACTTGGGAGACTCGTGTATTCAGTTTCGAAACGAAGGGGAACGCATGAACGCAAATGTCGACAAGGATGCGTACGAGGATGGAATTTTTTTGCACGCACTGCAAACACGAGGGAGTGATAAGACAAAATACCCACAATAAATGTGAAAAATATATGGCCCAGAGTAAAAGGGAAAAGCGAAGAAGAAGAAAAACCGCAACACAACACAACTGCAAAAAACAAACTTGCCGAAAAAGAAGAAGGCGAACGAACAAAATCAAAAGGCCATCCGTTGCTCCACACCACCGAAAGTAACGAAAAAGAATTTGCTAGCTTGCCCAGGGGGAGTGCGAACTAATTTGGACAGACGCCGAACCAAAAGCAAAGGAAAGGCGAACGCAAGGCGAGGCAAGGCAAACGGGTTCCATTGGGGGCAGCTGGAACATTTGTAACGATGGCCCATAAATGGCATTAGGCGTCTAGAATTGGTAATCCGCAAGATTTTTTTGCCAATGACGATGGCTCTGTGCTTGACAGCTGTCGTTGCTGTCGTAGCCGCAGCTTCCGGCCACGCGTCGCCAACTGACCTCAACTTCAATGTTAGGGTGATGTGTCTGTATGTGTATTTGTGTGTGTGTGTGTGTTTTGTGCCTTCGTTTAATTGCAAATGTAAGGCGTTTAATACGCACCAGTTGCGATTAAAATCGCCGCGAATCGACACGACAATCAACGGCCTTTCAATGATCACAATGAAGTGGTGCCCAAATTGTGTCTGCGTGTGTGTCTACACATGTGTGTATGTATGTAGATGCTGTTGTTGTGGCCGGGTCGTCAACACTTTTCGGCAACAACAGCAACAGCAACCAAATGTGTATAATAAAAGAAAAAGGTTCAATGGCGACTGCAATTGGCCTCGTCTTGCCCTTTGGATGCCTCATTGGCTTTCGGCAAAGGCAAACGCAATGGCAAAGGCAAAAAACAGAATTGAAATTGATTGCCTTCATTGGATATTCGTTTTTGCTGTTGTTGTTGTTGTTGTTCCTGAGTCTCTGTTGCCAAGTTCATTTGTGCGTTCTATGAACCTTGGCAACGGTATATCGACTTTTATTTGAAAATTAGACCAACTGCTTCGAAGTGAGAAAATTGTGCAGCCTCAAGTAATTTCCATTTCCATTGCGTTTACGGCCCACTGCACACAGCGATACCACAATTCCCCCCTCCCTCCCCCCACCCACATTCCCCTCTCAACATTCGTTTTTATTTTGTTTCGTATTTGGTAAAAACAAACACGAATTTCGAATTTCTATTTCTACGAAAAGGCAACTTTTGGGCAGATGTCGTCCATAACTTAACTTGCGTGGGCCGCGCGCGACTTCGGCTTGAAACGATGACGTATTAAATTGCCATTCCAAGAGGGCTCGAAACGGTTCCCCCATTCCCATTCCTGTCCCCGACTGTTTGTCGCTCACACTCTGCCTCTGCCTCTGCCTGTGCCCTTCGGAAATTCGTGACATTTAAATTCGTATAAAAAACATCGATTGATCGACGCATTTGCTGCGGGTTCTATATTTACCTAGCACCCACCGTGCACATAACTCATGCTTAGCCTTAGCCTCGATGCCCATTCTCATTTCGGCTCGGTTCCCAAACCCGGATCCACTATACCAATTTAAATGTGTGCCTAATGCCCAATACTCGTAATTTCATTTTGTTGTGGCGTCCCTGCCTAACGTCTTCTTTGAAGGTGTGGTCCTGCCTGCTGACTTACTCACACCCACATTCTTCCTCTCTCTCTCTCTCTCTTTCTACCTCTGGTTTTGTCGATCGACTGAATAGTTGCTCAGATGAAGACCACATACAAGAAACATTCATCTCATGATGTTACCTGTTTTTCCCCCTTTCTTGGCACACAAGGATCTTAAAAAATGGCGGCCGAGGCAACTAAATCATTTGTTATACAAAAGGACCAATCCCAATTGTTGATTACCCCCAATCTCAAATAAATTACAATTTATGTTCACAGCCATGAGCTTGTAGGTAAGCTAAGAAGGTATAAGGGGTGTTATAAAAGTAATAGTACTGTTCAAAGTGATGTGTTCATCGAAGGCTGAAAGAAAGTTGACTCACAACCTTTTACTAACAAAACCTATTCACAATTGAATGATAGAAAAAAAAAACAAGATTTTATAGCGGATTTATAATGACAATGACAAAAACCTTGCTAGCCGGTTATGTATAACCTTTCTGGCTGCTTGCCTGCTAGTTTTGAAATGTTTCTTTAAAGATGTAAGATAAATGTAAGTACATCAATGATGAAGGCAATGATTCCGTCGGTTCAAGAAACTAAAAGATATGTCAACAATTATTGCGGGTACCATAGGTAAGGAATACATTGTAATTTTATGGATAGCTAAATTATTTATTCTTGTTGCAATTATAATCTGCTTCATCGATTAATTAACTTATCACCGAAAACAAATTATGAAACAAAATGTGTTTAATTCGAGTTTCAGATTTAATTGAAACTATTAAATTCGTTATGAACTATCAAATGAAAATATTCGTTCAATTGATTTCGAAGAAATAGAAAACTCAAAAACTGCTGGCTTTAAACAACATTTATAGTTTTTGAATAGTGTAAGAAAAAACAAACAAAGCTCTTCAAAAATGACTCGTGCTGATAGTTATTATAAGTGAAATTATCCATTAGCTGCTATTTCGTATACAATGTGAATATTTATGTGTATGGCTCATATCGCTAACGATAATGTCAGCAATCGCAGCTCAGACACACACACATAATAAAAGTTTATCTCTCAAATGAATGACATGAACAACAACTAAAAGAATGGCAGGCAAAGTGCATTAACCGGCGTGTATAATTCCGTAATAAAATTTATATTAACGACTACTTGCAGTAATTAATAATGGGGGCTGCTCGAAAGGCTCAAACAGCAATTACAAGAGCGTGAAATGGAGACCGTCACGCAGAGTGCGAAATGCGGAAAATGGCTTGGGAAATTGAAATGACGTGGAGCACGCGAAACGAGAAATATATATATATATAAAACACCTAAAGTCCAAACGAGAAGAACAACAACTAAATATATAAAACTTAACTGTGACTTTGTCTAAATTGAAACAACAATCAAAATTAATGAAAACGCTAAAGTTTTGCGCTAAAGCCAAGGATTTGCGACATGTGCAAAACAGACAACAACGAGGATCGGAAACTTCTGTTTTTGTTTGGCGTAAGGTGTGTGTGTGTGTGTATGTGTGTGCGCGCTTTTAATTTGATTTCGTCTGCAACATTTACATGTCTGTCAGGTCACGTGGGGGGGGGGGGGGGGCAACACAAAGCGCCAGCCTCCTGCCAAAGTGTCTGTCTCTTTGGCTTCTGGCTTTCATTTTTGGCTCGCAGTTACCCGCCTGCTTTAATTTCTCGTGTAATTCAAACCCTTTTGCCAATTTGCGCCACTTGGGCATTAAAACCGCGATTAATAGCCACACACATACACACACATACACACAAAAACACAGAGGGTAGTTAAAAATGCTCGATGCTGGCGCGGGGTTTTGGCGCGGGTTGGCGCTGCGTTTTTTTTTTTTGTTGCCGTTAACTTGCATTTGCAAACGTGTCATTTGAAATTTTCTGTTTTCTGTTGGCGTGTAGAAGGGTTAAAAAAAACACAAACAAAAAAAATACGCCACGAAACGTGCCGATAACACGGTGTCGCACATTAACCCCGCCCACTACACGCGACACGCCCTCGATAAAGGCGAGATGGTGAGCAAAACAAAGCAAGCGATAGAGAGAGAGAGGGAGGGAGTAAGAGAGATGACGCCAAATGCAAATACACATACTACACACAACAAAAATAAAAATAAAAAAAAATGAAAACAAGAAAACAACAAGAGAAAATCGGAAATTAAACAAAACCAAAACGAAACGAAATGGAATTCGCTTATCGCGCCTCATAAATTAACCCTTGCAGTGTCGAGCAGACAAACATACGGACGGACAAACGGACAGACGGACTTACCCGGGCCTCCGAATTTGGTTGAACCGCCATCTCATTTTACTCAACCCACTCAGAAATTGACGAAGATGGCGGGACAGAGACAGAGACAGAGAGAGAGAGAGACTGGGCGTTAAGTGGTTGCTCCGGTCGAAGTTTATCTGCCAACTAACCAGATGCAAATGCATCTAGAACTGTACTCAGTCAAAGATGTGTGATGCGACCTACAGTCAATGAACGTTGACACATTTGCTAGTGTTGGATTAAAATCATAATTGAAAATTAAAGAAGAAAGCATTGTGCTGCTTATTTGAGCGCTTCTTTCAGCGATAG
The DNA here is from genome assembly GCA_035044465.1 of Scaptomyza tumidula. Classification (NCBI taxonomy): domain Eukaryota; kingdom Metazoa; phylum Arthropoda; class Insecta; order Diptera; family Drosophilidae; genus Scaptomyza; species Scaptomyza tumidula. Next base: position 57,634 of record JAWNNW010001012.1, read on the forward strand.
GCGGCGAATGGAATTTAAGCACAGACGCGATTGACTTTGTTTATGGAACTGTGACTGTTGTCAATTTGATTCAATGCCACTTCATTGTGACCTATGCCAACCCACAATGCGATCACTTATCATGAGTTATGATTATGGCATGTTAAATTAATAAAAATAATGAATATTATTGTTTAGTGCGCGATTCGACGCTATCTCAATAAAGGTGAAGAAGGCAAATCAAATGAATCGATGAAGCCGTTTACAGATAGACCAAACACAACATCAGCGACAAAACATTGTCTATATATATATATATGCACATATACATTCCTACTTACAGTATGTCGAACGAATGGTACAGACACTCAGACCAACTATGGAAAATGTGGTTACTGTTTGTTTCTCTATTTCCAAGCGGGCAGAGGTACTAGTATGAAATATATTTAAATCAAGGTGCGTGCACATTAAAATTACCATTTTCAATCCAATTATACACACATTTTTAAATATATATATATGTGTGTATTTTTTATTTTGTGTTCACCTATGTTCGAATTGTTACAGAAAGTTTGTTGCTAACGCGCAACCGTAACCTACGATCATAAGTATGAGTATGCGAGAGTTAATAAAATAAGCCACGCCAAGCAGTCAGATTAAGTGTTATCTAACTAAAGCCTCTTCAAATAAAGAAATAGAATGATCCGTATTAAAAAAAAGGCATTTTACTTCCGAACTTGGTTTTAAAGTATCCGAGTTTAAATAAAAATGTTTTTAAAATATGATATGAATAATATTTGAATTAAATATCTTTGTGAAGCAGTGTTAATACGTTGCAACTTTAGGTGAAATATAAAAAATGTTTATTCTACTTTTTCATATTAATTATGAATTAAACATGTTCAGATTTTAGGTCGAGCATATTCGTATTTAATGATAAATCATACCAGAAAATAGTTGCGTTAACCATTAAAATGCTTATTTATGAGTGTAAGAATGAATAAATGAATATTTTGGTGTTTTATTTAAATTACGGACTCTCATAATAAAACCGCGAATGACAAATAACAGAGAATAGCTGAAAGTAATTAAGGCCAAAAGCTGTGCAGTAGTCAATAAACATGAAACAAACAAAAACATATGTAGGCAAATTGTAAGAAAATCGAGTTAATTACTTGTCAAACAATGACGGTTAGTGTTGTAAATTGCTCAAATGACTTAACCCACACACACACACAGCACTAAAAGCGCCCACATTGATTTATTTACAGAGCAAACAAACGGTTGAGTTGAACAGCGCTTTGGGGAGGTGGAGTGTGGGGCAATGTGGAGCTAACTCAAATATCAAACGATCTGTGAAGCTGAAAGCAACTCCCCAGCACGTACTATACACAAACCACCGAGGAGGGCTTTGGCCGCCACTTCCACTTCCACTTCCAAGGAGTGCCCCAGAGCCAGAGTCGTCTCCGATTTCAGCATGTTCCCAGCTAAATCTGTCAGACTGAATGCGCCACAGATTTTGTTTGTGCAGTGCCAATAAAACGTTAAGCAATTATATGCCACACAGCCAAGAGCTTAAACATCCGAAAAATAAAACTGTCTTGCATAAGGTAGAAAATCGTTTTCAACTACTGTGCGATTGTATGCGCTTTCAATGCAACATAAGGATATGTGAAAAGGGATCAAAAATAAATTAGACCGAAATATCGAAAGACTTAACTTAACTGAACCATCGATTTAATTGAAATCAATTTTTAGAGCGGTTTCAATTGAGTTTTTAAACAAAAAACATGTCTCAATTATTCACTAAAATATGAGCAGTGATCACAGTTTTCTAATCTAGAAAATAACATTAAACATTAAATAAACTCTTAAATTTGATTTGCCCTATATACATGCATACGTACGTACATATATATATGTTTGAATGTAGTTCGTCTCCTGCTTGCGTTGACTAATTAAAGTAAGTGAGGCAACAAAATTGCTACGTGACACACTTGCAACCGAATTGAATTGCAAACGTTAAAGTCGTTAATCTTTTTATGACTCCCATTGTGTGTGTACGATGATCGTGAGCTGCTGCTACTCGTGTTCATTTGATGACTATTCTTCAGCTTAAAGTTATTTTTCTTTTTATATGGGCATTATCGTTCGACTAAGTAATTAAAGCAAATTGTGCAGGGGACACCATCTGGGCCCATGAAAGCTGTCAAAATGTTCCCTGAAAACCAATCGCAAAGCAATAATGATCAAACATTCATTCACAATATACAATAACGATCGTTGCGGTTCTCAGAGCTGTCGCGGATCAGAGCCGTTACGTTGCGGTAGTCAGCATCGTTATGCGTGGCACAAAACCGTCCGTAAAATCGTAAATAGATCATAAAACGCTCGTAAAATCAATTTAACGACAGCCGTTAAAACAGAACGCTACACGATCCACGCTGACAATCGAATTGATCAATCGATTCAAACTAAGCTTCTTCGTGTGTTGTGTTGAGTTTTGGCAGAGTTAAGTTCAATTGAATTACACTTTCTTTGTTATGCTTTACAATTTGGCGCCTCGATTTCTGGGCTGGATTTGGTTACGTGATTTTATTGTTATGGACATGAAACATTTCGAAGAATCGATTTGGGGGGCCTGCGTGTTTGCGTCTTAACTTCATTTTAATAATCAGAGAGCAACGTGCAGTCTATCAACGTGATTTACGATCTTGCTCGACACTTGACTCGCATGCCATATTGCCTTTTATCTATCCTATCCAATTCAATGAATATTTGCTGCTCCTACACACAGCTAATTTCACAGATCGACGTACAAAATTGTGAAAAGGTATCTTGTCTGCCAGTTGCCGGATGTTTCTCTTTTTCTACTACTATTGTCGAACGAAAGATGCCTGTCCGAAAAATGATTTCAATAAACAAAACGATCGCACCAGGCAGGCAGGCGGCATTCATTCAATGGGACTCGAAAGTTGTGCGCGCAGGATTTATGACAGGTCGCTGCTTAAGTCAAAGTCAGCAGGAACAAGCCGTTGTGACGAATGCAGCAAGAAGGGTTTTGGCTGTTCAGTTCCTAAAAAAATGCTAGCTAATACACAGCAGGTAGACATAGACAATGTTCAAGGACACTTTGAAGTAAAAAAAAATTTGATGTTAATACAAAGGATAAACGCGAAGTACATTTTCATAAGTCATATTTATGCGGATAACCCATTGCCCATTGCCCAATGTCATTCGACTCATTTTCAAGGGTTTCGCTCACCAAATGATGGTACTTACCATTAAAATCGCCGCAGACGACACGCTCAAAGGGACTTCCCATCCAGTCTGAAATAGAAGGAAAATAAATATTATTGTACGTTTTTTAGTGCATGTTATAAAAAAGGAATAATTATGAGTATAACTGCTTCTTTAGCCTTGAGCTTAATGGATGAGATCTAACTGCATATGGAAACCATACATTCCTTACTAATTATCTGTCATGGTTTTTAAAGGCCCTTTTTTTGGCATAACCCATAACTTAACTTTAGCAAACCACTTACTCAAATAATTTTCAATTACACTGTAAGTTGTTAGAGCTATGCACAAAAAAAAGTAAACCAACTGCAATACCATTTTTGAAGGTTCAGACCACCAGCAACGTGGCCAATGACCAGGGCCGACAGCAAAAGCTGAACTGCTGGTTACACGACGATGTCGACAACGTGACGCCTAATTAATAAGCAGATGAAGCTGCTCGGCTTTTAGTCCGACGCGTTTTTAATTAAAATACACAAATTTCAGTCTGCCTTGCCTGTTGGCATTTTATCGGACAGACAGACAAACTCTAATGTGAACGAATAAATTCGCAAAGACGAGTCATTGTTGGGTAGAGGCTTTCAGAAGGGTAGGGTAGGGTAGGGTGTGTTGTCTCGTTGATAATTGCAAACTTATTTTATATTTGTAACCAGTTTATGTGTTCATTGCTTTACCCTTCCCCCCCCCATCCACTTTAGTGTTCTCCATATCAATTTCCTTAACTTTGCGCTTGCTATTTCAAATTTTTACGAGTCCTGCTTGCCTCGCTTTTCCAGATAATTAAGAAAAGTTAACGTCTTGCTTTTTTATCAGCATAATCAGGCAATGCAGATTCACCAGCAGCAGCAGCAGCAGCAGCAGCGACTTTTTGCAACTTCTACTCCCCAACCAAATGCATGGCTACATGCAACATTGTTGTTGTTGTTTTGGTTGGTGTCTGCTTGGTTGGTGCAACGATGTGAAAATGAAAATTCATTCAGACGCTTTGGCGTAAAATATTAAAATTCATTAGTTAAATTGCATTTGGCAAGCATTCAGCTGTAAAGCGATGCCGTGCCCGCTACTGCGTCCGGGTCTTTGGCTGTACAACAAGAAAGAGCGTAAAAGAGGCAAGAGGCAAGAGAGAGAGAGAGAGAGAGAGAAAGCCAAAGCTTAATGGCTGCACTGTATGCGACATAGTGGGGCCAAAAACGGCTTCGAGGCAAGAATGAGAACGTTGTTGTCCATGTCTTGGCATCGATTTTGGCTGAGCACAGACACAAACATACATACATGTACATATGTGTGAATGTCTGACGCTCTCCCGAGAAACTATTTTGTGTTTGTGTGTGTGTGTGTATGTGAGGGGATACGGCGATGTGTCGCGCACTTGGCTGCCATAATGGCGTCATGCTCGTATTTACTTTCATCGCAGTCCCAGTCTCGTCTATGATCTCGCTGACAATTTTATCGCCGTGGCGCTGGGAAGAGAGAGATATGCAAAATATTTCATTTGTCATTTGCGAAATACCGTTTGTCTTCTGGGCAAGCAAGCAGCAGCTTTTCATGCGGGTTTTTTCATACTTGATTGGATTTGTCTTGTTTTTATGCCATACACTCATAACACGTTATCAGATAACAAATCTAAAAATTTAAAAGATAACCACATGAATTATGCCGTTAACTCAAATTGGTCCAAAAGAACGTTACACAACCCGTTTTAGATAGTATAATTACTATTAATACATGATTTATTGAATCATTAAAAAAAAGAATAATTATATTCACATCAAAGTTAATAAGACGGAAAACACAAGTTTTAAATGTATCCATCAAAATCGGTTAACTTAGAAAGTAGTTCTGAACAAGTTCAGTTTGAGTCGGATAAGGTTAGATATTCATTAAACAAAAATCCATCAAACTATAGAAAGACACATTGATTACATCTATCTTTATAAGCAAAAATAATAAGAGAATAAAAATTACTTGTTTGCTGATCCCTGCGGCAAAAGAATCGAAAGACCTCCCGCAAAAGGTCGAAAGCCAACCGCAATCAATTTGTTGAGATCGTTAGATTTTATAGCTGTCTATTTTCATTATTTATTATTATTATAAGTTATCATAAATATAAACTCTTTTTACTTAATTAAGCAGTAAAATACAAGTTCATATAATTTTATATAACCGGTTTAAAACAAGCTTAACAACTTCGAATTTTGCAATGCCCTGTCAAAGTTCTGTTGAATTTCTGTTAGGTTCTGAACCAATTTTAAACGTTCTTCATATCAAGTTTTTTAAGACACGTCTAAGTTATTAATAAGATGCTAAAGGCATCGCTGTATCTAAAATAAAAAACAATTTCCAAAAGTAGATTTCGATTTAGTAATAAAGAATCACTTTATAAAGTCTCAGCCAATTCTTTGTTGCCGTCTATACATACGTGTATGTATTGATGGGCAGAGTTCATAACTTAGCCTAATTGGCCATCTATTCATAATTTGTATGCCATAACTCTTAGGGCATTAAACCGCAAGGAAAACCAGCGCCTACTGTGAGCTTTACAAAGAATATCGTGTTGATGAAAATGTGAAGTTAAAAATAAATAAATCAGCTGTGCAAAATGGGATGCACAACGAGGCTATCGTAAATTAAACTGACCTACATAAAATGCGCGCGAATATTATTGTACTACGTTTAAAGCATAAAAGAAATCAGCAGCACCACCAAGAACACCACTAAAAAACAGCAACAGGCACAACAATTTAAGAGCCAACAATTCAAACGGCAAAAAAACAACAACAACAATATAGTAACTATATGTATCTGTATCTTGTTCAGAGTATCTGACACTGAGTGATTGCAAGTTTTGTATGCGCGGGGGTACATCTAAGCATGTATGTATTATCGTATGTATATATGTATGTATGTTTGTATGTATGTACATGCTTTGCTTGTCTCTGAGGGTTTAAGTGTATATATGGCAACCTTGAAGCTATTTAAATTACAAATATCGACGAACAGTCTCAAAGCATAAACAACAAGTCAAGAAATATTCTTCGACATACCGAATGTTATACACACTCGAAAAGTGTACTTGCTTTTTTTTTATCTTGTAATTGTATGCCAGCTATAGAATAAAGTGGTCCGATCTGGCCAATTTTGACAAATGATCTGATCTGACTGCAACAAAATGCAGACTTTGACCTAAGTTTCAGTTCGACAGTTCAAATACTGAGGGACTATCTACAACAATTGATCTTAAACCATCGATAAGTTATGACGTCGCCAAAAGTTTCCATAGTAAGCTCGATTTAGAAACTTGAGCAATATATCTCTGAAAATTTCTTGAAAATCGGACATGGAACACGGGAGATATCGAGAATTAAAATTTTTTCACGCCCGCAGTAGCAACGGCAGGCATATTCTGTATACGCCTAAGCCCTGGGACTCAGGATTTATCGAGCTTTCTTGAATAAAGTCTTTTTTCTTTAAATTTAAATATAAACAAACTTTATATGAAAATCAATTAATCAGTTTATCAATAAAACACAAATAAATGAACTGCAAAAAAATTAATCCATTATCGATACAATCGATAGTTTGAGTTGTAGGCAAATAATTGATTGTTTTGTTCGATGGTACCATGATTATGATCGCTAACCCAAAGAATATATTTTCTTAAGAAATACATAATAAACATGAAAAAACATTTTTTAAGTAAAACCGATCGAACAAATGTAAAGATGAATCTTAGTTTTATTAGCATGATGTTTTTTTTTTTTTTTTATTCATTAAAGGTTGTTTTATCGATGATTTTTTTATTTTAACGTAGATTTTTATCGATTTTGTACAGAACTGCAAACTAGACGTTAAGCTTGTAGATATTCCTTATATGAGTTTTACTATTTCCTCTGACGCTGATCATTTTTTCAGTTGGTCGATAAGAACTATACTACATATTTGTACAAAAAATATATGCTTAAGAAACGTGTGGATCGGATAAACGTTTTTCTAATCTAGCTTCTCGACTTTTTGATCTCACCCATGATCTCTCCTACGATAAACTTTCTTCTTTCATATTTGGTGTTTCAGTAGATCATGATCAAACGACAACATTAAATTGTTCTGCAAGGGTATTTAGCGATCGGAGTGCCAAAAAGGCTATCTTTCTCATGTTTTTATTTACTGCTGCCACTTTTTAGCTGTCTGTTCGAATGTTTGCCAGTTTCAGCATCGTTTCATTTGTTGGTCCGCCCATCCGTCCGTCCGTGCGTCCAGTCATTGACGAAAATAAAAAAAAAATAATGATAATAATGTTGTTGTTCTTATTTAACGGAAAGAAATATGCGAATCGAACGACTTGGAAATGCCCCACAGAGCGTTCATTATGAATTTTGAATTGGCCCAAAATGAGCGCGTTTATCTATTGTTTATACGCCAGAATGGCCATAAAGGTATAAATTAAACTACCGGCCACAAGCGGCAATTGTTTGCCCTCTTCTCTATCCCCTTCCCCTTTCCGCCGTTGGGTGTCGCTGATTTATGGAGAACTTAATAGAGATTTTTATGTGCCCAGCGCTTCAATGTGAAATAAATAGGTTTTAACGATCCAAACACTGTTGAATCTTACCTGTAAGTGTCATCCATGGATAGCGAGGCAGATCCGCAATGCTCTGTCCGGCACCACCTGCTCCCGGCACTCCAGATGTGGGCTGTGTGCAGGCGTTGCCCAACGAGTCCACACCAATTGCTCCGGCATTGGCCGCTGATACCGCCGAGGCGGCCGCTGCATGCTGATAGAATTGTGCAAAGCTCGCGGATGCTGAAGCAGGTACGCTCATCGACTGGTAACTGTTCATTACAGTGTCTGTGTACCTGCTGATGAGTTTATGGTAAAAAGAAAATAACAATAAGCGATTAGCATAATCGAGAGTATTTGCCTTAAGTATCTAGCCTGCTCATGCTAATGTGCCACACACAACGAATGCCACAAAGACCTGCGAGACCCCGAGGCAAGCCGCAATACTTCACAAGCAGACTACACAATACACTCATACTGTGGTTACATCTAATTGAGCTCTAATTTTGTACACATTACGCGCGCGGCGTTACGTCCGCCTCCGACTTGACCCCGGCCATATGCAAATGGCCTCAGGAAGCAAGGTCAATGTGCGTGCGAATTATATGTCTGTGTGTGTGTGTGCGGTTGTAGTCTGGGACAAAGTGCCAGCAGGCAAAGTGCTGCAGAGTTACTCTAATTTTCCCAGCGGCCATTTGAGCACCACCAAAAATGATTGGTCAATGGACGATAATTAGAGTACATTGAAAATGGATTTGTGTTTAGCCAATGTGATTTAGGGTTTTCCAAACCGTTTTCGTTGTTTACTCATAATATGGTAGGTATTGTATATTGGATTAAATATGGACATATATATCACCCGTTCTTTCGACGTGATCTGATTATCTTTGTGCATGTATACATATATATTTTTCAATATATTTGAGAAAAACTGAGTCTAGATTAATTAAGCAATAATCTAATTTGTGATTTATGCATGCCACATTTTCTTGCAGTAAGATTAAATATATGAAATTGATTCGTTTTGGCTGCACTCACCTGCAGGATTTGTCTTCGAGGCCGGAAAAGCCCGGCATACCGGAGAGGCCACCATGGCTGGTGGGATGATTTGCCACATAGGGATACATCTTGCTAGTGGGTATGGCGAACGAGGAGCTGGCCGCTGGAGAGGGCGAAGAGCTGCTGTCTCCGGTCTGTGAGTTGCCCGCCGAGGGTGGCGTTAGGAGCAACTGCTGATGGGCGTGGCTCAGCGACTGGTGGCCCCCAAGCCCAGAGACGGATCCTTGAGAACTGACTGCGGCGGCGGCAGCGGCTAACTTGTTAATGTGTTGCTGCTGCTGCAGCTGAAGAGCGGCCGAAAGGGACGAGTACTGTGAATGTTGTTGTTGTTGTTGCTGTTGCTGCAGTTGTTGTTGTTGTTGAGAGGTCGAAGATGGCGACGACGAGGAGACGGGCGAATTAGACGATTGGCTCAGATGCTGTTGATTGCTGAGCTGGCTGCCGAGTTGCAGCGAACTGGAGCTAGGCGACAGCGATGCTGTCTGCAGATGGTTATGGCTTGAACCGCTGCTGCCTGGATGGACTCCTCCCGGGGTCGAGCTGTGGACTGTGGTTGCTGAGACGGCTGCTGCGGCTAGGGCGGCGGCAACTGCTGCTGATGACGAATTGGGTGTTGTTGTGGTTAAGTGCGAACTGATAAATGGCTGAAACTGTGGGTACTTTGGCAGCATACTATCGAAAACAAATTTTGACATTGCACATATCTTTCTCTCTGGCCGAGAATTACCGAATTTAGCGTCGGAGTCGATTTGGTTATTGTTTTAGTAGTACATGTGGTTGATTTGATGCTGTCGATGCTTTGTTAATCTCTACGCTCTGGTATACGCTGCTGTTTATATTGGAAATTTATAGTTTCAACTTGATGACTCTGTGATTCTCATGTTTGTGTGTATGCTTGTGCATGTGGCTCTTTAACAAATTGGATTTGAGTTCAACTAACAACTATTTTATTTACTCTTCCCCCTTAACGAGCTATTTATGGTACAGTGCTTGTAGGACTTTTCGTATTTAAATGACTTATTGATTAAACTTTGTTTTACATTAATAGCCAATACTATCCCTATTTAAAAACATTACTTTTCACATTCTTCTTTCCTTTTTTTCTCTTACTTCAAGTCCATCTAGTATCCCAATAGGAACATATTTTTATGGGAGTTACATGTAGATAACTGAAAAAAAGATATTATCTGTGTGTGTGAGATCTGTTGTAAAAATAATTAAATCTTCACACAATACAGGCAATAATTGATTTAGATGGGGTGGTTTTAAAAATACATAATGTATATGCCTGAACCCCGTTTGAAGCTAGTTGAACATAACTGAACATATTTCTTTAAAAAAGTTTCAAATGTTTACAAGACTTAAAGCAGGCTACTTTTGTAGAGTGAAGTCTTTTATCAATAAAATTCTCTGAATCATACATTTCAAATACAAATCTTGTTTACAGACTCAAATCGTAACAATTGAATTATATAGGGATCTTTGACCTTAGATTAGTTTTTTATTTAGGTGGCAAATAATGTTCCTACTACAAACCTTATAGTTTGTTAAATGGAATCACTGCTAATAAGATCATATGGTTTATTTCATCGAATCAATGCTTATAACATCAAATTTTATGTTAATTATTTATGAATAAAAATTCTAAACATAAAAACACACAAATCATAGACATAATCATTGGCTGATTCTTAATAAGTGATGCTTTATGCTTTACCCAAATGAACTGCACATAAACTTAATTGAATATATTCAGATGCGAAATGAATCTGATTTTTCGCATTACGAAATTTCCAATTTGCACGCATTTAAATATTCTTGCACAATGCCAAAAGGTTAGTAGAAACTACATAGGAATTGGGCAATGTTAGTATGATTAAAAATGTTACTAAGAGAGTGGAAATTGTATATATTTTGAAAGTGATAGCGTGCCAAGAATGAAATGTACCATATATCTCGAATTTGTTGTTGTCACATTTCGAGAATAATGGAGAAATTGTGTTTTATTTAATTTTACCTTTCGATTAGCGGCTCTCAGCTTTGCCTTACAAAATTTGCCTTTTGTTGCGTTTCGGTTGAAAGTGTTGCAACATGAATTCAAAACGAAATTTGTTAAAAATTTGCACTTGTATTTAGATGCATTCGCAGCTGATGTTCCTCATGCATTTCAAGCGTGTTTGTGTATGCGTGTATGTGTGTGTGTGTGTGTGTGGGAGAGTGCGACGTTTATTTGTTGTAAAAGTAATTAAAATGCGGCCATCAATTACACGGAAAATGTTTGAGGCGAGGTCGGCCCGTCGCTTGATTTATAGGCGCGCGATTTTTAATGACTGCGACGGCACTTGGCACTTGTCTCGTTTGTAAGGGATCGGATCGGGTCGACTGGGGCGTTATATTTTTATGGCGATGATTCACACAGTTCACTCCTTGTAAGGTGTAGGTGTTGGATGTTGTAAAGTCCCGACGCGTATTCTTTTAACGACTTTTCGAGTGCGTGTGGCAAGATTTTGTCGAAGTTCGTTGGTTCGTTGCTGCAGCGAGGGTGAAATGGCATTAATTACTTTGTTTTTAATGCCATAAAGAACACACTTCTTTCCGGCTTGAAAAACTATCGACTTTATGACTTTTAATATTTATAAACTGTTTTCACTTGTTTGTATGTACAATATGTTGTTTTTGATTCACGCACTGATTAGTGATTAACGATTAGCGATCAACGATAACCGCTAACTCAAAACTGTAGTTAATAATATTTGTATGTAGTTTGTAGATTAATTGACCGTTATCCGTTGTTTGATAGGATGTGTGTGTGTGTGTGTGTGTGTGTATGTGTGTGTTTGTTGGATTTTTACGCGCACTTCATGCCACTATAAACCACACTATAAAGCCATAAGCATCAACAAACAGTAAAACGACGACAATAAGAATGCCACAAAATAATAAACACAGCGAATTGCGAATGCGACTGCGAACGCGAATCGAATCGGAACGGAACGGAACGGATCGGAGATCGGCCAAGTCTCAAGTCAAGTCAAGTCAAGTCGAGCTGAATTGGATTGAGTTGAGTTGAGTTGAGCTGAGGCTGCGAGCGCTGTTCCGAAGACACTACTGCGCGCAACGATAATAAATATTATAATAAAACGAAATTTTTTAAAAGAGTATAAAAATTTCGTGTAATTGGTAATTTTTGCTGCCGACGCTGGCATCAACGCAAGCAGCGCGGCACAGCACTTGGCGACTGCGAGACAACAGTTTGGAGAGTTTGGGTTTGAGTTTGTATGTCTGTATGTCGTCTCTCTGTGTCTGTATGTCTGTCTACGTACTTGTCTGACTTGGGGGGCTCTGCCAGCGTGCGCGCTTTGTTGGATCGCTGTCTCCGTTTGTTTTTTGATGCCGGGTTGCGAACGAGTGGGTGCGGGATTTTTCGGTGCTGGGCGCTGTGTCCGCGTCGGCCGTTGTGGCGTTACGAGCAGCGAAACGTTTATGGCGCAATACAAAAGCCATGCGAGGCTAAGGCCGCAGCTTTTACCATGCAGAGACTCGTAGTCGTCGTCGTCGTCGCCGTCGTCGTCGCCCAGTCACCAGCAGCAATTCATTTCAAGCGCAGCGTTTAGTCTCTCACACAAATACACCAACACAAACACACACACACAAACCCACACGAACATCGCACCACACGCAAATATGCATTCAATGTAGTCTCATGTCTCTCTGTCGACGCTAGCGGCGTGGCGTGGCGTGGCGATGGCAATAAGAAACATGAATCTCATAGTGTTTGTCTCGCTCGCACTCAGTGATTCGCAATAAAACGTTAACAGCAGCAGCAGTTGCCATTGCTCGTGTATTAGTGTTCGTATGCGATAACGTGCATGTGCATGTGTGTGTGTCTGTGTGTGTGTGAGGCATGATGGCCGTTCAGTTCGAGTCAACGGAGACAATGGCAAAACTGTGAGCGCGAATTGAGTGCAAGAGCGAGTTTTTGTTTTTGAGTGCGCTTTTTGGTTTGAGTTATTTTCTGTGTGTGGTATATTTTGTTTTTCTGGTTCTGGTTCTGGTACTGGAGTTGGTTTTTTAGAGCGCACCCAATGGATGCTTAATTTTGATGTTTATAACGTGAGAATGCGAATGCGTATGCGCCAAGCATCCACACTAGCCACACACACGGCTATACAGCAATTGCTACATAAGCAACAACAACACAAACTGATGAGCGAAACTATAATTTTGAGTGCAAGTGCTTAAGCACTCAGTGCGAGAGTAAGCGAGAAACAGAGAGAGGGAGAGGGAGAGTGAGAGCGAGAGCGAGAGCGAGTGGAATGCCTGGTTAAATGTTTTATGCTTTGTTTGGCAAAATGTTATTGTTGCTTAAATTATTTTGTATCATTCATGTTGTTTCTGTTGTCTATACAAAATTTCTTTCACGTTGTGCGACACAATACAAAAGCGCGCCAAAAACCGCGAACATTAAAACCAACTACTGTGACTATTGTGTATATGTTTCTAATAAAAAATTTGTTCAAAATTTAGTCACTACAAATTTGTATTGCTCTAATTTTATTGAACTCATAAAAAATTCGCAAGTCTACAGAGCTCTCTTGCTGTCTCCGTCTCTCTCTTTTTCTCTCGCTCTCACATTTTTCTCTTACCCTGAAGCGATGGTGTGTATAAATGTATGTTTTTTACCCCTAAGCAAAAATTACGAAAAAAAATCCATAAATTCGGCAGATGAAAAACGCCGACACAGTCAAACTTAGTTTATTTTGTAGTTGAGTTTTGTTGTCGTTGTGTTGTTGTTGTTGTTGTTGCTGTATTCTGCCATTGTCGCTGGAATTGCTGTTATGACATTTTTATGAAAAATTTAATATTTACGACTGACCAAGCCGAACAAGAAGACATTTCTATATGGGAATTTCTTTTGTATTTGTGGGCATAGAATTAATTCGGAAATGCAACGAATTCGCAAATAGACAACTTTTTGCTTGAGTGGGCTCAAAGCGTGATGCCTAATCGAATCTAAATCGTTTTTGTTTGATAAGTAGGCAGTTTTCAACAAGCAAAAACAACAAAATTTTTATTTATTTAATTTAATTAGTAATAGCTGTAATATAAAAGATACTTAAAACTAATGTATATATACAAAAAGAGCACTCGCGTTCAGACCTCCGGCTCATGGTTTGAGACTCTAATGTTTGAGGCTATGTGCTTTTGTTTAATTTAAAATTTTAACTATTTACAATTTTCTTAAGTTGAAACAATGCTGAAATGCCGAAACCCAAAGAACACAACACATTGAAAAAACATCAACAGTCAATATGTTCTCTGATATTTTATGATTTTATTCAAAAGGCAAAGAAAATTTTAAATGCTTACTCCGAACACAAACAGTTTGGAATATATTTGAAGCAATATGGGTACACCTTCAAAAATGACTATGCCATGTTGAACCAAATTTCATATTCAAATTAAAGGCATCTAGCTGTCGTCCCGAAGCTTTAGATACTCTTTGTGATGCTCTTAATTTTTCTTATTTTTCGTTCTTATTTTTTGTTATTGATTGTGAGACATGTTTGATTTTATATCTGTTTATGCACATTGGTTAAAAATAGGAATTTTGGCTCATGATTGCGTAAAAATTTGATCCATTTGTACAAACTTTAAGAACAACGTTCTTAAATTAAGATCGCATTTATTGAGCTGAGCCGAAGTTGGTTCGGTTAACATTCGACTTAACTTCAATCGAAAAGTTTTTGGCAACAGCGCTATGACCAAGGCATCCGGTTAGTGAACGCAAGGTTCGATTCACGGGAAAGCGAAATGGTTTTTCATCGTCAGAGAATCTATAGTTGGTATATCTCGATGTGCGCTTTTCGGACATTTAAACAGTTCAACAGTTTGGAGCATTCTTGTTCATGCGTTCGACATGACCTAACTAGCGAAGACGATGCAGTTCTATATGCCTGACTAGGTTAGTGTCGTTGTGTACAGCGCATACAGCGCTCGTGGTTTTTTCGGAATCGAAAATCACTATCCGCCTCTATCGGTCCGAAGATGCGTCAAAGTATTTTTCATTGGAAAGCCCTAAATGTCGCCTTCATGCTTCAGCGCCATAGAGAAGCACGGTTAGGATTAGAGATATGTAAAGAGTTACATTTTTGGTGGTTCGAAAAAGGACTTTACTCTTGAGCTTTTAAAGCAACATTGGTTGGCAAGAGTTATCCGTGGACGTATCTCTTTGATGCTGGTTTCCATATAATTAAATCTTTTACAACTTCAAAGTTGCAACTATCTACAACATAATGTGTCGTATCCTTACTCCTTACTCCTTATAAGGTATTTCGTCTTGTCCATGTTTACCGCTAACCTTGGGCCTTAATCAATTCTTTTTAAAAGCTCCGCAGACTCCACGCACTTTGGTGCCAATGATGTCAATAAGCGTATGCCATTAGCTTGAAAAAATCGCAGTGCAGCCTCGCTTGGTATCAAATGGGTCGAATAGGTTCTTTTCCATCAGGACGGATCAGCATCAACATACAATGCCGAAGTAGCTTTGCTGGGATACCAGATTGAGATATGGCTGCGATTAACTTCATTCATTGTCAATTTTCTGTTCCGGATTTTCTGGTGTATCTTCGATTTTCCAGGTCTGAAGCTACACTGATAGGGTTCAATCAGTTCGTTCATAAAGGGTTTCAGTTTCTCAGTCATTAAGGCTGATGTCGCTGTAGTTGACGCAGTTTGCAATATCAACCTTTTTTGTAGAAAGAGCAGAGAACACTCAGACTCTAATTGGAGGCATGCTTTCTTGCGACTATATTTTGAATAAGATGGATGCATTCTGATCAACGCAGCTGATAGGCACCGCTTTGACAGGATTTAGTCAATATTAATATGTCCACTCTTAGAATTAAATATGAAAGGTGTCGATTTTGCTAATTCATAGTGATTCTCAATTTAAACATATTCATATTAAATGCTAAATCCATAACGAATATTACGTTTTCCTTTAGTGTACAAACAAATATGAAAATATATATCTAAGTGAATTAGTAGCGTTTATAAACTTTCATTTTAAGTTTCTTCAAGACTTTAGACTTCTCAACAAGAACGTAGTCTTTATAATATCAACATCCACTACGACCCCCGTGTTTGCGGTTTTCGTGCCGATCAGAAAAGAAGCAAAACAGTATGTGTTATCTGAAATTTGTATTTGCTTACCTGAAAAGCTTATATAACACAATAACTTAACCTCAAATTCGCTAATCATCATTGCCTTATTTGCAGGCACTTCAGGCTCGAATCTGGTAAGAAAATTTAAATATACAAAGACATACTGAGGTCGATATATGGCATACAGCAATGAGGTGCTGTCTGTTTCAGCGTATCTCCAAAAGAAAGCTTCGAAAATGACTTGCAATTCTCACTCACTCTATGATAACATGATCATTAAAAAGCAACTTCAAGTTCTTTGGATTCCTGATGCGATGTGAAAGATTTCCTAGACTACAAAAGGATCAGAATAATTTGACAATAGGTAAACTAGACAAAAGCAGTATCCAACCTTAATGTGATGTTGCAGTGAAAACCACTTAAGAATTTCTTAACATTTTATACAAATGTAATAATTACCAATCTAAGAGAAAATCATAAAACTCAATTTTTGTAAAGATCGACTAGGAGGTACACTGAACCCTAGAATTTAGGTGTATAGTAATTGTGAGTGAAGTTTAAACAACGAAATTAAGTTTCCGAAGATGCCCTTTTTTCATATTTAAATTTCTTACGCATATTTTAAATTGGTAGCTGATTAACTTAAACGCGTGCCAACCAGATGCATTTTTATGCGTTTAAAGTTAAATAGTATATTAAAAGATGATTTCTTAAATGTTGGTAAAGGCCTGCATTTGGTCAAATTAATATTTTGGTGTAGTCTGAAAAAGATATAAGATTTGAAAAAAAAATCCAAAAACAAAAAGGCATATTTTATTTTTGGAACGAATTCGTTTATTGATATACAAAATTAATGTAATTTTTAATAAAATTTGAATACACACAAGATTTAAATTTTATTAATTATTATGGTGTTAACATAAATGATACTTTTATTAATTATTCGATAGTTAAAAATTTTATGTTTTAAATGCTTCGATAGTTAAAAATTTTATTGTTTTAAATGCAGTTTTCGTGGATAACAATAGGTTTAATTAATTAATATGTAATTATTACAAACACAATTACAATTATTTGGGTAATAAAAAAATAAAAAACTGGCCAGATATACATCAATATTACATATTATAAGGAAAATAATATTTTTTTGTGTGTCAGTGTCAAATGTGGCAATCAAAAATACATTTAAGTTTTCACCTCTGAATTTGTTTTTAATATCACTTTGATTGCATTTAGATCGTTTCGGGTGGACGGCAAGTTGGTTACGGGTATCGAGTATCGGGATCGTAATGGGGCGGGTCGCGTAATGACCGGAAAATGTAAACCGGCCATTTTGATAATCAAAACAAATAATAAAACAACTTCACACGTTATTGCGGAACAGCAAAAGCAAACTCGGCTTGCGAACAACAAACGAACGAACGAACAAACAATAATCAAATCAACTCAAATCGACTCAACGACTCAACTACTCGGATGTGATACGAAAGCAGTAACAACAACAATTTTGAATTGCTGTCAGCGGCTTTGCGGCGCTCGCGAGAATCATTAAAAGATAATAACCGTAATAAACTAATAAAACTGAAACTGGGCGAGAAAGAGAGGTGAAAAGCACATAATAATAAAAATGAACAAAATCACAATAAAAAACTACTCGAGCGACTGCGTCTCTTGC
Organism: Scaptomyza tumidula; assembly: GCA_035044465.1. NCBI lineage: Eukaryota > Metazoa > Arthropoda > Insecta > Diptera > Drosophilidae > Scaptomyza > Scaptomyza tumidula. The sequence continues at coordinate 75,372 of JAWNNW010001012.1, forward strand.
CCGTCTGTGCCCGAATCGGATCCCGGGAGGTGTTGCTGGTATCGTAAATCGTACGTGCACCGTACATATGTGTGTGTGTGTGTGTGTGGTCTTACTTGTGTGGATGCAATGTTGTGTTTCGTATCTCGGAGTCGCTAAAGAACGAGCGGAACAGAACGTTAAAATTTTTGAACGGCAGCAAAACGTTTCCGTATAGAATGCACTTGATATTCCCATGCAGCAGATTGACCCTAAAATAATACTAATAAAAAAAGAAGTAATACAACGATATAAAACATGCAATAAATTATAATGACTTGTTACATAAATACGTTATTTATACATCTTGTAACTATTTGAAACGATTAAAACATTTTGCATAGGATTTTTAACGTGTAAAACATAATACATATCGAAGTGAACGGCAGAAGTGACAATTTGTTAATTTAAGTTTTACGAATTCATTCAAGTTATTTACTTTTGCGTTTTCTTTCGTTTTCTCATGTTTTTTGTAATATTATTTAATTAAACTTTGCAAACACTTGTGAACTGAATGTTGCCTATGTAAATAATGCAATAAAATAAAAAACATAAGAAATAATATCTAGTTTTTCACATTTTTTATGCAAGTTTGCAACCCGGTATTCAGTTTGTGATTTTAAGACAGCAAATGCAATTTAAGGTAAAAACTAGTTTGATATTTCTAAAATAAATGGAAGATCAAGAGTTTGCGAGGTATTAATCTTAAGTCTTGTTTCTTACACATTTGTATTAAAGTCACTTACTAAATAAACTAGCTAAAAACACAAACGAGTGAAATTAACTGAGTGAAACATTATAAAAACTTTTGCTTAATAACGGTTGAGTCAAAAATGTTTCAAAACACACTCGTGTCACAGTTGTGAAAGAACAAAAACAAAATAATGTCGCTTCTGTTGTTGCACAGAAAATACATTCCTTAATTTGATACACTTTTATGTCCGCCGGTTTATAGCTTGTTTGGCCCTTGCGGTTCGCCTAAAACCCAATCCGAATCCCACCTCAGCTCCCGACTCGCGACCGTATAAGTCAAGGCAGCGACGATGAATGTGTTTTTAAGTGATTCAGATGATGATGATTATAAAATGCCTTGTCACGCAATCATTTTTTAATCCTTCGACGTTGTCGCACAAAGCCGTGTTTTATGGCTTCTCGCTCCCGTTTCCGTTCCCGTTCCCGTTCCCTTTCCCGTTCCGCATGTTGCATCCCGCTGTTCAAGCCCCGCGCCGGAATGTGTGTCAGTTGTTACAGCACTCGACTACTTGATGCATTCCACAAAACGACCTAATAAAATGTATACGAGTGCCAGCCAAGACTCTGTTTATCTGTTTGTTGGGCTTGGGATACGTTCGTCTACACATTAATTGCATTTTAATTGCACCAATGATGTACCGTTTTGTAAATTACACAAATGAAAAATATATAAATCACAAATCTAATTAAAAGCGGAACAAAACAGTCGTTAAACTCAAAGATCATGCTCAAGTACTCAATATATTCACTTACCATAAATGCACTCAAATGTATGAACATAAGTATGTGTATGAATTACGAATGTTGATTTTCACCTGTAACAAAAAAAGTGTTTAATGTTAGTACTAATAAATTAACATATAGCTTAAGTGATTCGTCTGTTGATGCTGATCAAGGAATTTATGCTTTAAAGGATCGGAAAAAATATAAAAAAAAGTCTAAGTTGAGAGCGGTATAAAATAATCAAAAATCACACAGCTCACATCGTTCGTTTTTGTATGGGGTATTCAAAAAGTTCTTCCCAAAGTCTTTTGAAACTTGATCATGTCACGTTCTATTAATCGGTGTTGTTAATTTTCTGATACAAATATTCGATAATTTTACTTTCAAGTGGGAATGCGATGCATTAAGAAGTTTTGCTCAAAGGGATATTCCAACTAGAATAGTTGGTGAGAAAATTATGTTTTAGCAATTATTGATGTGCAACAAATCATGTATATATATTTAAAGCTATCATTAAGTTGATTATTGTTTTGAAATTATATTAATTGGATTCATATGGTCAATAACCCAAAAATGTGCTTGGGTAGAAACAAAACAAACATTTTTAAGTCGACCCTCTACAGCATCGTTTCGTCGATGTAAATATATATTTTGCACATTTTTTGGGACAAGCAGGTTTTTTTTATAGTCCTCGGCAAGACATTAAAATACGCACACGCCCCTTTTGCAAGTGCTTATAACGGATGGTTCTCTGGCTCGTGACGAGGGACGCTCGCGTTGTACCTGAAGCGCTTTCCCCCAGTTGGGAAAATGTGTTTGAGCAAAGTGCAAGGCAAATTAGTCGAAGCTGGTGGGCCTCAGATGTTTGCTGGTTGCTCAAGACGTAGCCGATGTCGATGCCGATGCCGTTTTTGATGCTGATGCTGATGGGACAGGGAAGGCTGCGAGAGGAGATTTCAATATCATAAAAAATCGTATTAAGAGAATCTCATATTGGGAATCGTAAAAATTTTACGAGCGTTTAATGGACTCATGCAGTAAGCGTGAGTATTTACGCGCTGCTTAAAAGCGGTAAAATATGGCCAAGTGGTGTCGGGGGGACACGTACACTTCAATTCACGGACCCTCTAATACGAATGTGCGTATGTACATATATATATGTATGTCTATTGCATACAGCTGATAGCAAACATGTTTTTCCGCAAAAGAATCAAGAGGAATGCCAACGACCGAATTATTGAAGAGTTGCGAAGGTCTACCAGAAAACAATTCCAAATAACTGTCTAAATTTTGCTATCTAAATCATTTTGGTGTTATGCAAGAGGACAATTACAAAAATGTAACAACAGCGCCATCTAGCTGCCATCTGTCGCACTATTATCGGTTAGCTGTTAGCTGCACATGCAGTCGGTCAAGCAGTGGAAGCAAAGCAGTGCAAATGCGTCCTTGCTATTAAATTTTAGGTGAGGGGAGTTGTAAAGGTACGTACGTAGCCGAAATTGGCAAGCAATGAAAGCGATAACAATTAAAACAAACACCATGTTTGTAAATGATGCAATGATCTGTGAATAAAACAACACGTTGAACAACACTGTTGCGTCCTTGCTATTAAATTAAAGAGGAGTAAAGGAACGTATGTATGTAGACAACATACAACAAACATACTTAACACTTAGCTTAACGAAGTTTTTCTTTGATATTACAAATAACATTTTTGTGAATGTTGCAGATACAAAAACAACACGTTGGACATAGTGTTGGCCAGTGTGTCCACATAATTCAATTTTGACAAATTTGACTGTTTTTACTCCACTTTCCTATAAAAGGTGCAAAACCGTTGATGTTATAACAAGATTTTTTTATAACAGACGAAAGGATCGGTCAATGAGTATCTAAGAATACGATATTCATACTAAATGTATAATAAATTCATTAAAAATCAATTAAGAAACGTAAAAACGAAGTAAAATTATTTGTGCGTTATTGGATAGAGCTCGACTCCTCGACTACAAAATATATATCTGTGCTAGTTCTTTGCGATCGATTCATAAAAATAATTCTTTGGTGCTACATTATTTTTTAGGCACTATCTATGAACTCGTTGATCTCAGAGACTATAAGAGCTAGGATTCCAGATTTGGAATATAATCTCGTCTAATCCCAAGGTAGAACAAGTAGGTTTTCGATAACTCTTTCATTTCCGATATACACATGCGATCGATTACGAGATAATCTTGAATTCGGAAACTTTGAGACGGCGTTTGAAATATTAGTCGAAATAATGACAATCTGTGGAATTTTTATTGACATCAGTTGAGAAACAGCGGAGATATGGAACATATAAGTAAAGTATGCTCTGTAAGTATATAGTTTAGGGTATCTTCTAGCCGGGATTTCTCAACAAAAGGTTTATTACTTGCTTAACTTGTTGAAATGCAAATATAATGCAATATATTCATTTGAGGCAACATTCATAACGGTTTAAGCACAAACAGTTTGTAGATTTATAAAGTTTATATGGAAATAGGTGTACAGTTTATATTAAATAAATATGTAAAAAGTATTAGACTTATTGTACCCTCATTATTTAGTCGCAGACAATATAATAGTAGTATTATTTTCTTCAAGTTTTGTGCATAGACCTTTAACTAAGTGTGAGCAACTATGGTCACTCAGTTGCATTGCTCATTGAGTGCAATTCGTAAGTGAAGTCACGTAGAAAGACAGTTTTCAACGCGAACAAATAGCATATGTCTGGTGACAACGACCTGACGTCTTCATTAGACGCGGACATATATCAACAATATGTCGGGCCAACGACTACCTAGAGTTATGTGACTTGACGGAAAGGATTTCCTATCATTTCTAGCACTCACCAATATCGTGTTCCTGGTTAAATAATCGCTGTGACTCTAGGCGTGCCTTCTAACAGACCTGTGCTTAGGCTCGGAGCCTCTAAGCTCCCAAATAAATCAAAATTTGTGTAGATTGGCAGCTAACTAGCACCTCGTAAAACCAATTTTACCGATTCGACGAATGTTTGTTAATTATAGTTTTGCGTAACATTCTTATTGGCTATGCAAATTCCTTGTTCCATTAGGCCCATCTGACAAACCACTCGTGAGTAATTTGTGGTTGAACTCGTTAAAGTGTCGAACGATATAATGAGGAATTGCTCAGATACTCGCTATTTGCATATGCAGCGGCACGCCTGCGTTCGAGATTTGCGTTTTTGACTGGTTTCCGAGTTCTCCCCGTTCCCCACTCCCATCATTTGACTAGCGCGCATCTTCTAAAATAGCACGTCCGGTCGACTGTGGCTAGCAATCAAATACAATTTGCAACAATTTAAAGATTTTTCGTTGTGGTAGCGGCTCATTAAAGTTTAACGCCAGCTCGGATAACCAACACAAGAACAAGAACGAAGCCAATCTGCCAGATTCATACAAAAGTGCCTAGATGGCAAACTTGAATAGTTGCTGTGTGCCGTGTTTGATGGACTTATAAACTGATATTGCTCTTGGGACGCCACATTTACGCATTTATGGGGCACATTGCGTGTCTGGCGTCGGTTTGCTCACAAAACAATTAAGAAATGCGCTCGAGATGCAATTTGAATTCGCCCATCTAATGCTTATAATGCTGCTGAAAAATAATATGGGCTCACGCCGGCGCTAACTAGGGGTTTCAGCACGGATGAGCAATTCGAGACAAAAAGTTGGAATCCATGAAGCTTGTTAACATTTGTACCAATATTAGTTGCGAATAAATTTCAATTTGTTTGTTACATTTTAATATTCGGTATTAATTTTGAAAACATTTTATTCAAAATAAAAAAAGCGTAAAATAAACAATTTTAATACGATTCGAATATTAATCACTGTATAAATGCTTTCATAAAAATATTAAATAGCTAATTTTCAAATGAAATAAAAACAAGTTTAACAAGAGAAGGAAGAAGGCACTAGTCGAGAAATGCCGACTAGAAGATACCCTGATCCCTATGCTTTAAGCGTTCAGTTCTTGCAAGTATGTGTGTGTGTGTGTACGCATATAGGGCATGTTGACATAACTTCAATGTTCCATATCTTCGGTGTTTCCCTACCGATTTTAATAAAAATTTCAAAGATTGTCAATATTTTGTCTAAGGTTTCAAAAATTATTTTAAAGTTTCCCAAATCCAACATTTTGATGTTATCGATCACTTGTTTATATCGGGGAAAGTCATCAAAAATTTGAAACAAACTTGAACTGCCTAGGGACATGGCGAGTGTTCCAAACGTGGAGTCTTTAGCTCTTATAGTCTCTGAGATCGATGAGTTCACACATACAGACAGACGGACGGACAGACGGACATGGCTATATCGACTCGGCTGTTGGTGCTTATCAAGAATATATACTTTATGGCACTGGAGATGCTTCCTTCTGCCTGTTACATAGTTTTGCACACAACCATTATACCGTTTTTAAGAATTTTTAAGCTTGACTTAGTAGACCCTTAATCCTCGACTTGAAGCGCTCTGTCATTCTTTTTTGTGCACTTGAACTGTCCGACTGTCTGCCCTGTTTACTTCTTCTTCATAGTTATTTATTCCCTAATGATTAAAATAATTTATATTTTAATTTTTTATTTCATGCGAATGAATTAAATAACTAAGGTTTAAAAATGTTCAATGTGTATAATATTTGAACAAAATGATGTTTTGCATAAATCTTAATCTTGAAGATGATGTTTTTATCAAATACTAAAAACGTTTAAATTATTTTTCCTTTCTTTAAATTAAGTTTTAAAATTACACACTTTGGACTTCAAATTTAAATTTAAATTTAAGAACCATTACGAAAATTGTTGAATTTGTATGCAAATCTTACGATGTACGATGAATTTTCTCTGAATTTTAACATACACATTTTCTAAAGCTGGGTACAAAAATATTCTGTAAGACAGATTCATTCTTTAATAGACATTCTTGCTTAAGTATACTTTGAGCAGATCAAGTTTGCCTTATATCCAATCGATATCGATAACAAACAATTACTTTATTTCGATAACAAGGAACATACTACAGGCATTTTTACATAATGGTAAACGTAAGCTGGAAAATCGATAAGACCGCCGATCGTTACCAAATTTGGTAATAAGACATCTCTCCACACCCAACCATTCCACATCTGCCTTTCAGATTTTTTACCAACTGTTTCTATACAGAGAGTAAGTATTTAGAGTATTCGGCAGTCGGCTTTTTCCGGTTGCAACGTTTTTAATGGTTTAATAGTCGTTAAGTCGTTGCTTGTAGTAATTCTGCTTGATTTAAGCAACAAATTTTAATTTCTATTTAATTCAATTCACTCGTTCGTTCGTACTCTAATTAGTGAGTTAATTGAAAGTCAATTGAAATTCGATTGTTTTTAATTTACATAAAAACAAATTGCGGTTTAATGATGTCAGTTTGACGAAACTAAGTACTCATGCATAACAAAAACTGTCACTTAAGTGTGCAGCGTGACAATTTGAGTTCATTGAATTTATTTATGCAATGCCCGATAGACGCTCAGGTGCGTCTGTCAATTTAGGAGACCCTCAAGGCGCTCGAAGATATTTCACAATCCCCAAAGACTAACAAACAGGCAGCTTAAAGAGCATTGAGCCAAACCAACACACCAACACTGAAGCTACCGGCCTGGTGCCCGTAAACCGGATCAACCACTTTGAATGTGACGGTATGGCGGCAATGGCAACAATGGCCGAGTAAGAGGCAGAGAATCAGCACATCGCGATGGCCCTGATAACAGAAGCTGCATAGGAATCGCTTGAACTGACGGCAACGCTCTGCTTTGCTTTGATACTTTCAATTCTCAATAGATTCAAACGAGAGTTGGCCACAAACATTTCATCCCTTATCCGCTCTCTTCTCTTACAGCACCGCACCGCACCGCACCGAACATTTCTATACTAGTTAAATTCCGTGTTATGCCTGCCTCGACGGCCATGCGGTTGGGTCAGGGATGTCTTAAGAGGCAGCCATTGCAGCGTGATTTCAAAATATGTAGCGTGAAACTCGTTTCGAACTATTATCTCATCGTGCTGTGGTCGGTCATACTCTTTCGGTTTGTACTTAAATTGAATGATATGTCTTCGCTTATAAACATGCTACGTTGGGATTAAGCTTAACGAACAAAGATTCAATTTGTTTCGAATCCATATGTTAAATCAGTTCTCTTAAATTATTAAATGAATAAAGAAATGAAAGATGCGTCTAAAATATTGTTCTTACAACTAGCAACAAATGTTCAAATATTACAATCTTGTCCTTAATTGGAGTTTCCACAGTATCAGCTTAATACAAATATGATTGAGTCTTGAATCTTTGGCCTAATGCTCATGTCTCAAATTAACAATTTTTTTAATAAATTTAAAATATATTTTAGCATTTATTTGTACGAGTTTACTTTGCAAAATGTATTTTTAGTGCCCTTTCGGTACGCGTTGTTTACCCATCAATAAGTCCTGGCCAACTAAATTACACATGCAAAATAAGACCTGAAAACACTAGCAAGCACGCTATTTGCAGCGTGGTTAAAATTTATATAAATTTCACGAAATTTTGAAGTGTAAGGTGTTTTGGAACCACAACTTGAATATTTTGAATGATATCTCAAAATATTTCTATTATAAACTGTAGTTGACAAATTTCAAATATTATCAAAGATAATTTCATGTTTGTCCTTTAAAATTGAACTGAAGCATATACAATAAGTATAGCAATAAATGCTCACTAATTTAATGTAAGCCTGAGATATTTGGGATAGGAACCATTCCACAATTAAGTGGCTTACAACAGTTGCCTGTTTGTAGTACCCCAATTTGGCTGGTGTTTGCGAAAAAATAAATAAATTCGTGAAGCTGACACTTGCTATCTGGAGCCGTAAAATAGCTGGAATTATCATCGCTGTTGGTCATTAAAAGACAATCTTTAGTACTGCAATGGACGGTGCCAGCCGCAGTCAACTTTTAAGCGAACGCACGCCAATTATGCGCACAGTCGGACATTGCGTGTCCAGAGTGTCCTCTCTCTGACGGAGGCAGGTCCAGCCGTGGCCGTGGGTTGGGCTCCGGCAAGCTAATATTTACGAGTTCTACGAAATCAAATGCGATAGCAAGTCATACATAGTAAGAGGTTTTTGCACCAACCAAACACTTGATCATATTCGATACAGACTAAATACAGTCCCGATATTTTGTGAACAAAATTAGATAATAACTATAACACGAAATTATTAATAGACGAAAATTTTAAAAGACAATTAAATGGAAAAAAAGTAATTACATATTAAAGCATTTCAGAACTTTCTGTAGGTTTGTAAAAAGGAGGAAATATATTTTTGAAAAATATGAAACTTTAATTAAAAATATTTCTGCATATTTATTATTATTTTTTTGGTATTGTCCATTTTGGGCAAGCTTTTCCAAATTCAAGAAACTTTATCTAAGTTTTATTTCGATTTTCCTAATTTCAAAGTAATCATCTGCTAGCAAGCACCATGTGAGAAGTACTATCTGAGTTGATTGTATTAATTACAGTGCGGCGTAATCATGCAATTATAAATTAACAGTAGCCAGCATACACTATACTCCTACAAAAGTGTTGCCTTGTGTATGTGTGGCTCAAACCCTCTTAGCGTGACAGCTTTAGTTTCGCCAAACCACAAAGGGAGCGTGAGCGCGAGCAATGCAATGAGATTACGGCCAGTCATTAGAGTGGTTAAGTGTAGTTAAGGTAAAATATTTTATTTTTATTGTGAGTTCTTTTGTGGGATTATAATAAATCTGTCACCAAGCCTTGGAAATTATTATATTTATGCATTATGCTTGAATGTGAGAGCTTAAACTGTTAAACTAACTAAATATCAGCTTAGTCAATCTGTGTTTCATTCATTGAAGAAATGTGATCCTGCCACTAAAACATTCATTTTATGTTTTAGATCGCAAAAAAAAAAAAATCAACTTTTGAGTTCCGGTTTTTTTAAGCTCATAAATCACAATCGCACAAATTAAACGGAACCACGAAATGTGTCCAAGAAATGTTTTGTCTTTTGTTTTTTGTTTTGCTTAACACTTTATACAACACACGAGCGACCAGTCTTACTGCCAGATGGACTTTCAATTGTCAAAAGGGAAACATACGTTTCTAGTTTCTCTCGTTTCCAGTGTGCTGTCACTTTTCACGCCATGGTTCTGAGCGACATTGTCCATTGAAGGGTTAAGCTGTCCAATTCTTATGCAGTGCCATAAAACAAGGGATTCTCGTTTCTATTTTTAAAATGCATTGGAAATCCTTTGGCGTAACAATAAAAATGGCAAACAATAGTCACGGCTTGGCGAATATGTGACGTCGCGGTCAGCCTGTCCCTATTTGTCACCCCTTGCCGTCGGAGTCAACGAGCGAAAAATATGGTAGCATCTCCAGCAACAAGCGATATGTGTATGTTCGAAGGTATTGTATTTTCTTAGGTAGAGTATGTATGTATGCATGTGGAAAATGTCACACCATGTTGCCGCGTTTTACGACCACCGCTCACCTATTGTTTGTCGAGTTTATGGCCAACGGGGACTCACTCCTGTTCCATGCTTCGTTTAGCTCCCAGGCTGGCATTTTTTTAACTGCTTCACTTTCGTTGACACACGCTGGCGGGAACTGTAGCTGAGCATTGAACAAATGGCGAACGGCAAATGGCCCCTGAAAAATCGTTTCGCCAAATGAACAGTTTTTTAAAGTTATCGATTCGAAGTCTTAACACAGCAGAACGGGACTGCTGCAACAAGTTTACCTTGGTGGCAAAGTCATTAATTCGTTGAATTTGCCCAAATGCTTCAAAGCAATCGTACAACTTCAAGGACATTCGAACGAAAGGCTAACAGGTAGTTTGAGCAGATGCAGTAAAAAACAAATTTCAGGGCATAATTGCACAATTCAAGGACTAATGCAACAAGGCAAAAAGGACCTGACGCGTATACCATGACACTCCGTGAATACATAACCATTAACCCTTGATGTAACCCAGTCTGGAACCCTGTCAATGTCCTTGAACGGTATTTCATTAGAAAACGTGAAACGTTCTGGGCATAAAAAATATGATTTGAACAAGTGAGACCGTAGCAGTTGGACGCAAACGACTGCAAAATACTCTGACACCCTGGTGAACACAAAAAGTTTATGAGTCTGCCTGCGAATGGGGGAATGTCCGAAAGCGTTGTGCATGGCTCGACCTTTTAATATAGTATTAAGTTAGCTACCTCGGTGCCAAATATGAGGAATATGTGTATATGCATTTATTTGTTCTTACCACCTTTGAGGTCGGTGTTGGGCGTGGATGTCAATATTTTGTATTAACTGCTAAAGAAAGTATTAACATATAGTTTGTTAGTAAGGCGAATGTTTGTCTGAAGCCACAACTTGCAACTGAGTTCTTTTTCCGCAAGAGAGTCTTTGTTCCAAATTTCGAATTCTTCAATATCGATGGAATTGCGGAACAACAACTCAGTTGCGAAGTTGTCTCTTCAGATGACCTGGAAGTCAATTTTTTGAAAAAATAATGAGACGAATAGTAAAAAACACATGAAAAATCTTTTGGAGCTATATATTCTTTATCAGCATCAATAGCTAAGTCGATATAGCCATGTCCGCTAGTCCGCTGGAGAGCAAGAGACTAGAGACCATTTTTGAAAGTCTTCTGGTTTTCGATATACCCTTGGAATCGATAACAATATAATCTTGAGGTTGGAAATGAAATTATAAAAATCTGTTAAATCTGTGAATCATGCAAGTAAAAAAAATTGTCAAAATGTTACGAAAATTTTAAACTAACCCTAAACTTTAACCCATAATTTGAAATTCATTAACAAACAATTCTTAAAGGAAAAATAGAATATACGTATTAAAAATTCAAGCTTTATTTGTTTTAAACTTTGCAAAACTTTTGTTTGTTTTTTTTTTATTAAATTAAAACATCAATGAAGTGCATTTATTTTTTTCAATAAGTCAGATTATTTAAATATTATTTCTCATTGCTTTTAAGGACGTTAAGTCAAAAAGTAAAAGGATTTTTAATTTTATTTATTTCAGCTTATACAAAACTTCATATTTTATATTTATTTTTAAGTTTTTTATGTCAGCAACCAAAAACAGTTTATTTTTGTGTAAAAATTAATGTCAAATAGAGACGAAGCTAACATAACGACATTTACAAAATCAAAGAAACGGCATGACTATGTCTCTGTGTCTGTGGCTGCGGATTCACATGCCAATTCGTTTATAATTCATTTTGAACGCGGCATAAAATGATTTTTACTATCAATAAAAATACAATTAAATTAACACTGAAGTGTTTTCGCGTGCCGTCTGTGGATTCACATGTGCTCAACATTTAGGTAAATATTTTAAATATTTATTTTGGTATTATTTTTTATCTCACATTTTTTGGATCCATTGCTGCTAAAATAGTTGAATTGAAATTTTTGAAAATAAATATAGTGTTTAAATATACTGTATACTCAGTTTCTTTAAGTAAGAGATTTAAAACCTCACAATTATTACTGAATTACAATAAAGCTAGTGACACGCCCACTCACACCACCCTCCTTCGGAAATCGCCATATCTTTCCCTTGTCAAGTTGATCAGCCGATTTTATACTGGTGTCAGAGTATTCCGCTGTCGGTTGCGTCAATCAAGTATGCTTGATTGGGAAATACTCTCAGTATATTTTAATAATAGGTTATTATAGTTAAAAGTATAGTGATTTCTTTTGAATTTCCCCCGCACAGTAACTTTAAAAACTGTACTTTAACTTTAAGAAACGTAAAAATTTCAAATTAATACGATATTAAATCAATATTTGTCATAATTCATAATATATCACAATTTTACGAATTATCAAATATTTGGAATAATATTTTTCCCTTGGAAATATATATATGTTTATATCTTTACATATATTATATATATATATATTATTAAGGTCTATCGAATACTTATTTTTCCGGCTGTCACATAAGAAACAAATTTGTATTCTGATTAATTTAAACATAACTTGACATTATTAATTTTAAAATATTTTTTTTATTGCTGAAAGTTTTTTATTACGTCAAAGAAGATAATTTTAAGTGGAAATGTCTTAATCAACTTAAAATTGTGACAGCAGACTACTTTAAGTGCTATTTAATCTAGTTACGATTTTTGACAAAAACACGCTGATCAAATCAAGTAAGGCAGCTATGTTCGGTCTGCCGAATATTATAAATACTTGAAAGAATACTTATTTTTATACCCTGATCCCATTAAAAATGGGGAAAATGGTATAATGGTTTTGTGCAAAAGTATGTACGACCCCATAAAGTATATATATTCTTGATTAGCATCAATAGTCGAGTCGATATAGGCATGTCCGTCTGTCCGTCCGTCTGTCCGTCTGTCTGCCTGTCTGTCTGTCTGTCCGTCTGTATGTATGACACGTCGATCTCGGAAACTAAAAGAGCTAGAGATAACAACAAAACCTTGAATTTGGATTACTTTGAGATGGCATTAAAAACATTAGACAAATAATGAAAATCTGTGAAATTTTTATTGAATTCGGTTAAGAAACACAGGAGATATGGGACGTTGAAGTTGTGTATGCAGTATGCGCGTAGACACACACACACATACTTGCAAGCACTAACTGTACGCGTAAAGTATAGGGATCAGGGTATCGTCTAGTCGGGATTTCTCGACTAGAGCCTTCTTACTTGTTCTTAGTAAAATTTTTTAAGAGATCTTGCATTTGTATGGTATCAATGTGATATAGATGTCCAATCGGGCTTAAGGTTCTAGTTTGCATGGAAATAAACAAACGGATGGACGAAAGGATACGGCGATGTTGATCCAGAATGTATATACATTTTGAGGTCGGATATGCCTGCTTCAATGAGTTACACATTTCATAAGCAAACACTTTAAACTATTCATAGAATTTATATATGTTTTGTAACTAAATTTTAATATGGCATTATTATTATTAAATTCCCAACAGATTTATTTTATCTCATGAACATTTCCTTTTTCCGAAGTGAAATCTAATCATATAAGCTTTAAAAGGCTTGCTCAAACGAAGCTATTTCTAATTAAAAGTACATTGACAACTGCGTCGCAAGTAATTAGTACTTTAATGAATAGTCGCACGTAAAACATAATTGAAAAAAAAAAAAACAAACAGAAAAGCAAATACACAATTGATTTCATTACCAAGTACATGTGGCATTGGTTAGTTGGGTTTTCTTGCTGATTGTTGCTGCTGGTTGGAACTCATGTGCCACGAACATACCTTTTGTAGCAATGGCAAACTATTATAGAGCCAGCCACTTGAGCCAGTTGCTCATTACACTCGGCTGAATAATTATTTCAATAAACAACAAACTCGTTGTTCTCGAATCGAAGTTGGCTCGGGGCTCGATTATGAACTGTGCTGGAACGACGCGCACATAATACAATATTTCAAATTTCAATTAAGCCAAAGTGCTGAGAGAGAGCTGCCCCCAGCTCCCAGAATGTCCCCAGTCCCCAATCCCCTAGCTGCAGTCCCAATTTAACTGCCAATTGCAGCACTGCGTTTCTCTTCAATTTCAATGGGTTGTTGATCTTTTATGATTCGTGTTCGACTTTTGACTTTTCCAAATATAAACATTATGTTTTATGGCATTCAATTGATTTGCCTTATATGCCCCTAAAAGGAACTCAAGTGCATTGTCGGCCAATGTTCTGCAAAAGATTTCGGAACCTGTGGCCCACTTGGCGCAATGCGTTAGCAAATCTTTTGGCTCAAGTGCGGAAACAAAACAAAATAGTCCCAAGCAAGAGTGTTTCGCGATAAAGTATTTATCAGATGTTGTTGTGTGTCAAGAAACTAAATATTTATTTCAAAATTCAAAACAAGCTTATGCTTTGCATTTGTAAAAAGCACTCAAAATACAGTTTATGAAAACTGAAATAACACGTTAGAGTGTTTTAATCGAGATTACTGATGTCGATATACCCTGTATCAAAGCGTAGTTTCTGCCATTTTCTTATTCAACAGCATTTTTGATAACATTTAAAGATTGATGTGTACTTTGTGTCTGGCATATCTGGTTTCATTATCTGTATCATGAGGCCTTGTCTAAAGTATTTATTTAAATTGGTATAGGGTACAACAAGTTAAACATTGGCGGCTATCGAATATTCATATAAACAGTGTATGTATACGTATAAAAGTGTCACGCTCGGAGTTTAGGTTGTCGAATAAATGTGCGTACCCGAAACAAACTCGAGCGATTAATATCTATAAAAGGCAATGGACTCAGCTTAAACTAGACGGAGCTTAACTTGCTGTTCCCAGTGAACGTTTTGAAAGCGTACATATTTAATATAAAGATACTGTTACAATATTTAATTTTGAACAGAGAAAACGAAAATCAGTTTGATGTTCCAAAAAACTTGTTGGCTTGCCTTCTACGTTTGCATTTCATTCCAGTGAACTAACAACAATAAGACAAAGACAAAGACAAAGTTGACTTCAAATTAACATTAACTTAGCCACCACCAACCACGCCCGACAAAGAGTTGGACCTTCTGGAGGATGGTTTGCTGTTGCTGTTGCTAATCTTTTGGTCGATCTAGTGAAAAGTCTGTTGACTTAGGCACTTCCCAATTTCAGGCTGTCGCTGTACTGTTGCTGTTGCTGACTTAATGGCCAAACAATATTTTGCATAATCTAACCAACTTTCGACTCCAAAATGACTGCGCGCATAATCAGCGAGCAAGCGAGCGAGCAAGACAAATGTCAAACTGTGGCTGGTGAGAAAGGGATAGCAAAGCTGCTGCTTTGACTTTTCTGGGTGTGCCTGGCTGTCAGTTGTTGTTGTTGTTGTAGTCGCGAAGGAAATGTGTCGCCAAAGAGACTTATTTATTATCGATTTGCTATCATGTTCCATGTGCTTAACTTAACTTAACTTAACTTAACTCTATTTTGCATTCCATTCATTGTGGCATTTTCTAAGCGCATGAGGCAATTGCATAAATCTCGATAATTTATGTTGGATGCGTGCGAAATGCTAACAAATTAAGGCGCGCTTTCAAGCCAACCTCCGCCCCCTCGACCTGTCCCTTGTTACTCCTCCCCCACACTCTTTTTGCTTCTACACTGCATTTGGCATTAGAAGTGAATGTTGAAAATGTCAAACACACATTCAACTCGAAATGCAAATCTAACTACAAATGCAAGCTACAAACTAAAAACTACAAAATGCACAATGTGGTTACATTCTCATGTCCCCGTATGTACATACAAAGTTGTTGTAGTCGCGTTCTTGAACTTTGTTGTGTATCGTTGTCATTTAATTTTATTTAATTGTCTATTTCTGTCGCACTTTAACCAGCGTTTTGCTAGGCAAAGTTCTCGTGTTTTGCTTGAAATTTATCACACTTGCCTGCCATTTGGCAGTCTTTTTTGTTTATTATATTGGGTGGAGTGCTTATTGATGGCTTATTGACATTGATATTTCATATATTGTCAATATCCACTTGACGTTAATACTTGTCTTGTACTTAAAACAAATTAATTACGTTTGTGCCGATCCTGAACCCACTAAATAGCAGCTCGAAACGATTGAAAAGGAGTAACATTATGATATTTTAGGTATTCTTTTGGAAGAAACTATTTGTAATCTTGCAACATGCAATGAAAATTACTAACGATGGCAAAACTACTGGAGCAAAATAATTGTTATGCTTATTTTTTTGGTAGAACGTTTTTAACAGTGCATTCTAAGCTCTAAGCCCATTTAAAACATTGTTTTAAGGCTACCAATTTGGAATTCAGGTTATATATATATTTTGGTTGTCAATTTTCTTCTCAATATTTAAAATGTCAAAAAACTTTTGTTTTCTGATTTTCACAAGGGTTTTGGGTTTACTCTTTAAGTTTATGCTTATAGCTTTAATTAGTAGTTTATAGAAATTAAGTAATTTATGGTTATACATATGTTTAAATTACACAGCTTGAAGACAATACAACAACAAGTAAGAAGGCTTTGCTCGACATACATAGCTCGACTAAACCATACTCAACGCTATTGCATTCTTGATCAAATTTCAAGCTTCGATAGCTCTGGTGTTTCTTAAAAGATTTTAAAGTTTTTTTTAATAGTAGATCATTTTGAAAACAACTTGATTTAAATATGGTTTGTCTAGATTGTGTTCCTTAATTTGACTTCTTAAAAAACGTACGAAAAACTTTTTTGTTTCTAGTGAAAAATGTAAATAATAAATTCTTTTTGTTCAGATTTTGAACACTAATTGCATTGTTTACATTGAAATGAGTAAACAAAGATTTCGCAGAACCGATATTTATATTGAACTTTAGAATCTATCATTAATCGGAAGACTGTCACAGTCAAAATAATGGATGGTCATTTTAGTAATTATTGCGCTTAATAAACTCTGAGCAGGTTCAAATGCCACTGCGATTAATTATGAACACATATATATATATATATTTGAATCTTCTATATATTTTAATCGCAAACTGTGTCTGGATTGGAACTGAGATGCTGGTATAACAGATAAAGAGCCCAGCGATGGATAGACTGCCTTTCAATTTAGTTCACGAGCTGTTTGCAAGGTGTCCCTCGTGCAGCTGTCAACAGTAGTGGTCTGTGTGCCCCTTCGGGGCATACTAAATGAAGTAATCAAAAGTAATTTCAATCTGTATTTAAGTGGACAATAAAGCTCGTTATACTGCTGATGGTGATAAGCGGCCATTGTGAATGTGGAACGATTACTCGAGCCTATAAATGTCAACAATTGTTGTAATAACATTTATAAAAATATATCAACAATATTGACACATATATAATATACATGCTTGCACATATATATATATTTAACATCTAATGGCAATTAATCAGATTCATTGATGCTAAATATAAATTGCTTGGAGTTTTCACATTGCAAAGTAGAGACAAATCGAGATACGTATTTCGCAAGCAAATATAAATGTGTATTAAAAATAACTATTCATAATACAAATTTGCCTTACGATTATTAGGTATTAACATTACTCTTAGTGGGGAAAAGAGTGAATCCAGCCTAATGCAAAATTGCTGTTTGCATGTTTGTTGTTTGTTCCCCAATAAAAAATTGAATATTATGAGCACTCGATGGCAATATATTAATTGCTCCTCCTTCAGATACCATGCCCCCCACTCCACCCCACCGCATCTCTACTGACAATGTTCAGATTTAAAACTGGAATAACGTCTCGGTCTTCGCGGCTTCGACCAGCATTGGCCATTGGGATTCGCAGCCAATGACGCTCCAGAACTTTGTGCGTGACTAAAAAAATAAAGGGGAGCGGGCAGTGGGGTGCGGGGTGCGCAGTGATCGCGGCAAGATTGTGTCACATTCATTAGCCAATTTACGGGCGACTAATGGCAATAATGAATGAATTTTATACGACCATCCATAATGTTCGTTTCACCCGAGACAATCGAAATACGGCGATAATAATACAAAATGCGCAATTTTTGTTTACGGCATACTCTTCTTGGCCACAAAAGTACTACTATTAACAATTAACTCATTAAACCATTCAAATCGCATTCGCATCTTTTTGCGTCAACTGCTTATATATCGGAAATTTTAGTCAATTTGAGAATAAGCTTTGAAATCGAAGCTGAATTCGTTCATTGTTTAAGGGCCATGTTCATGTGTGTAAGTTAACTAATGTTAACATTATTTAGATCTGCAATTGACCGATTGTTAATTTTTTACAACAATGTTCCGGATAGGTTAAGGACATCGATAGTTGTTTCTGATATCGATATAAAAGCCTCAGCTTATAGCTTACGCTTCTTCCTAGAATTTAAGCTTCCGGTCAATCTTAAACTGCTGTCAAAGATAAATGATCTGGCACGAATCCGCCTATTAAAAGATAATCTTTTCATTTTGAAATGCGGAACATAACTAATTTGTATTTTTAAAGCGATTTAGCTAGATAACTATTCGAATTAGTACTTAAGCCAAGAGTTTTTAGTCTTTTAAGCATCCTTGTTACAAACTTGTTACATTTTTTGACGATTCTTCGGAACTTTTTGTTATATAACTACAAAAACTCAGAGAAAAATGCAAAAGAGCTATAACTATATGAAAATTAGTTTGAAATGTAATTTTTGATATTAAATGTATGATATCTAAATAAGTATAAATATATTTAAATCAATGGGCGTGAACTTAAACATTACCTTTACATTATTCATTTAAATGCATATACGTAACCATATTAGTGGTATGATCCGTATACTTCGTTTTTCGCTGAGTGTATATATTTCATACTGATTTATATATATGAAAAGATGGCTTTTCGTGATTGTGTTTTGATTAACCCGCTTTGTTATTTGCTTTTGTTATCACTGAGCCATATAAAAGATTTCATGCTTATAAATATGTACGTGAATGTTTGTATAAATTTGAATACTAACCCTTTAACGTATTAGAAGTGTATTTTTTATAGCCATAATCCGCAAATGTTATGGTGTTAATCCGCAAATTTTATCAAACAAAGGCAAACAAAAGAAAAAACCAAAAAAAAAGCTGAAACGAGAAGATTTAAATTAAAGTTTATTAGTTTTGCGTTTTGATTAACTGTCCTAAAAAAAAAATATGAAAAATTTATATCTATTCAAAGTTTGATTGTTGATTTGTTGAGGAAATAGTCGATTGCCGGCGGCATTATTTGCCGCTGGAACATTCAACTGTTACTAGAAAAAACGCACTAATAGTGCACTCAAGTTTTATACGACGATTATTCAAAGAATGCATTATTTGATTTTTTCAGATTTATATATTCGCTTTTGAACTGTGGTGAATGCTGCAGTTAATGGTGCCACAAATGCCACACACGTATCCTGTGTACACTTTTAACTTGTTCAATATGCCCTGTTGTCAGGTGTCTTAAACGATAATGTCAACATATTTGCTAGCTTGATTTCTTTGCAAGTTGGCGAAAATCAATTTAAGGTCTCAGACGGCTGCATTTTTTTTGTTTTAAGTGAAACGATCAAGACTTTAATTTTATGCAATGAGAAGAGAAGAGAAACAAATGAGTGCGGTAAGACTTACATTTTGATGGAGCCTTTGGAATTTTTCACTCAAAACATTTCGCTCAAGCTTTTGACAGATTCTCTGAAGAGCGCACACCCGCAAAATTCCGTTACATACATACCTACTTAGCTAAATGTATGAGTATTTGCGCTCTGGGGTCGCGGAGCTGGCTGGGAAAGTCTCCAAAGACAGGGCCGCTGACCAGCTGCAGTCAGCGGTCTGCGTCGACGTTGACGTCGCTTCTACAGTTGACGTCTCCTTTGTTGTTGTTGTTGTTGTTTGTTAGCATTAACTATATCGCACTCGCTCCCACCAAAATGGCCGCAACAACCGCTCTCACCACTCTCACTCTCACACTTACACTCATATACCGCACACTTTGCTTTGACGCTCGCTCCTTCTCTTTCACGCTCACTTATGGATTTTCGGTGCGGTACGACTAGCTGCTGGCCGTCCGTTGGCGCAACAGGGTGCACTATATATGTCTGTTTGCTTGCATTGACAACTGCCACGCCCACCGCCCACCGCCCGCTAGCAAGCCAGCAACCCAGCCGCCCCATCGGCAGGCAGCTCCCAAGCTTTCGCAGTTGAGAGTCGCGAGGCCGCGGGCCGCTTGCGGTTCGCTTATCGCCCGTCGCGGCTGCTGCTGTTTGTTGTTGTTGTTTTTGTTTGTTTTTGTTGCACTATATCTGTTATCAATTCAGCTGTGCGTTGCAAGTTGATGCTGGTGGGCACTTAACTCGTCGCCTGGCAATTTTCAGTTGATTGGCTGCAGTTCTTGCGATTTTCTTAAAAGATATCTCTCGATGTGCATAGAAATTTGCATCCACAGGACGCAGAAGACACAGGACGCTTATTGCATGCTCACATAACTGCCAACTGGCAACTGCTTGAAACAGATGCTGCTGCAGTTTCCATCAACTTGCCTCACATTCATCTCTATTCAAGCATATTCCTCTGCTGCTTTCCTTCACGCATTTCTCCTTGTCAACAGTGAATATCTGGCAGATTCGCATAATTTGATGCCAACTGCTTCCTGCTGGCTGCTGGCTGGTGCTTCTGCTGATAATGGCTGGACCTTGTCTCTCCTACCCCCCACTCTCTCTCTCACACACTCTCTGTGGCTCTTACCGAGTGTCTGGTCTAACGGCAATATCCCGCTGCAATCGTAATCATTGTCGAAATGCAATAGCAATTGCCAAGAGTCTTCGCATCTCACAACTCGCTGCTCTCACTTTTCTCTCCCTTTTGCACTCGACTCGACTCGGTGGTTGTCCTTCGTTTAAATTGCAGTCTTTTTTATGGCATTGCAATTAGGGGTAAGCCCTTCATACACACACACACACACACACACACAAATGCATATACACATTTTCGTATGCCAGAGTGTAGGTAATGTTCACTTACACAGTTGCATTTGGGTTCGAGTCATTGTCTTTTTACCGTAAGGGTGATGGCAAAAACGTTAGCTAAGGGTAGTTCATTATTATTTGTGCAGGCAGTTGAGGGGCTGACACTCACACAAATGCACCAAAAACTTATACATTCGTTAATACACACAATACATATACTTTAAGAATTATCTTGGCTTAACTTTCCATGTACTACTAATGAAATTAAATTTTCAATGAAGATCGCCGTTTAATAATGGGCTAACGGCCAAACTGTTGAATGTATTAATTGTTGTTTAATGAGTGAAAAGTAGCTCAAACAAAAGAATTTTGATAACAATATAAAAAATAAATGAAAAAAAACCGCAGCCAACAAGAATTCGTTTGAGAAAGTTTTCAAGATATTCTAATCCAAACATTTGAAAAACTATTTTTTTGCATTTCCAAAGTCAAATCACATGAAGGAAACTTATTGATTCCCATTTTAAGTACCAAACTGTTCATATTTTAAAGCTTAGTTGTATTAAAACCAGAATAAGTAAAAGAAAACAAAATTAATGTTATGTAAAATTTAAAGTCGCGTTTGAAAAGGAAAAATATTACTTTAAGGTGCAAAAAATCTAAGTTTTAAAATATTATGTAAGTAAAGAATGAACGGAAACTTCTGACACAAAAACTTACGGAGCATGGCGTTATTGGATATTAAAAACAATTAACGAAATAATCAAAAAATAATTAATTAGTAGAACGTTATGTGTCATAGCAATTAGTTAATAAAATATTTTGTACGTTTGCTTTAAGTATACATTATTTTTGAATATATAGGTTATAGTATTGTCTTACATTCGAAAACTTGAAGGTAAGTTTTAATGCGAGTGCAATATATAATAATAATAATAATATATATATTATATTATATTACTTTAGTTTTTGTTCGCAATAAAAAAGCTTTCTTTTACAACAATTCAATATTCTTATATATTTTAAAAATAAATAAATAATAATTACTTCAAGTTTTTTTTCTTTTTTCTTCACAAAGAGTCATCAATAAACATCTCTTTAACTTTTTAATAAATGTCAAGAAGAAAATTTATGATCATCCAAACGATATATTAAATTAGAAAACCTACATACAGTAAAAATGTTTGACGCCACGCCGCCAACGGTAAATGGTAAGTGGGTCCAAAAGTTCTGACCGTATCCCGGGCCACAGGCGGTTAGATGCTATTGTAGGGATGAGAGGGAACGGGAACGGGTACGGGTGCGGGAGAAAATGCGGTTGTGGATGGGTTGGTCCATTGTCGACGTAGTATTTGCGCATTGTGCAGAAAAGTCGTTAAAATTTCTGCTGTCTACGTTCGAAGTGAATGGGAAAACTGGATTTTGTTCAGCTGATGAGTGTGAGTGTGTAGGAAAGCGGCGGAGGCGGAGGCGGAGACAAGGAATGCCAGCAAACAATTCTTGTAAATTTTACGAGCGCAAATATAATTCAAACGGCCATTAATTGCAACAAAAACTACAACAATAAGCAGCACGAAGAAGAAGTCGAGAGAAACATAAAGTAAGAGAGAGTGAGAGAGATACAGAGAGAAACTTAAAATGGGTCGCAGACAGCCCTTAAATTGCCTCATAAATGAATTGAAGACGGCACAAAAAACAACAAAACCGAACCGAGAAACAACAACATTAATATAAACGTGAAGAGCGACAGCAAGTTTGGGTTATGTACAAAAACAACAATACAACAACGGGCAGAAAAGCAAAGCAAAAAGCTCTGTAATTGAAAAAGCAAAAGCACAAAAGCAACGCAACGCAACTCAACTCAACAACAAACAAAGTCAAAGCAGAGCACGTGGTTGGGAAATTTGTTGCAGCTGTTTGCCGGCATCCAACTATGTACATAGTAAAATTTCCCAATTTCGAATTTGCAATGCCAGTAAAGTACGAAAAGTACCAGTAACTGTAAATGCGTTTGCTAATACAACTGTGAGCCGACAAAAATATCAACTGACAAGGCACATTTGCCGAGTCGTAGCGCGCATGCATAGCACACACATACACAATACACGCATACACACATTTATATAAATGAACACACACACACCGCATCGCAGTCAGTCACACAGATACACGGCACGATACACACAGATACTCGGTCACGGCCGTGGGGCGATATCTGTGAGATACGCACAGATACTGAAACCGAAACGTACAAACGTCCGCGTCGCGTCGTGCTGCGTCGCTGCCACCGTTTGCCGTCGTCGTCGTGCGCTGGCAGAGGCAGCGACTAAGCGGCGCACAAGAAATTGTCGGGCGACGGGCTTCAAATGAACGCAAAACGTTGAAAAGCAAACATCCGCCAAAAAAATAAACGTCCCAAAAATTGCGGCATCTAAAAATAAACTACAAGTACTACTCTCGCTCTCTGTCTCTCTCTCTCTCACTCTCTTTCTCTCTCTATTTGAAATAGTTTTAAATTTAAATTGTTTTTAATAATTATCAACAAATTGTTATCGATAAAAGTTGAAACGTGTTTTTGAATTTAAAAGTGCTTATCGTGTCCAATCGATGTGAACAATCGTATTAAAGTTTAGTTTTTGTGGATTTGTTTACCGTTAAAAGAGCTGAACATAAAGAAATAACAACAAAAAACGGGTTTATTGCATGAGTGTATGTGTGTATGCCTGTGCGTGTGTGTGTGTGTGTAAGTAATATAGAGCTCGTTCTATGGACAGCCTCAATTTGATAAGCTAAAAGTCTGGATAAGAGTTGAACTTAAAATACATTTCTGATTCTTGATTTTGAATAACTGATAACAAGCAATATATATATACATATAAACATTTGCATTTCTATTTCAGATGGAGAAGCCGTGACCCGATGCTAATAAAACGCCGACCATAAACACCAAATAACAAATTGTGTGCTCGATTCTTCAGTTTCAGTCAGTCAGGCGAATGTCGCATGTCAAGGTCTTATTAAATTTTGGAAATGCTCTCAAAGCACACCCGTTTTCATTGCATGTGTGTGTGTGTGTGTGTGTGTGTGACTCTCTCTCTCTCGTTTGTCTGTCTGCGTGCCATTGACATTGACTTATGTGGCAGTCGGGTTGGGTTAAGGGGGAGACTGACGACGGCGGGGGGTGCTCGAGGTCGACCCTTTGACGAATACGGATTGTTGGTTAACATTTTTGTTTGATGCCCCTTATGCTTTGCGTTCCTTGTTTTCGTTTTCATTTTCGTTGTCAAAATTGGCGCTAGCTACACAGGTTTATGGTTTGTTTTGCTTTTAGCCGCCAATTCGCAGCAGCGTCGCGAGATTACAAACACACACACACACACACACACACACAAATATAAACAGAATGCACGCACACAGATACATCTTAAAGGGCCCAAACGTAAAAGAAAGAGAAACAAAAGAGAAATGACAATGATGGCATCTGTCTGGCATGATAAGTAAGAGCTTTAGGCATTCTCTGACGAATTGACGAACTGACAAATTGACTTATTGAAGGACTGTCTGTCTGGGAGGCAGGGAAATTGACTGGGAACTCCCACTGTGCACAATAAACAGTAATATACAGTGAAATTCTTCTATCTTAATATCGCATTTGCTTTTGCTTACGTCTCTGTGTTGCGGGCTTCTTTGGTCATAAGAGGTTTTCCTTTGCTTTTCCTTCCAGACGTCTTCAGCTATGATCGAACATTATTGGCATTTATGGTAAGAAGATGATTTTTTTTAATTATCAGTTTTTTAATCTATAGATGTCTATACTTTACTACTTGATAAAATCTTATACTTTGTTTACATTTTACCGAATATTATATACACTTTAAAAGTAAAATCATTTTTGCATGCAACTTTATATATGATATAGTTATCGGATGTGGCCCATTTTGACAAGTTTACCTGCCACAAATAGAAGAGTTTGACCAAATTTTCAGCTTGTTAGCTTTAAAAGTGGGGAATAGGTTGCATAGAAACTGACGGACGGACGGACAAATGGACGGACGGACAATGTGATAAAGACTCAGCGATGCTTATAGACAGTTTATGGGGTTGAATATGCTTCCTCTTAAGCGATACATACTTTATGACACTTAAAAAGGGTATAATTACCCAACATTGTTGAAAATTGATATTAAACCTGCAAATCGATCATTTTATATATACATTTGTCTATATGCACGAATAACTTTCCACCGAAGAAAAGGTAATGAAGCGGCCAATGGGGCGTATGCGCGCCAAATCTGCGCATTACAGCCTCGCAATCCCACTCCGCACTCCACACTCCACACTTCCACCACCTGACACTTGCATATTGTTAAATCTCACTCTCATGTCCAAGAGAGTCAGCCAGGCAGACAGTTAGTGAGTCGGCTGAGGCTGAGCTTTGGGCTCGCTTCAGTTGATTTTTCACACACGAATAAATCAATCAAAAACAAATGCGAAGTTTGTTCACAATCATCATGATGACTATACAGCCGGTTGGACTTTCTTGAGGGCCATAAAGTTTAGTTTTACGACTGCTAACGCATAATTACGCAACACTCGCACCTACAAGGGGCGCATAGGGGAGGAATTTTAGAGAGATTCCCCTCGCACTCTTTGCACGCAGAATCAATGTCAGACAGACAGTTCGACACATTTTGTTCGTGTTTCCCCTTACTGACATTTAAGACATAAAACATGAGAGGAGATGCGACAGATGCAGGCGTGAATTCTACGCATCACACACACACACACACACAATATATGTATATATATATGTTTTTTGATCGGCAAAACAAAATGCCTGCTTTCTGTATCGGCTGTCAGACCCATTTTTCGCAAATTATCAAATGGCAGTTTTTATTGTGTGAGCCTCAACGTGATTTATGTATTGTGGTTCGTGGTTCCCGAGAATGCTGCAGCTTCTGCTGTTGCTGTTGCTGTTGGTGGTGGGTTCATAATGAAGCTGTAAGAATGGCATGGCCAAGCCGCACACAATTTACATTTGGCTCCACAAACCACATGGCGCATTAATGCCACGCGCTTGGCAAAGCACAATGGAAGTGTCAGACGCAGTCGGACAGACATAAAGGAAACCCAGACGCATGGATGCAAATTGTGGATGCATTGTTTGCCATGGGACAATATTAAATTGTCGAGCTTGGCTTCGAGCCAGCAACCTTTGCATATTTGTATATTAATCTCTCTGTGTGGCAGACACCAAAGAATAGGAGACACTCGAAGGAGTGGCTAACACATAAAATGGGGGCGTCTAACTTGGTCATTCGATTTGGACAGGACAGACAATGGCACAATCATATACTGCTGCTGCTGCTGCTGTTGCTGTTGCTTGATGGCGCATAAATTGCACACTAATTGTGTACATTTTGCGAGTTTGCACTTGAAGTTTAGCACACAGCTGTCGCACTCATACTCGAGCAACCGATCCCATCCAAAGGAACAACGAAGCTCTATACGCAAGTGTCAGGCAACTACAGCTTGAGATTGAACTTGTGCTTGCATACTTGGTATCAGTCTCAGTTAGTCAAAGGACCAAGGACCAACAAACGCCTTGTGTGTTTGTGTTTAGTTTTTTGTGGGTGTGAAATCTAATTTGAAAAGTTTTTGTGTAGTCATTTTGATGCCGGCGCGCACTCAGCAGCATATGCTACCGCACCGCTAAGGATTTTCATTTCTAATTTTGTTTTGCAAGTAGTTGACGCAATATTGCCCAACAGCATTCAAAGTCCCTTCAACTCAGACTCGTACACACGCAGAGAACAGAAAACGAAGGTTTAAAATTTAAATTACTTTTGATATTAAATAGTTTTGATTGTGGGGTGGTGGTTGACTATAGTTCAACTATGGCATACCAATAGCAGCGTTTGGGAAACTCAACTGGAACGAAAGATTGTTGACTTTTCAACTTTCACTCAACGAACGTCAGTCCGAAGTAAAACTAATTTAAAAACTAAATTAAACTTCAATTTTTTCTCAAATATAATCCCCAATGAGTTATATAAGCGAAAGAAGAAATGTTTGCTCGCACAGTCTCGCTTCGAGAAAGATAGCAAAATCGGAATGAAAGAACAAAATAATTGGGAAGCCAAAGTACAGAGAGGAAAAAACTCATTTGGGAGCTACAGAACAGAGGTAACAAATGCAACAACTTTACAATTGATTCGGGTGGGTGTGGCTGTTGTGGTTGTTGCTGTGGTTCCCACACCACCCCTACCTTACCTATTCCCATACCCACGGCCAGAGAAGAAACAATCAACTGAAAGCGCTGACGGCCTCCATTTCGTAGCGGTTCAGGACTTCAAGGTAGGAAGTGAGACTACATAAGCCGGGGGAGGAGGGGGATTAAGGAATGTAGTTTAGGTTATTGGGGGTTGGTTGGGGCTGCGTTTGCGTTAAAATGCGTCTGCTGCTGCTGCTGCTGCTGCCAACAATGGCGCAATGGTGTCTGTAATTCCAAACAATTGCTTTTTCCTCGCTTTTTCTGTCGGTTGGTCGGTTTGTCTGTCTGTCTGTCCGTCCGTCCGTCTATATGTCTGTGGCCCTGCCTTGGCCAAACGGAGCGTGCAAATTTCAATCGTTGCTGCAGCTCCAAAGTGCTCCATGGATAGTGTTTAGCACCTTGGAATATTCGTTCTAAAGTCACGTAGCACTATTGCGCTGTGTGCTGTGTGCGATTTGTATGGCAAAGCATATTCGTTGGCAGTTGGCTAAACGGATTGTGTCTCCCGGCCTCATCTGGTTATTTTACCGATGATGGCTTCACATGGCTCGTTGCGTTTGCAAATTGTCGCACATTCTTAAAGCTTGGGCGTTGCGACCGGGCCATATATCGTATCAACCCCAACCCTATGTGTATGGGATTAAACCGCCCTTGGCGCTAGTTATGCGGCCTCGTCTGCTCTATATGTGTGTCCATTTGTCGGTCCGTTCGTTTGTGGGTCCGTGGGGTCTTCTCCAGGAGAAATAGAAACGTTTTGCATTGGAATTTGCTTTGCCAAATGCCGCCATTTAGGGTTGTGCCTATAAAAAAATGATATTTATGGTTGTAACGGCCGGTTTTTGTGCAACCCGCAACCCGCAAACCCCAACTCCCCATTATGCCGTACTTACGTGGCAGTTGGTAGTGATGTTCCTTGCAAATGAAAATCATGTCTAGAACGGTGGGCAAATACACAAATTTCGCTGAGCAATATACACAAATTAATTTAGTTACCTATTTTCATATGAATAATAATAATAATAATATTATTTTTTTTATGTAAGAAATAAACGTGTGTTTAAGTAGTTTAACCTTCAAACAAACACATTGTTTTTTTTTATTTATTTATTAAGAATGTTTGCTTAAGGTATAATAATAATATCGGTCTATTAATTAATCAAGTGAATTGTAACCAATTTTTTCTTTTCAGTTAATTGTCCACAGTGCTTGAGGGTTGGACTCTTTAGCTGCACACAAATGAAATCTCACAAGCATAACGAGCTCGTGACTCTTTCTGCTGGCAAGGGTTGGGTATACCAGACACACATACAGTGGCTGACTGTGTGGCACATAGTACATATACATAGAGAAATATGGCACGTACTCCTCGAGAGCCATAAGTTTACGTTTTATATCGGGCAAACTGTGCAATATTATAAATTTTGAATTTTATCTTAGGCATTAGATTGCCAGAGAGTTTGTTTCGCTGGCTGGCTGCCTCACTGGCTGAATGTCTGGTGTGTGTGTGTGTGTGTGTGTGTGTGTGTGTTTGCCATTTTGGATTAAATGAAAGGACGTGCGCGGAAGTCGAAACTGTGTTCGTGTGTGGGTTGAGCACCAGCCTGTGCGGGGGACTGTGAGAGTTTTCTGCTTCCATGTAACTGCTCCAACAACAAAGGGTGATTATCGCGATTGGTGAAACCTAATGCGCAAGGATGGCAAACAACAACATTCGCAAGCAGTAACTTGGTAAACTTATTGTTGTTATAATCTTTTGC
This sequence comes from Scaptomyza tumidula, assembly GCA_035044465.1. Lineage (NCBI taxonomy): Eukaryota > Metazoa > Arthropoda > Insecta > Diptera > Drosophilidae > Scaptomyza > Scaptomyza tumidula. The sequence continues at coordinate 104,420 of JAWNNW010001012.1, forward strand.
CCTCTTTTCTTCCTTCCACCTGGTATCCAGGACCAACGCTTGAGCCAAGGCAGTTGCAAAGTCCATGAACCACACACAGCATGTCCGGGGCGACAAGTGCCGGGGCTGCTTTTTCTAAATCATATGCTATACTCTCTGTTAGCTTCTGTCAGCAACCACCAAACTGCAAGTCGCAAGCCGGAAGCGTTGCGTTTTGTTTGCCGTTTCCTACTCTTTGCTCCCTTCTCATTGTTTGAGGGAAAACGCTTATTAAATGAAAATGCACAACACAACACAAAATGACACGACGCGGCGCGGTGCGGCGCGGTGCGGTGCGACACGGCGAAACGACACGGACACGAGTACACGAGGTACGAAGAAGGAAACGACAATTACGGAGAGAGAGTCGCCGGTCGGTTAGTTTTTCCTGCCGGCAACTCAGTTGCGGCCGGGCAATCGACGGGTCAACAACGGCACACATACACACACCGCGGCATAAATGTAGATTGTAAGCGATTTTGAGTCCATACTAAAACTTCCTTTTTGAAGAACCTGTGCAACTTCGTATACGTATACTGAATGTATCCTGAGTGTATCCTATCCGGTATACCTTCAGTATACGTAACACGAGGAAACACCAGCAACGCGGGATGTGTAAAAAACATATTAAATGTATATGTATATATATAGAACACTTGAATCACACACTTTGTCACATTTAATTAATCTGTTAAACTTGTCGAGAATAAATTGATAAATAATTGATCAAATTATTTTTATATGATAAACAAAAAAACGTGTTTTAAATTCATTCTCTCTCCGCGATACATAGGAAACACTTCTCAGACCTTGTCATGCCACCTGTTGCTAAGGCACTTGATTGACGGCTCTCTCAGATGTCGAAACAACAGCTGACTCGATGAACTCGATGAAGCATTCCTAAGACTTGGAAGCCATTCTCTCCTATATAAAAGAACTGGGCGCAACTTTACTTGGTCTTAAGCTATAAATGTTTATAAAAAGAAACATAATCAAATCACTTAAAAATAATAGTAATATTTTAATAACTTTCTAAAAATGGAACAGAAAATTTTGAGTTTTGAGTTAAGCTACTTTTGAAATTTATCTCTATCACTTTACTTTTGTTATGCAAAATAAATTTTGAAAAAAATTTCATTTAATCACTATAATTTCATAAATAAATATAAATGTATGTGGGAAAAAACAAATCTTTTTTCTTATTTAAGTTTTCATATTTACAGCACTAAACACGCAGTCGCGAACGCACAAAAAGATTCACATATATGCGATATGCAACAAAATATTCGAAATTCATTTATTGTGGAAAAGGTTGATCAATGCGGCTTTTTGTCGATTATTAACTTAAATAATTCAGTCGATTGTTTTTATTTATTTGGGTTAAAAACCAGTCTCGAACTAACTTGTTGTCCACGTTTTAGTCGAGACGGGCAGACGGATATAGCTACATGGACTCAGTTGTTGATGCTGATAAAGAACTTATTTCCTTTTACAGCATATTATGCCCTTTTTTTAACCCATTTCTTGGGATCTGGGTAAAAACGAATTAACTTTTATCAGACTTTTGCTGGTCTTGTTAACTATTATTTGTTGAAAGTAAAGTAAAAAAAAAAATGCCACCGCATTCAAATTAATTGATATAGTACATATTAAATTGATTGATTTTTATGATTTTTATCAAGAATCATAGACAAAATACGTGTGTAGAAAAAATCATTGTATTTTTTTTTTTATGTCAAGATTAGATATCATGCTTTCGCAAACATATACGTTCAACATTAAAAGTTCGATCACGGTTGAAAGTTCTGAGGAAATGCCTCTATTTCAGCGAATTTTTCGACTCATTACCCCCAAAAAAAGGGCCATAGAATACTTAATTGTAATGTAAGGTGACTTTACCTCATAAGTAAGAGCAAAAATAAAAAGATCGATAGAATACAAATTTTAAATATGTTTTTTATGTTTTTTTAATGAATTACCCCGAAATATTGTTGTGGAAGTTAACTTTACTCCATAGCGAAGCAAAAAAAAGAGTCCATACAATATAAAATTTTAAAAATATACTTTTCAATCATTACTATTTGGGGTAATTTACCCCGGTTCCCCCCGCTGCTCTATTTGGTAAATTAAATAAGTTCGCTTGAGTTGTCGAGGTCTGGACATATTGTTTATTTAAACATACATAAGCTATTTATTGTAGCTACCCACGAAATTCTATTCTTTTAAAACAAGTTAGTAAACGATTAAGCCATGAAAGTTATAGTATAGCAACCAGATCAAGAAACCATATACTTGCTGGCTAACTTCCTCCCTGCATAATATGTCATTATTTAAATCAATTTTAGTTACAGCTGATCAAGAATATATATGCATTTTGGAGACATACATTTTGCATACATTTGAACAACGTCTCTAATTTTCAACGGGTGTGCACATTAAGCTAGAAAAGTTTTTAATCGGTAGTTCAAATTACTTCTTTTCCATTTTTTTCAAATCGTATAACCCTGAAAAAACAAAATTTTCAGTGTATAATGACGAAATGTCATCAAAATTCTAGATAGATAATAAGGCTTGTTTTAATATGTCATAACACCATCCAGCGCTGCAGGCGAGAGTTTTGCGCAACTTGCGCAGCGCCATCTATTAGCGAATGGCAACAACCGTATTTCAATGCGTTCTTGCTGACTGCGCAAAATCGAATGCTTTTCTGGGACAAGGGATGAAGGCGAATTCCTATTAGAATTATAAGAAAAATCTATCTGATTACTGGAAAATACAGTTAGTTTGTTTAATCTATATAAGCGTTCGAAACTATTGTAATCATAAGTACATTTTTGGTATAGTATATTGCAGCATATTCAGATGGTAAGCACCAAACACTTTGCGGGCAAGCAAAGTGATTTTGCCGATCATTTCTGAAGTGAGAATTCATTGAACTTCAGTAATCAACGCATTTCAAGGCAAGGAGGGCAGCAGACGGGGCAAAAAGAGAGCTAAGAAACCGGCAATGGCAGAGACCAAAGATAACGAAACGAGAAACTCACTTGAAAACTACAACAAGAATAAAACCAACAACTGCTAATGAATTTATGAAGATGCGGCGCTTCAGTCTCGTTTGCCCGGCGTGACCCGTCGCCCAAGCCCGTCCAACCACTCCTTCCCTCCCCGAACCGAATGCAACCGGTTGTCATGGCAACAATGGCCGCGGCGAAGGAGCACGCAAAGCGCACATCAAAAAACATTTTATTCCGCCATATTTGATTTCGGAAATACTCAAAATTGTTGTTGCCTGTCATTGCCACTGGTTGTCTTTCCCATTCACATTCACATTCATGTTCTCGTTTTCGTTCTCGTTCTCGTTCTCATTCTCATTCGGTTCGGATTTATTCAGTTTTCAGTTTTCCTGTTCGTGCTCTCGTTTTGCTTACGCCAGGGGTGGTTTTTGTGGCATTCGGCTCATGCCTGGGCACGTTAAGACGTTTTGTATCTGCTATTCATTTTCCATTATTGGCATTCAAATAAAACTTGTTTTATCTGCGTATTCACTAGTGTGGATGTTGAACAAATGAATAATAAACTATATATTAATATCTTATATTATTTATTGTATTAATAATTTTGATCTCTTTTCTTACAGCTTATATGTATACCATATATGTATGTACACAGAAACACATAAATTTGACGTGTTTTTTTATGATGATCTTATCGCCAGATTTACGATTGGGCAGTTAAAAAACTGTGCGCTAAACACGTCTTTAAAAACAAATAAATCACCTCGAGATTGTCAGTCATCCATTACAATATATTTTAAAAAAACATACATATAAATATTATATACATACATATACGTATATACTATGCTAAAATATATTTAATATGCAGCTGACGCTTTTACGCTCAAATGGCTATCGATTAACTATAAAATTGACAATTTACGATTGCCTTAATGTTATCCGGATTGGCAGCTCGTAGGCTTGTCTTTTGGCATACTCGTATATACATACATAAGTATATATATTTAAATCTTGGTTAGGTCGCAAATCTATACTAAGAAAAAAATCTTAATTCTGTGTAGCTTGGCAGATTTATTCAATATTTATATATATTTTTAAGCCATTGTGAAATGTTATAAATTCTATACAAATAGAAGGGACCACTATGCATTGTTTTGTTTGAACGTCGTACATATGAAGTGAATCATAAATGAAATTGTTTTGGGTTTACATAGTGTAGTTCGTTCATTAATTTGCACGAACTTTTATTTGCTTTTATCACTGTGGCGAGCAAGTCCGAGATAGTGTCGAATCAACAAGAATGAAAAAAGAAAAAGGTATTGTTATATTTTTGAAATGTGCATAATTGAAGTAACGGTAGCTGACCTTTAATGGGATATGGGTTTTAAGGTAACTAAGCAACCCTAAAAGTTTTGGGAGCTCGTTGCGGGTATGTAGAGAAAAATTCTGTCGATTAAAACCCAGATCATTCAAATTCAACAAGTCCTTCAAAGGTATTGCGCGTTACTAATTTTATGTGAAATTTCCATTCGTAGCCCCAGAAAAGATTCCCTTACAACGTTTGTCAAACTGCTACATTAGCGAAAACAAATAAAATTAACAAAATAAAATTTGCGGCATGTTCCATATATCGTTCGAAAGCCATTTTAAATACATGAGTATATCTGGAAACAGTTTTTAAGATGCTTATGAAGTGCTAGACATTTTTTACCTACAGCTCTTCACTTCTTATTCTAACTATGCTTACCATAACCCTTATAGGATCTTATTTTCAATATATAATAGTGCCACTCCTACTTGCTCGCTAAAAAGAACTTGTCTTGTGTCATCTGTCTACATGTTTGCGATCTTCGTAACCGCACGCTACGCGGTGCGCCCCTCGGTCGGACGGGCGGGAGGTGGTTCACTTTGTGCTTTGGTCCGCGCGCTAACAAGCCGGTACTTGGCATCGTTGGGCCACTTGATTGTACATCTTAGTACATCTACGTCCAATAAAATCAAAAACACTACAACCCATTTGCACATTTTGGTAAATTTTTTTTCTAATATTAAATTTGGTATCGTTGCCATGACGAAAATGTTGGTAATCCGCGGATGATGTTATGTTTAGTGGAACCGTGCCTGTTAAATCTTTCTTGCAACGATTGAGCTAATCAGCTGGTAAACTGTCAACGTACTAGGACGCAAGTCACGTGACTTTTTGCATAATGTTGCACTTGGATAGCAATGTACTTGGGTCACTGGATTACTTTTTCTACGTACTTTACGCTGCAGGGTATTTTCTACGTACATGTAACTACAAAAACTATTTGAAACTTGAAGTAGATTTTAAATAGTAGTCAACTCTTAAGATTGTTCCCATTCGAACATTCGAAACGAAATGAGCTCATGGTCGCTTTAATACTCTTACTGATAGATTTAGATTAAAATGTTTTCTAAAAACTACTACTCAAAATCATCAATAATATAATATGAAATACAAAAATCGATTCATGTCAATCATAAGACTATAAAGATTAAGTTTTTAACAACAAAGAAATTATCTTTTCATTCTATACGTTTCACGTGTATCGAACAACGTATTTTCAAAAGATTATTTTTACTAGTAATTAGGTTTAATATGTATTTTTAGTTTTTGAAGCCAATACCAAAGCTTTGTAACTTAAGACGCATTTTGGCTTAAAGTTAGCATGATTGTAGAAATAAAGTTAGCTTAAAGTTTCATAAGACTTACATTTGAATAAAGTATCCATCCGATAGTCACAGAAATATCTGCAAAGATGAAAAAGGAGTTGATTTTTAAATACAGATAAGGGAATAGAAATGGAATAAATAGAAATAGAAATTCTATAATTTTTGTTGATTTTATTATCGAACTGTCTTTCGATTATTTAAATTCTTTGATAGTTACAAAAGGACTTTGAGTTATCTTCCTTATAAGTTCTGTACAATTATTTTAAAAGCATATTGAACGAACCGCCAGGATGTAGATACAGATATTATTTAATTGTTTTGATATAATCGAAAAATTAAATTTTAATAAGTATTTCTATTCTTGAAGAAAATGGAAATCGTTTGTTTTCTCTGCAACTATTATTATTATCTCAATCAAAGTCTTTTAACGTCTAAATTGAGGACAATATATATATATATATATATGCAAACATTGTTTTATTTCTTGATTATAACTTAGGCGCATTGAACTTCAAATGTATGACTCGAACTTAAAAGACCACGCGGATTCATTTGAATAAATAAAGTAATTTTTCTTTCAATGCGTCGAAGACAGTGATTTTTTAGGCGATTCGATTTGGAAAACGAAGGGGTTTGTTAAAATCATGACAATCATGTCTGCTGAAGCAATTTATTTATTCTTTGTTCTCTCTCTCAATGTCTCCACGGCTCTCATGTTATTTCTTAAAGATACTAAAAAAAAAACACAGATATAAATATGTATACAAACAAATGCACACATATATTTTGATATGGTGAATTGAGCTTGGGCCTGAAACGACCACAGAAAGTACACAGACTGCAAATGAGATTTGTACTTAAGCGGAAGGAGAGAGACAAAGAAGTAAAGAGAAGACGGGGGGCAGGCAAGTGGTCAGATAGCCACACCGAATTGATTCCCAGGCATGGAACCTCGGACCCGCGCATGCAAGTGCAATAAATAAGAATTCAACTGACAGGCATCATTTTGAATTCCTGCAGACGAACGACCGACAGTCACACGACATCAGCTCGAGTGAAGTTGTCTGGATGCGTCATGAATGATATATGTACAATGCGTATAGATATATCGTATGTTTATATACATCATTTTTGTACATATGGACGACATTTGAGAGTTTACAATGTGATAGCTTGTAGGCGCAGAGATCTATCAATAGGCAGACATTACACGTCATGTTGCGGATATAAGATCCAGTGCGACCTCGAGTTCATAATTCACCGCTTAATGTTTTTTTAAAGGGCCATTAAGTCAACTCTTGCCGACTGTCCCGATGTTTGTCCAGGGACAACCACTTTCGTTTTTCGTTTTTCCATGAACATTCAAAGTGCACTTAAAATGTATAATTGCAACTCTTTGACGAGCGCCGGGAAGAAAACCATTCAAACCATTGCGGAACGTAAGGAAACGAAGCCATACGCAAAATCCCACCCAGCCCATAAAAGTGTTCGCTTCTCGACTCTTTTGGGTTTTTTCCTTGATATTTATTTATTTTTTTTTTAACATTTTCACTCTATTCGCTTTTGGCTGCAACATAAGCAAGGCACGACTGAAGTAACAAACAAGCAAGTCGGCAAACGGTCATTAAAACTGCTTTATGATCTCTAAAGGCGAAAGCGAGAGTTCTGCTTACATCCAAAAGGGGCAAGTTCGTGTTTGAGTTCGATTCTGGGCCTGGCTATTTCGATGATGTGAAAGTAAACTATGTGTAATAGTTGTACGCGGAAGGATTTATATTTTAATATGCCAATTTTCTGGCTGTTTGCTGAATTTTGCAACAATTTGTTTTATGATCGCCCAACGCATAAAAGTGTGCACGAAGTGAAAACATTGCACTCAAGCGCAACCAACTGCGAAATACTCTGATACTATGAACACAACATAAACATAGATATTAAGAAATATCGGAAATAGACGATCGCATGGATAGTTATTCTATAGCATATTCCAACAGGCTTTTATGGTTATTCAAACAAATAGTTTGTAACGATTAGATAAAAATAAGTTAAAAGAAAACTTGTTACAGCCCAGTTAACATTAAAGAAAAAGTATCAAATATCCAAATTTCATATTCATTCGCCTCTATCTCAGTTTATATCTATATACATTTTAGCGCCACAAATGATGCTCATGTCGTATGAAATGAATGCGAAATGCGAGAAATATTTACAATGCTGACAGCAAAATTCCTAAATTGAATTCCACGAAAGATGTGTATATTGATTTTAAATTAATTTGCATTCATAAATTACAAAACAAAAGATCAAAAATGTATGCCCATGCCAATAATCCAATTTATATCATATGACTAAAAAAATGTGCTTTATAGTTTTTGTTATTGGCTTTATACGTTAGGTGAAGCCCGATAAATTATTTGGTTACATCCTGTCTTCTCAGAAAATATCCGATTTAAAATGGAATGGAAGTAGAGTAACAAAATGTAAATGTAAAGAAACTTAAGTCGTATTTTCGTGCGCTGAATACGAGACAATAAAATTAGAGACTCTACAGATGTTTTTAGCACGTACGATAATGAAGAAACATCATACTAAAAAACGCAAACAAAAACAAATCAATTCTGAAAGCATTGTCGTTTTAAGAATTAAAATAATACAAGAAATATCAAATTTAGATTAATAAATGATTAAGAATGTAAGATCTTCAGTTTTATTATTTTTAATGATGAATTTAAAATCATTGATTGATAAAAAGCTTAATAATGCTTTGCCATACAAGCTCAGATCATTCTTATATCAACAAATAAACTCTGATATTCTTAAGGCAGGTGATGCTATTCATTAATAATAAGGCCTTAAGTGTTATTTCATCATAAGGTTGAAAATGTATATTTATTTATAAAGACACTTGCTTTCAGGTGATTTTATAAGTACAAATAATCATTATGTATAAAACGTTTTTATTTTTCAATAAAACAATTTAGAGGACTCTAGTCGAGTAAGCTTGACATACTCTAAACCCTAGACCTTAAACGTACAGTCATCCCTGCAATTTTGCAGCCAAGCTTAATGGCTAAGATTCAATCTCCCATATATCCGGTGTTTCTCAACTGATTTTAATAAACTTCATTATTTTGTCTAAAGCTTCAAAAACAATTTTTAAGGTTTCCAAGTGCGATTTCATTTGTATATTGCAATCGACAAAATTTATCGATAATTCAAAACAAGGCTAAGGAGAAATTATGCTCTATCTTTTAAGCTGTCTCAGAACGACGCGTCCATACAAACAGATGAACAGACGGACACGGCTATATCGATTTGGCTGTTGATGCTGATCAAGAATATACTCCTTTACATAATAAATCGATTTGTTTTACAGTCCTTATGAATAACGGTGTTACTCAGGATAACAACTGAATAGGCAGACAGGGCAAGGTCGTTTCGGAAATGAAAAAAGACACATTTTGAATTTTTACAAACAAGATTTTTTTGCAAACGTCCAGTTAAAATATGATGGGGCTCTATTAAATGCTGACTGCAAAACAGTCATTAATCTGTACTATACATACATAGTTTTATTTATATATCAAAGCAAAACTTAAAAATATTTCATTACACTTTACAAACAGAAAGGCCTTGGTGAAACACTAGTTGTATAAATACTTAAGTCTTAGTGTATGTACTGACATTTACAATGCCTGTTTTTTTTTTTCTGTGCATCGAGGCAACATTTGATAAGAGTGAAATAGACTTCTCCGTCTCCACTTCATTTGGTAAGATATTTCTCTCCCCCATAGTGACTGGCTGCCATTTATGTATGCGAAGACTGAAAACGCCTAAAGTAAACATTTAATTGCGCCATTAATTGCGCTGTAAGTGTGCCAGATGCACATGCTCTGTGGTTAAAAGAGATCCGCATACATACAAAATTACATACATACATGTATATATATACATATATATATTTACTCATGTATATGTATGCATGTATATGTGCAAGGTGCAACTGAGATGCCGACTGTGACTCCGCCTTGCATTGCCAGCAGGGCAGACAAAACAAACAAATTCCATTATTTAAGTGCTCAGTGGTGCAGCATTCGATTTCCATTTCCATTTCCCTCTGCCCTAACCCACTGTGGTTTTAACGAGCGTTCGTCCATTTAAGAGCGCCTCGGTTGATGTTCTCCTTCTCGAGAGCTCCCCTCCTCAGCATTGGTCTGAACTGCTCCTCGCGTCCAACTTGCATCCGAATCCAAGAGTAACAACTGAAGCTTTAGGCGCATTAGCTTTGTGTGCGTTAATGCGAATGTTTATTGGTAATACAATCGACGTTTTACGATTCTTAAGTTGACAGTTTTTGGCCTTAAATTGGTGCCATCTTCTTCTTGTTGTTGTTGTTGTCGATCTTTCTGTTTTATTCCATGTTTTTATTTTTATTTTTATTTTTGGTCGTTGCAGTGCGTCACAATTATTTAAATTTAAATTTAAATTTCTACATTCTTGTTTAAAATTAAGTTAAGAAGATTAAAATTTGTTTGTTAATCTTTAATTGAATTATTTCCCCTCCATGGTAATTAACTTAAGCTTTGTCTTCGAATATATTTAATTATATTTTCTTGCGGTTTGAGATGTATGAAAAATTTTTAAAATGAAAAGAATTTCTTCGTTGTATGATATTATATACATACGTACATTGCAAAAATGTAGAAATTTAATATGTTTATACATATCAAAACAGTTAGAAATTGCCTAAAATATATTATACAACAAAAGACTTTAAGCCAACTTTTACTATTAACTTGACAAGCTCTACTGGAATTGAAATTGAACAAACCTCACTTTGATTCTGAAGGCTTATTTCATGATAATAGAAACTTCACATATTCGTATGTACACAAAATAAATACCAAATACATCGGTGGTTAAGGTAAAAACCGTCAAACGTTTGGCTTCATTAACTTAATCGAATGGAAAAAACCAAACACAGGCTGCAATTAAAATAAAATCCTTCGCGAGGTAGTTTTGCTATCGACGATTGGGTTTTGGGTTGCGTTTCTAAAAGCAACAGGGGAGTATGATGCAACGTGAGTGTTTCCTGTTGTTTGTGTGTGTGTACTAATTTATAATTTGATTTTGTGTGTGTTTACATAACAAGGACACCAAACAACCACAAGAAGCACAAGAGTAGAAGCCTTACTTTTAAAACACACACATTCGCATATAGGAAGAAAAGTACGAATCGCAGAGAATACCACAGAATAACGCTCTCTTCATGTTGGTTGGCAAACAATTTCACATAAATTTCCGTCGAAATACCTCCGACATAATGTACAAATGCACCAAAGTGAGCAGAGGGCGTGGGTGGAGCGGAATTGGGAGTCGGAGTTGGAGTCGCTTCCCACATCAGGCCGTGCCCAAAAGTTTTTTGCTTAGCTCTCGTTTCTTTTTTGGTAAACATGAAAATGTATTCCAGACACGCATTGCTGCCATTTTGCAAACGTGCCATTGAATGAGTCTCGCTAAACTCGGGGACAAAAACTCAAGAGGTGTGCGGTTGGGGTAGACGGGGGGGAACAGAGGACTCGCCCATCCATTGGCACATTCGCATCCACCCACACAGTCAGCGGGCAGGTTGCAATTCAGGCGGCCCCCTTCATTGAGTTGCCCTTTCTGGGTATGGGCAAACTTTCTGCGTAAAAATAAGTAAAGCTTGAATTTGGCGAACATAAATTATTTGCTGAAATTGCAAAGGAGCCCGCGATATCGTTGCGAATGGAACAGAAAATGATTCCCCACGGCCTTGCCATAGTTATTTTTCTTCCATTTTTTTGCTCATACATTTTATAATCGCTGAGAAAAATGTAAGAAATAAATAAATAAATATTATACAGTTTTTAGCGCCCAAAACAAGTTACTTCAGTCCATCCAAGTCAGGGCAACTTTTACCATTTGCCATTTGTCTGTCTCTTGGTTCAATTTTTGCTTAGTTCGTTCGTTGTTTGCCTGCCGCTGCCATTTTTTCTTTTGGTTTTTTTTTCGAGATTTTTTTGTGCCAAAACTTTTCCTGTTATTGCATTTGTTGCCTTTGCTGTTGCTTTTTGCCTGTCGGACTACAGATACTTTGCTCGGGTAACTTATGGATACGACCGCAGCAGGAACAGAAGCGCCAGCAAGGTGCGCAAATTGCCAGGCAGGCAGGCAGGCAGAGTGGTGGGGGAAGAAGCGACGGACTACCTTGAAAGCTGTTGTGTAATTTGTATCTAATCTTGCCTCATGTTTATATAAAAGCAACGAGGACGACCCGGAACGGGGAAAAACTACATCAGCAAACATACACACACAAAACACACACACACACACACACACACACTTACATACATACACCAATACAATTTTTGCAATATGGCGCTGTGTAAGGGTGCTCTCATCCTTCTTGCCTCCTGTTTTCCCCAGTGTCCTTGTTCGTGTGGCAAATGTCCAAGTTCAAAACTACATCGATGCCAGCATGCTGGTTCCATTATACATACATACATACATACATAGATATGTTTATATGTATTACATAGTATATTTATTCGTATCGTACTGCGAAAGATGGGAGGCGGGGTCTCTTTTGCTAGTTTTTGGAATTTTAATAAAATTGCAAGCTCCCAACTGAAGATAGATACTTTTCGTGTAATTTATGATGATGATGCTAGATGCCAACGATAGCAAAGAGTTCGTAGGGGGAAACTATTTCTCCTTCATACAGCGTTGCCAGATTTAAACCAAAGAAAAAATTTAAAAGGTCGTATTAATCAATATTGTACAAATTTTAAGTAAGCTAACAATTCATTTACTTTTAAAATGCTAACATTTAAAATTAAACTTTAATGATTTTGAAACCACGCAACTTAAAAATAAACACAAACAGTTTCCTTCCTGTTAAGTTAAAAATATTTTTAAAATGACGTTAAATATTGATTAAATAACTCCATATTCACTTAAAAAGGAAAATCGACTGGTATATATAGGGTTTGTTTCGTCTGACTGACTGACTTATGAGGAATCGACGTTTGAAGTGAAATCATTGTAGTTCCAAAGCTGCAATTTTTACCATTGGTTTCCTTTAATTCTTAAACTGAGTAATTAGAATAAGCTTTAGAAGTTTCAGCCGGGAAACTAGTTGTTCTGCCTTTCATCCGCAAATTATTACAAAATTCTATATGCCAAAGTTCTGGAACTGGTGAATATTTGTAACGATATTACGATGAAAACAACTTGGCCTTGAAAGTGTATATAATATTCGGCATGCCGGAATAAAGCTTTTCCTTAATTTTTCTGGGCATTAAAGAATACTTCTGTTTAGCAATGTATGTAATTTTCCTTAACTGCTGATAAGGTCATAAGTCTGTTTATATTCATCTAAAATACAACGAACAGTCTGGCAACGCTGTGTTGCTGTTGACCACCAACCAGCCCTTCCACAAAAGAATAGATTGGGCTGTAGCCGCCCTACAGGTAAGAAGTGAACATGTGCTGGCTTATTTATTGATGAAAACAACTACAATTTGACACGAATTCCTCGAAGTCACGAGGCACAGGAGAGTTAGAGCATAATTTTACCCAATTGATCAATTTGCCCTTATGACCTTTCGCTACCGTCTCATATGCAGATAGATAGCATTACCCTTGATTGTCCCACTAAATCGAAAGCCCATAGTATGTCACAGTAATGCTCGTAGTTATCATCAAGCCAGCGGAAGTCAGCAGGAGCGGTAGACTCATCAACTTAATGTAATTACAAAGCACTCGTTTCCTATTGCGGTCGCTGTTAATTGGCCATTGATTGGCGGCCTCATTGGCGCTTTATTGGAGAAGCATTAATTAAACCTAGAGAGCTTATTACAAAAAAATAAATTGTTAATCAAATAAAGTTCTTTGACAAGAAGCGTTTGTTACTTTTTGTTCATTTATGTGTATATCCTTTTTTTCCTGTCTAAGATTACAGCTCACAGTAGGACTTAGCCTACAGTGAAAGTTGTCTGCACAAATTGCCAGGCTTACCTGTAATGCCAACAAGAAGGCATCAGGTGGCCAGCCCCGAAGGGGTTAGGGTTAAGAGCGAGGGTCACGTTCGAGCGTAAAATTCGTGTAGCAAAAACACAAAATTTTCACGGTTCAGCAAAAAAAATGCGCATCTTTTTATGATATGCGACATAAATGGATTTTTAACTCCAGCCAAACAGGCAGCAAGTACGCATTGTCCTTATGCCTAACCTTTCGTGGTTATTGCGTTTTTAAAGGGAATTGAAACTGCGTCGCCGTCGCCGTCGCCGTCTAGTCAAGTTGCACAAAGGGTTGTAAGGCTTGCCAATAACAATTGTTGCAATTCCATGAGACAGCATCATAAAAAACAACAAACATACAAACAGACAGGCAGGAAGAGCCTCTAGCTGCAAGATACGGCCGTAAATCAAAAAAACCCCGTTTAACGGAAAGAAAAGTGAAAGTGACAACGGCAAAAAAGGCTTTGTTTGTATATATGTTGCAACCTCTTCGTATAGTCGAGTATGGATCCCGCCCAGTTTGATTTGAATGCTCGTCTGATTTTACTTTATTTTATGGCCGCCATAATAATAGAAATTGCAAGAAACAAAAACACCCCGTTTTTATTCTCAGGTGCATGGAATAGACGCAATAGAAGGCAATTTGTAAGGGTTGCTTTTATATCTTTGGTCGTAGCTACAGCTGCTTCGTACGTTTAAATGCTTGATTTAATCCATGTAATAACAACATTTGCAGCATCTACCATTGAAATTTAGATCCGCCTTTTTCGCATTTGTTTTTTTTTATTTCTTTATGACTTAACCGCAACCACACAAAATTTAAAATAAAACAAGTAAGAAGGCTCTAGTCGAGATATCCCGACTAGACGATACCCTGATCCCTATACTTTTCGCGTACAGTCAGTGCTTGCAAGTATATATGTGTGTGTGTGTACGCGCATACTCCATACTGCATACAAAACTTCAATGTCCCATATCTCCGGTGTTTATTATCCGATTTCGATAAAAATTTCACAGATTGTCATTATTTTGTTTTATAATTGCATCTCAAAGTTTTCAAAATTCAAGATTTTTTTGTTATCGATCCCATGTGTATATCGGAAACGGGAAGAGTTATCGAAAATCGGAAACAAACTTGTACTGCCTAGGGATTAGGCGAGCTTAAGTTCCAAATCTGGAGTCTCTAGCTCTTATAGTCTCTGAGATCGGTTGGCTCATACATACAGACGGACAGACGGACGGACAGACGGACAGACGGACAGACGGACATGGCTATATCGACTCGACTGTTGATGCTGATCAAGAATATATATACTTTATAGGGTCGGAGATGCTTCCTTCTGCCTGTTACATACTTTTGCACAACTTCATTATACCCTTTTTTCCCATTTTTAATGGGATCAGGGTATAAACAGTGGCGTTTCTTTTTAATTCCACCCATTTTGAAATTGCGTATTATTTTCAAATTCAAAACAATATTTACATTGACATTACGAAAGAGGTAAAACCTTTTTTTTATGGATTGTGTAAGCTCTACTTTTTACTATGTTATTCTTTTTGTGATTCAGAAATCATATAAAATCTTAAATGAAACTTTCAAATTTTAAGATCATGTTATTTGCTAATGTTTTAACTTTAAGAAAGTTAAGAAAATCCCTTGATGAATTCTAGAATATTCAAAAGTGTGGAAATAACATACATAAACAAGTCGTCGGAGGCTAACAAATAATTTAAGCACAAAATTTAAATGAAAATCTGACGCAGTTCATAACTTGCTTTTCACTCATTCTCGCCTTTGCCTTGCACATGCGATTTTCTCTAATTGCATAGATAAATTTTCGTCTGATTGCTTGGCAAAGCTTTATCTTTTACTCTAACGCCATTCCACACGTCGGTTACGGTTGCGCATTATTAGTTAAAATTAAAAGTACAACACAAAAGAAGAATATCGTAAAACAATTGTGAAATTTATTAAAAATTTAATAAATGAAAGAAACCAATGTAAGGTTATTGTATTTTACATTTAGTTAAATTATCCACAACTTTCTGTACAAATTTGAAAAAAGGTGAACACAAAAAAGTGCCTTCTCTGAAAAAAAATTACGCACAAATCACCATAGAAGCGACTCCACCTATGTTGAATAAAGTATCTAGGATCCGGAATAAAAATAATCAATATAAACTGATGTCTATACATTTTTAATGACATATTTATAAAAAATTTATAAGTTTATTTGTATTTATCAGCATCATCGATAAAGCCACTTTAGTTTTGATCATTTGTTAAGTCGGTTAGATGGAATTTCAATATCATAAAGCTTCCTTACAAATGCAAGATCTGTTATTAGTTTTACTATGAAGAACAAGTAGGCTGTGCAAGTGCATAAAATATTTGGCTTTCTAAAGATAGCCTAAATGAGTTTTTATTTTTCATTTTATCTTTCTTTAAAAATCATTTTAGGCAAAAGTTGCTTGGTGATTTTTATTCGTGTTACCTCAATCAAGATTATTTATATTTATAATCTGATTTTCTTGAAAAACTTTTCAATAGTATGTGTCTAAATGTTATTAATTATTTGAACAAACTTATTGTAAAATATATATATATATATATATATATATATATATACATAAACAAAGCATCTACGTGGCATAGCTGGTAATAAAATAATAATAACAGAATATGATTTGAAAGCGCTGTTTTTGTTTGAAAATGGTGTTTCCTCTTCGGCCATATTTTGGGTTATAATTTCCTTGACTTAATTATTAAAGCAATTAAACGCGAAACTGTTTTGATAAGATTCCTCCATAAAAAAATTGTTACAAATAAATATTAAAAACTCAATAACCAAAGCCAAAAGAAACTAAATTGTTTGGGCTTTTCAACTCCCCAGAGATGAGTCAGAGGTCGGGCAGGAATCTGTTAATGCTAGGGGAACATGTGTTAACTCTGGATCGTTAAATTTGAATAACTAGAAAAAAGTGGCGTCTTCGCTGCTAAACAGACTGGGCCCTGGATTGAAATAAATATTTACCACATTCCAAATTAAGAATTAAACAAAAACATCAGACAAAGGCTGAGTGGCACTGTCCAACCAGAAACTCAAAGTTATTTATTTGTTTTCTAGTATCGAAGTTGTCAAGCAATGGGAAAGATAAGACGTGGGTCAGCCCATAGGCTGAGACCTGAACTTGCTGTGGGACTGGGACCGGGACTAAAACTGGTGAATTATGTTTCAGTTTCAGCGGCGGCATTGAATTTTGTTGATAAAATACGAGCGGGAAAATATGAAAACAAACCCAAAAAGAGACATGACAAAAATGCATTTGAAAATATTGAAAAACAAGTTTTTCTATTGAAATGCGTGAACAGGCAGGCATTCGGCCTGCCCCGAGCATGGCAACGATCGCCACTTGAGTGTCAAGTGGCAAGATCTGGGATTCGATTTTGGTTGGCGCGCATGCATTTGCAAGATTGCGAGAGAGACATAGCTCATTGTTGTTGTTGTTGAAGTGCCTTTTACGCTCGTGGAGGGAGAAAACATACATTAAACTGTTTCGAAAAACATTGAGAAAATGAAAGATTGTGCTATATGATCAGCATATGCAAGTATCTCAGTATACATATCGGTATCAGTATCACTATCAGTATCAAAAGGAGCTGCTTGGAGAACCTGATCAACGAATGCAATGCAGTTAAGTTTGCGCTTTGAATTTCAATGGCAATGGCAATGGCGCATCTCCATCTCTCTTGCATTGGGTGCCGAATGACATCGAGTCCCACATCGTTCTGTGTGATGTACTTACAAATATATATAGCAGACTCAAGTGTTGCCACAGATACTCTTGTGACTCGGACTGTGACTGGTGGTGCAGTATAGAGAAGGGAATGAGTTATGGTGCGGGGATGAGGTTTGGTTCAATGTTGATAGCCGAACCGAGCCGCATCGCGTCGCCCATTTTTAATGCTTTTCACTGACACGCCATGAAAATATGCCTTGTGTTTTTTAAAATGCTTTAATTGAGGCCCCCAAAGTCCGAAAAAAAAACTCAAATCTCGGCAGCCGACAAAATGTCTGTTTTTATACCCTGATCCCATTAAAAATGGGAAAAAGGGTATAATGAATTTGTGCAAAAGTATGTAACAGGCAGAAGGAAGCATCTCCGACCCTATAAAGTATATATATTCTTGATCAGCATCAACAGTCGAGTCGATATAGCCATGTCCGTCTGTCCGTCTGTCTGTCCGTCTGTCTGTCTGTCTGTCTGTCTGTGTGTATGTATGAACGCGTCGATCTCAGAAACTATAAGAGCTAGAGACTCCAGATTGCGAACTTAAGCTCGCCTAATCCCTAGGCAGTACAAGTTTCTTTCCGATTTTCGATAACTCTTCCCGTTTCCGATATACACATGGGATCGATAACAACAAAATCTTGAATTTGGAAAACTTTGAGATGCAATTTGAATTATAAAACAAAATAATGACAATCTGTGAAATTTTTATCGAAATCGGATAATAAACACCGGAGATATGGGACATTGAAGTTGAGTATTCAGTATGCAGTATGCGCGTACACACACACACATATATACTTGCAAGCACTGACTGTACGCGTAAAGTATAGGGATCAGGGTATCGTCTAATCGGGATTTCTCGACTAGAGCCTTCTTACTTGTTTCGATTTTTTTCGTTTCGTTTCGTTCCATCGATCGTTCTTGAGATGCAAAAGTGGCAAATCAATTAAAATTCTCAAGGCGTTTACTTTACTTAAAAAATGTTTAAGTCAAAAACAAACATTAGCCATAACAAGTTATAAGCAGAATGGCGTCGGTAATAACAAGGCCAAAATAGTTAATACCAAATCAAATGTATTGCCATTTTTAATATGCACAATTTCCCATCTCCCAATCAATGATTAATCCTTATTCTTCAACAGACAAATGCTGTAAAAGATTTATTTCATAAATCAACGTCAGCATTGAATAGTGTATTAATGAATTGTTTGGTCAACAGAACAGTCGTAAAATCTTTAGCAATAAAAACTTGGTATGAATATAAAATTCCACAGCATACAGATAGACGGGAAGCAAGAAATGCTTATGCTTCCGTTCCCATAGTTTAATATCGTTTGATGACGATGAACCCCGAAATAATTTTAAATCCGATTAAAAACAAATTTATTTGTCAAGAACTTACGTTTTGTTACATCTTTTGTGGGTTTAAATTACTTAAACTATATCTGTCATGTTAAAAAATTCACAGAAAGTAAAGCTATTCTGTCTGATTGAATTGAATTTTAGTATCTATAATGGCATTTGTTTTTACCATTATTCAATTCAAAATGTAAAAATATGTTTTAATTTTTCCACGAAATTTGTTACGCATAGAACGCATATAAAGTATTAAGAATATTTATTATTGATCAGAACTGCGAGTCGATTTTGCCATGTGCCATTTTATGTCTTATTTTATCCTTTTAGCTAAGAAATATTTAATGAACACCTGCTTTCAAGCATTGCTGTAAGTCGACTGCAAAGATCTTTTAAATTATTGTTGTACATTTAAAATAAGAATACAAATTTAAGCCAAATGTACTTCAATAAACAAAAGCCTCCAAAGTGCACTTTAAATAATTTTTTCAACCGCAAAAAAGTGCGCTGGAATACAAATTAATGCAATTTATTGAACACTTTAATCGCATCGTTAAATTTTACGATATTGCTTATATGATGTATAATTAGCTAATTTGTTGCGATTAAGCAACAAATAAGCAAAGAATTTACGGCCTGAGTCAGTTACAAAAATACATTTAAATAATGCTTACAAAAAGTTTTCCTTTTGCGAAATGAGATAACGTAAAGTGCAGCTTAAAATCAGCACTCGAAATTATTTTTCCGCCTTTTTTTCAGCATATCGTGTTAAGACCATCAGTGTTAAAAAAAAACGAGTTTCATGTGCAACGTTGTTAGTTGCAGAATGTGTGTGTGTATTTATATCACAATGTATGGGTGTGGCTATTGTGGATAAGCAAAAAGGATTTAAATTGATTTAAAGCTTTGTTTGCTTTTGCTCAGAGAGCAATTTCGTGTTGAAAGCACTTGGTATGCAAATTGGGACTCTTGTCGCTCATTTTGCTCGTTTTATTGCCAATATTAAATTAAATTAATGAAATTTTCTGCAGCATAATAATCCTTTGCAAAACGCATAAATTTGTTCATTAGGTGTGTGTGTGTGTGCGTGTGGGTGTACGTAATTGTGTATTCAATGTTTCAAGTTTGTGTGTATAGAACTTTGGTTATGTACGTATTGATTTTTATCTTGCCGGCACAGCACGAGGGATGTTGGTTTTCCTTTGTCCATGCCCAGGACCAGTCCCCAAGAGTTTTACATAACCCATGTTTTCTCGCTTTATATACCCTTATATATCACATCAAAGCTTTGAATTGAATACATAAGCGACGCCCAAAACGAAAAAGCTCTGTATTTTCTTTTACTTTTCGATATTAAGAAAAAGCCGGCTACAAAAATTTGGATGTACATATATAACTGAAAAGGCAATTTACCTAATGTTTTTATTTAAGTTTTCGTTAGTTGAAATATATTTGTCAACGTACGATTGCATTTATTTATACTTTCTTTCAAGTTTTGCAGAATTTTTGTTAAATTGATTAAGGAAAATTACCCAATTTGAAGAGCTGCAAGTTGATTAAGCCAATACTCAAACCATTGCTACATACGCCCTCTGGCGCACTTTGCACACACTTTCAGCTTTGTTGATTGCCCAGCAGAGGGCGCCTAGTTGGTGTTCCTAACTGACGCACACAGGCATAGTTTTGAATTGTGCGTGTATTGGTACAACTGAGAGAGTGAAACGGCTATACAATAAAGAGATGGCTGCACCGCGCACAAATCAAACATGGCTGCCTTGCACACACGCACACATATACATCTAGGTATATTTATCTGCTGTTGCTGTTTGCTTCAGTCGCTTGGTTCGTTTCATCCCCCTTTCAAGATGAAAATATTAGACTCATGCGCAAACAACAAACGCGTCAAAATCATTTTGTGTGCAGCTGCTTACCAGTTTTCTTCTCATCCATTCTATTTATTTTTTGAAAGTGCGATTTCCTCAATTGCAGTTTTAAGTTGGCTGCAAGCATGGAATGCAAATTTTTGAAGAATATTATAAGCACTGCTTGAAGCTTTCAGTCAAAAAGAAGATTAACTCAACTTCTATATAAAACAACAACTTTTGGTACATCCAAATGCGAGCGCTCATTTGGTTTAAGTCTTTCCAAACAACTTCATCCTTCATGCGTGGCACGTCCGCATAAATTCTGTCGAAAATTGTCAAATAAATCACTCATATTTATATTAATGCCCCTGATATCCGAACTATTGCCGCAGGTTGACTCCAGCCCGTCAGCCGTCTCTAGCTCTAGCCAATATGCAAATTAATAAGCCACAGCCGCTGTCGCATAGTTCTTCTATTTTTGTAGTCCGCCGCAGCCAGATAAGCGACCGCTTAAAACGTGTTTCCGCATAAATTATTAATCGCTACACGGCCCGCGGACAGCCAGCTGGAGATGATAGAAGAAAGAGAAACAAAACCAAAAATGGCAGGCAGTATGGCAACTTCGAGTACGATGGCTGCTGCTATATGTCGCATGTCTTCTTATACTCTGACATCGAAGGTAAAGAGTATATTGGTTTTTTTTCTATATCCGTCGTAGTTTCGCAACTTATTTCGACACCCGTCTGTTCGTCAGACAGAGTGTTGAACTGCTCCGACTGGGGGGCTGGGAAATCGATAACAAATCGATAAATCACACATATTTTTCACATTTTAACCACAGTCACAAAATTTGGTATGAAACTAGTGACTACCCTCCAAAGATCCGAACCCTCCTTACTATCCTTTTGCAAGCAGACTTCTCACTACCCATTTTATGAAACTCCAACGTTTTCACTTGATTTTACATCCCTTGGTTAATGGCGATGCTGCTATAACTTATTTGAAACGTTGTTCCTAATAAGAAATCGCCATAGAATTTTCATAGCTTTCAAAAGCGGTTCACTTTTTTGAAGCTATTCAAATAATACCAAAACTATTTTATTTATTATGTTCAAGGAAGTATCCTGGTTTGACGGAGTGATGTGATAGAGATTTTCAGATTCGAATTAGAAGATTGTTTAATATATTATATTGTTGTTGTGTCAAGAGAGTACAAATGAAATTTTAGCTTAAAATATTTATAAGAACAAAAGTTAACAGCTGCTTTGAAAAAGGTATCCTCCCCGTCTACACGATATCATTATTCCATACTAGATTTAAAAGAAACTACTAATAATTGGATTTGAAAAAAACAAAAAATAAAACACAAAATTAGGGTGAAAGTTTTGGGGTAATTCAAATTTGTAGCCCGAGCCGTTCTCGAGAAAATATGAAGACCAGTCTAAAAAACATAGTTTCAAATGAAACGCAATTTAAGTTTTACTGACTAGGCATTGGGCGAGCTGTACTGACTGGGGGTTGGGCGAGCTTAGGTTCCAAATCTGGAGTCTCTAGCTCTTATAGTCTATGAGATCGACGCGTGCATACATACGGACAGACGGACGGACAGACGGACATGGCTATATCGACTCGACTGTTGATGCTGATCAAGAACATATTTATACACTTTATAGGGTCGAAGATGTTTCCTTCTGCCTGTTACATACTTTTGCACAAATTCATTATACCCTTTTTACCCATGGGTTTAGGGTATAAAAATTGGGTTAGAAAACAAATTTTTGCATAATAATTGTTTTTAAGCTAAGGTTTCTTGCTCTTAAATTGTTCAAGATATATATGTGCTTAAATTTGCAGTTGCATTTTAAGTTAAAGAGAGACTTGCGTTTTTGTGGATCAGAGTAAAAAAGCTATATACTATATATTTTGCAAATTGCTTTGCGTAAAAAATATATGGCAATTTTTAATGACAGTTTACTTAATTTTTTTTAATATTTCTTGTTTTATTTAAATTTATTTAATCGGTCTCCACAAAAAAGGAAACGTCTCAATTTGTGAGCACTTAAGGGAGGTATAAAGAATGCCCTGGATGCTCTCGATATGTGTTCGGACTTTGTGCAGGGTATATTTTAGTCGACTATGTGTATGTGTTCCACCCATAAATACAGCAGATCAGACATTAAACAAAAGAATTTGCATTTTCAAAGAGTTGGCGTAGCGTTCAAAATCGATGTTGTTGTTTCCACTCATTATCATTGTTGTCGACAAGCACTTGCTTCTGCCCATAATGTGACACTAAGGCCAATAAAATGCCACTAAAAAACCAACAAACACCAAAAACAAAAAAAAAGAAAACAACAACATAATGGCAACACAACGCAGTTTCATTCATAAAAACGCAGGCACAAGACTCTCTGCAGAGTCTCGTCTTCTACTATTAGGTAAATAAGTAGATGGTAGAGATGGTAAGCGAGAGGGGAATGAAGAGCGGAGGGGTTGCGTTGTGTTGTACTTGACTGAGCAAAGTCATATGACACGGCCAGACCAGTTGAGTAGAGTCTATAGCTTCTGCTTCCGACAGCTTCCGTCAACGTGAACAGGAACGTCAATGGGAACGTGAACGGGAACGTCTTGGGCGGCACTTAACGCCGGTCGTCGTTTAATGGTTGCCATAATAATGCTTTATTTTACTATCGAATGTGGTTTTGCTCTCTTGCTCTTTGGGTCTGTATCCCTCTCTCTCTCTCTATATATATATATATGCTTACATTTGTGTTGTGTTTTGTGTCTGGCGAGCGTCTGCCGATGACCGTAAAATTTTAATATCCCCGTCGTTTTGCGTGGTGGTGCGTGTTCACTTTCCCCCCCGCGTGAAACCCAGAAACGAAATCAATTGCCTGGCAATCTGCAACAACACCTTTATGGCCATTTTATGTGTGTGCTACACTTTTAACCTTGACATTGTCAATTTGACTGTGGCGCTCGTCAGCCTTAATGACCATGTCCACAGCCACAACAACCTGCCTCAACGTGTGTCCCACATCGAAAGTGTCATAAACACACATCAAGTGGATGCGAGAGAATGCTCGTCTTTTGTGGAACGTCAAGGGAATGTGGAGAAGGTGACGGAAAGGGGGAAGAGCGAGCATAATCCATCATAAACATTTTTATGGTCGCTCGCATTTGTTGGCCCACAGCTGCCACTCCACCTCCAGCACCTCCCTCTCTCTCTCTCTCGCTCTCTTTAAGCGGCGGCTAACTTTGTTATTCTTGTTACTGACGGCAGTAAAATACATTGAACGCTCAAGAAATTGTTTATGATGGCAATTTGGCAATAAATATGGTTATTAGCTCATTTTAGGTGTTGCCACCGCACTTTTAACCATTACCCGCCCATTCCGCCCTTCTCTTGTCACCTATCAAAACTATCGTCGAGTCTAAAGCACACATTTCGCATTAGCATAATACAGCTCGTGCATATTGTTTACGGTTTGAATATGAAATGTTTGAGCATTTTTTAGTAATTGATCAATCAGACACAGGATACTAAATCTCTTATTTGTTTAAGCACATATTTAAGTGTACATATTTATTTCGTTAAAATATGAAATCAAAGATTAACTACAGACTATTCTATACCCTGAACCCATAAAATGGCTTATGATCGCACAAGTATTTAACTGGCAAAAGGAAGCCTTTCCGAACAGCATCAACAGCCGACTCGATATAGCCATATCAGTCTGTTCGTCTGTCCGTTCGTCTGTATGTATGAACGCTTCGATTTCAGTAACTATACAAGCTAGAAACAGGCTCAACTTGTACGCAGAACACGTTTGTTTCGAACTATCGATATACACATGCAATCGATTTCATCAGAACCTTTAATTTGGAAAATTATACTATGTTGAAAACAATAAAAAACTTGAGGGTTGAAAATTAATCCTTAGAAACTATGTTGAAAATAATAAAAAACTAGAGGGTTGAAAATTAATCCTTATGAATTAGTTTAAGCATGCAAACAAACAACAACACAAAATCACACATACAATGATTGTACACAATAAAATTTTGTTCAGTGTATCTCCGAGGTTTGTCGTCTCGAGAGCCTTCTTACTTGTTTTTGCTGAAAAATTAACCTAACATACATGTAAAAATATGTTAAAAGAACTTTTGAAAAAGACCTTAAAGGATAATTGCACTACACTACTACACACTTATATGTTTGTATGTGTATTCATACTATGTATAAATATATACATGAACATTTACGTGTATGTTCAGTTGCTGTGGATGGGTCCCAATGGAGACCCTTCGGACAAAATCTGCTTGCGTCCGAAGAGAAGAAAATCTCGAAAAAAATTAAACGATATTCGCACACGAAAGGGATGCAGGGATTGTAACGAATAAATAGTTGTTGTCCGTATAACACGGAGCAGGCCATCATAAGGAAGTTTGAATGTGGCCATTTGTATATGGATTCCTTAAATGAAATCACATGCGTGCAAGTCACACAAGTTGACCTGCGTGTCGCCAAATGAGATATGCCCATGCCCATGCCCATTCTCTCACTCACACACTCGCTGTGTGCGCTGTGCTACAGCCTCCTTCGAGGGTAATGTGATGCTATTTATAAGTATGTTGTTCGTTATGCGCAGGGCGATGTGTCATGGCGAATGTGAAGCAGCCTTACGTCAAGTCACATAACTTGAGTAGCTGTTTGCTGTCTGCCCGCACACTGATTCTCCGTCCGTTCGTCCGTGATAATGTATTTGACCTACTTCGAGTGGTCGCACCGATATGCGTGAAGCCATGTGGATAAATACGATACGATATGTATGAAATGTATCTGTATCTGTATCTGTGTGCCAAGCGAGCTGTTTATGAAGCAGAACAAAAATATAATTGCGTCGTCGAAATTCTCTGACTTTATTTTGTAATTAATTCTATTGGCTCTGATTGGACTTAATTAATAAAACGAACTGTGCTACGGCGAAAGCCAGCCAACATATTTGCTTAAATACGATACATTAAGTCCTAAATATATGTGCTTGCAATCCAGTCACAATTGTATCTTTAGATCTAACTTAATATCTTTAGATCTATCATGGATAATTATAAATTGTGAATTCTATTCAAAAACCAGCAATTCGAGCTGACAATCAAGTTTTTAACTTTAGATAACGTTTTTAACTTAAGTCTAAAACGGATTTGAATGTGTTTTTTTTTATTATTTCAGTGTTAAATATTAAGAAATGACTTTACAGTTTTTACAATGTATTAAAAGTTTAAAATGGAGCAAGATTCACAACTCTGGGTCTTTAGAAACTAAAACATAGGTCTACATTATAAATATTTATGTAGAAAAATGTAAATCACACAATTTTTGGTATGTATATTCAAATGCATACATATTTATTTGTTTTTGTATACTGCAACAAATGACTAGTTTGAAAATGACGTTCGTCTGCGCCACAATGTTAGCGGTATTAACACACGTGTTTCGAAGGCCACTTGTTTGTTTTAAATACCCTATCAAAGCGCATATGCATTTTGTAGTAAAATATGTAAATCAGTTTAAAAAGGAGACTCTTCACCCTATATACTTATTATTGCATATATATTATTAATGAGCGTTTTAGCCAAGTCGAAAATGTATTTTATTTCGCTCCATTAAATTTTTTCTTTTTCAAAGATAAAAGTTAGACAGCTTTCTGCAAGGGTAAATGATTTTCGGTGTGCCTTAAATAGCTTTCATTTCTTGCTTATTTTTTCATTGTTCGACCATCCCGCCCTCTGTTCTGGTATCACATTTGTGTGCGTGTCTTTGACAAAGTTAAGCACAAAACTCATTTAAATTCAATTCGAACATTACGTTTTGTGATATAGTATTATTTGTTATTTTTCTTTTCTGGTATATATATATATTTATATATATTTTGGGCCTCTGATATATATGGGCTTGTATATGTCACAAGGCTGCGGGAGACGGGGCGGCCAAGTCACTGAACGTTTAAATCGATTTGGGCTCGGATTCGAGGTCCACCTTTGCCAATGCTCATGATTGTTTTTGTTTTGTTTTCTTTTCTTTCAATTTTTTTTTTCCTGCCTGCCGCACATTGCTATTGTTGTTGTCGTTGTTGTTGGTATGTGCTTTGTTAACTTCCATTCTTTATCCAAAATGGCTGGATTATTTGTACACACACTATTTTTTTTTGGTATATTTCTTTCATGTATGTATTATTCTTGTGACTCTTCGGTGTGTCGTTTGTTTTTGTTGTTCGCATTCCGGAATTTGTCCTGAGCCCCAGCGAGACTTGAAACGTGATTCATACGAGTGTGTGGTGGCCATTTTTGTTGTTGTTGTATTTTATATTGATAGGGTGTATTTCGTTTTATCGTGCTGGTCTCTGTGTGTGTTTGTGTGTGTTTGTTTCTATGCATGGAGCATTCTTTAACAGTAGTCGGCATTATGGAAAAGCTGTCGTCTCCAATTGCACTCTCGGTTATGGCTTTTGTCTGATTGTTAGTAATTTTCATAAGCACAATAAATAAAATTGATGTGTTTTCGGATTATTATTTACCATTGCTCAGTGTTCAAAAAGATACGTATTCAAACTTATGATAATTACCTAAAAATGTTAATAAACTTAAATCTAAATAATTGTGAATTGAATGATATGAAATGGATATTTAACATTCGTAATTTTTGTTCTGTTCATAAAGCATTTCACGCCCAGATAATGTAATCATTATCTTTATAATATGCAATCGCATCTGATGCTCGACAATGTTAGTTGAAAATCCTGCAACAATAAATCGCACCCTTGCGTCTGACAACGGTACAAAAAAACATGAATGCTGAATATGAATGTTAACATTTTAAGTAGAAAAAAAGAAGAAAACAAAAAATAATAATAAAAATAACAATAATAATAAAATGTGACGGCAAAGATTTAAATCCGCGCCGAACTTACCCCCAAATTTATGGATGTATTTAGTTAACGTTGTCTATACAAAGAAGCCCAAGGAAAAGTTTCTTGTCGAGACTTCCCGAATAGGAGATACCCTCAGCCCGTTACCTAACACTTACATTTATTTTTTGTACATACCGAAAATGTACCACTGTACTGCGCGATTTCCAAATTTACGATTTTTTTGTTATCGTTTACATGTGTATATCGAAAACAGTACCAGGTATCGATAATTTTAAACAAACTTGTACTGCGCGGGAGGTATATGAGAGCGTATATTCAGAATTTGAATTCTATAGCTCTTATAGTCTCAGAGATCGATGTTTATACATACAGACGGACATCACTATATTGACTCATCTGTTGATGCTGATCAAGAACATATTTATACACTTTATGGGGACGAAGATGCTTTCCTTCCGTCTGTTACATACTTTTGCACATAACCATTATACCAATTATTATTCATGCGTTCAGGGTATAAATATATGTTGATGCCTCTCCATTTTCGTCCCAAATTATGAATTAAGGGATATTAAAAACAAGTAGGAAGGCTTTAGTGGAGAAAACCCGAATAGACGATACCCTGATCGCTATACTTTACGCGTACAATCAGTGCTTGCAAGTATGTGTGTGTGTGTGTGTGTGTGTGTGTACGCGCATACTGCATACTTAACTTAACTTCAATGTTCCATACCTCCGGTGTTTCTCAACCGATTTCGATACACATTTCACAGATTGTCATTATCTTGTCTAATGTTTCAAACGTTAATTACCATTATACCTTTTTTAACCATTTTCAATGGGTTCAGGGTATAAAAATGTTAAATATTTTCATATATTTTCAATGAACAGCTTTTCAGCTTTTCTGTTTCCCCTCACTTAGTGCAAATTGTTATTTAATAAGAAAATTCTTAAAAAATCTTTATGAGAGGCACCTGACAGTGGAAATTTATTTAAGACACCATGTGTGACTAAAGCTTATAAAACAAAAAAATGATAAACGGGTTAAAGTCACGCATGTACTTAGCTTCAAGTTAGTATTCATATTTTCTCTACTTTAAATGGTTTAAAGCAGTAAAGGAGTTAGTTGTCTTTCTGCCCGAGTATGGCAGTAACTTTTTTTGTGCTTGACGATGTTAAATATAGCGAACTTTGAATATAAACTTTAACATTTTATTCAGAATTTTTCGTATTGTAGATATTTCAATAATATGTTTCTACGAGAATCATCTATAATACAATAATAATTTCTTTAAATGTGATGAGCAATTAATGATAAATATTTATTAAATTGATCTTTAAATTAAAATATGTTCTCGTTATATAATATATTCTTCAAAAGATCTCACTTCAACAATTTAGAATTTTTTTTATGCCCCAAATGCACTTTGTTGGGACACCACATACACACATATTTATGTGTGTAAGAAGAATGTTAATAATGTTTAAAAGTAATGTGTTTCAGTTCACCTTCTGACCAGACCGAGAACAATAAAAGCTACAATGACAATGCGATAGAGAAAAAAACACAAAAGTGGCAACAAATTTGCGAGCAAGCAGACACATTCGAAATGTGCCACAATGATTCAAAGAAACAGAAAAGAAAACCCAGACAAATTTTATATAAATAATTCACTGTTGTAACGTGCAAAGCTTTTCGAGACCATTTCAGTTAATTAATGAAACACAACCCAAACCCAAACCAAACCGAACCAAAACAAAAACAAAGACACAACCCAAAGACGCAATTGACGCTTAACTGCTACGAACTAAGCATAGTCAGGCGGTGTAGGTGAAGGTGATGCTAAGACTGAGGGGACTCTTGCAGACTTGTGCGAAAATTAATAACAGACGCATAGACGTTCTCGCCCAGACTCAGACTCAGCTCCACAGGCAACGCTTCAAATTTGATGAACAAATGGCGCAGCAAGACGCTTTGTTTTGGGCGAGGGCGGAGAAAGAGTTTTTGGCTCTATATCCTAGGTGGATGGATGAATGCACACAGGGCAAAGTGCAAATAACGGCGATGCCAACGTGTGGCTGGAGTTTTAGTTGTAGTGCCACAGGTCGGGATGGTGGTTGCAACTGTATCCACCACCAAAAACAAAAAAAAACACACACACATACATACATATAGACATTCTCGTGTACGGATGCTGAGTGTAGTAGGGTGTACGTATGCATGTAAATGGCCATGATTCCCAAATGAATTTTGGGTTGTTGCCGGGTGGCTGTGAGGGTGGCAGATGATGTCGAAATATATGTACGATATTCAAATTTTCTGCACAAAGCTTACGAAGCGCATCGGTAACAAAAAACAACAAGCCAGTGTGGTGTGGGCGATATGGGTGGGGCACGACATTAGCCAAGTTTTAGGTAAAAATAGAAAGGGGCCAAACATTCTCATTCTGCGACTGCGATGTTCATTACACAAAATTTGCATTTAAAGTCGAAAATCGTTAGAAAGGGAACGGGACGACAAGGAGAAGAGAACATGTCGAGCAAAAAGTGCACTTACCCATAACTCGAGCTCGTGACACGAACAAAAAAAAGTCTTGCATAGTTTTGGCTTTAGCTAAATCCAAATAATCTCCAGCTAAGACCTAAAGTATCTGGGATGCATACAAAATATATGCGGCAAGTTCTAATCATTGTGGCATCAGCGACGCCGTCCTGATGACTGCCACATTATCGTCACCATCATCAGCATCGATAATCGGGAATGAGAACGTATCGCAAGATGGGGATTTAAGTGCTTGTTGCACGCCAAGCAGCTAGAGAATATTCCAATGTGCTGCTATTTATGAGCCAATCCCAGGGGCAGTGGAAGATGCGGTGGCTCATTGCTCTGTGGCTAATAAGCTTATCGCTTGTCAAATACATATATATATATATATATACATATATATTTATATATATAAATATATTTATATATATATATATATATATACTATATTTATTGACTGTTTTTTTTATGTCAAATAGATTTTTTTCTTTAAATAACAAAAAATTGGATTTGTGCATTGATATTATAATAATTAAGATATTCATAAGAGTAAGTTTAGCAAGCGGTTTCATTTCATTTCATTGCGGTATTTGGAAAGCGAACAAAAATAAACCTGAAACAGCTGGTTGACCCGAGTCACCCTGTGCCGGTACCCATCGTTCAATTTGACATTAAGAGAGTGAGAGCGCTCTCTTTAGCAGCGCTCACTGCCTGACTCTCTTGATTTGTTATAAGTAACTTATAAAATATTCCATTTGATTCTGTTTAATGTTTCATTAACACGTTTGAATATTTCCGGGCTTATTACAATTTAGTTTTATATTACTAAAAGTTGAAAACTAACATTAAAAACCATAAAAAACTTCGCTTCTAAATCATAATAATTTGTCAATTAGAAATTTATTAATGTTTACAAAAATAACAAAAATATTGCAGTTTATAACGAATTTAAAATTTAATTGTTGACTACAAAATTAAACAGTCCGTAAATGTTTTTAGTTAGACTAGTTACTTTCAACATTGCGCAACTTTTTTATGTTGGTTAAGCTTTTTATTATTTAAATGATTATATCTTATACTTATTGAATCCATTTCCTTAATATGACAAGCAAATGTCACTAAATAATTTCTTAATTTATAGCAGTTTATAAAAATGTATTTTCTAAAGTTCGCATTGATTTATAAAGAAACTTTTTCAAGAGTAAATTGCAAATGATATTTACTGTGTAAAGCAATTTGTGGATTCAATTATGCTCAATGGACTCAATGCAAGAATATTCGAAAGCTACAAATTTGAAATTCACAAGCTTATCAAGTCCAGACGCATGCTCGACCCTACACACACTAACAAATGCCACCCTTCCCCTTCCATTCAATGCTATTGAATTTGCCAAGGATTTTAATATATTTCGATTCCCTTTTGCCTTTTTCGTGGTACTCCAAATAATTCGTGAATACCCTGTAAGTATTTAAAAGAGGTGTGAGCTGAGAACAGAAGCTAAGCTCTAAAAATCGCTAATCTCTTGTTATTTGTTAAGATTGTTTATGTAATTTTGAGTTGATAACTCTTTTTGCTTAAGATATTAACCTGTTTTGAATGTCAAAAGTTTTTGAGGACTTTTGAAACTTTAACATAATATTGAAACAACTAAAATATCAAATACTGAATACAAACAATAACTGTAAAGTTTTCGCCAAGCTCTCTCCACTAGAACTTCCTACTTGTGCTCATGGCTAGAAAAAGGGTAGCTCCTTGTCGAGCATACCCGCCAAGAGATTTTTTGGTTTTCATTTTTTTGTGAGTTGAACAAACGTCTGAAAACTGAAATCCTTGTAATCAAAATGCTTATGTTCGTATCGACTCACTCTTACCCGAAGGTGCGGATATTTTGTGGACAGTTAAGTTGCAGCCCTTGCCGAGTGCGTTGGCCCCACACGGACGCAAAGAGGAGCAGACCTTAACTGCAGCCCGCTTCCCAACTCCCCAGACACCGCAAGAGCTAGGTTCAATTGAACTTAATTCGACTGAACCAAACTGGGACTGCAGCTGAAATGGAATGGAGGAGTTCAGGTCGACAAGAGACTTGAGACTTGAGACTTGAGAAGCTGGAACGTGTTCAATTTGCGCTCATAAATGTTTCACTATGTAGTTATTGGATTTAGTTTCAGCACTTGCTACTAAGCATTTTTGTCGTATTTCTTGAATATATTGCCACTTTTTTCGTCTGCCATCGAAGCGTGCACAAAATTGGCAAATAAGCCAACATCGTTCGAATAGTATAAAACAACTTATAAATGTGTGAGTATTCGCTTGAGAAATGAAAATGTAGCTGAACACATTTAATATGGTGATACCCTATGACTAAACAAAAATATGTTAAATATGCGAATATTAAATGATATTTTTCTATGTTAAAAACATATTCAAATCAAGAAATAAAACATAAATCAATTTTATGTTTCTCATGAGTAAATTGGGTCAGTTGATGACTCCTGAACTTTGTCAGCAAACGATGACAGTCGTCGCTTGTGCTGTAAAAAAAAAGAAACATAAAAGTCATGCAGACGACCTTGAGGAGCAGTAAAATTTTTAATGGCTCTCACTTTTTTACTACCATCTCTCGTACACCGGTCTCGAACTGGAAAGCGACATCGTTAAAAGCCGGCCAGCAGTAGGGCAGAACAGACAGACAAACAGATTTAGAACCGAACATGCGAGCGACTTATATGTGTATGTATGTGTGTACGTGCAGGCTCACTTCGGTGATCGGCCGCTAGCCACAAATAGTCAATGGGCCCACTGTGCGGCCATAATGCGTAGATTTAAACTGGTATACACACATACATATGTATTGATGTATGTGCTCTGGTCCATTCCCAGGTAACTAACTCTCTAAGTAAAATTCAAAAAGGAGAAAAAACCCAAAACTAAATTTCTCACTTTTCTTTCTTATGTTTCTTAGCCGATTTTCACTTTTACTCGATGACCTCTCTCAGCCTTCGCCTGTTTTTTGGTCCTTAGCCCTTTTAGTTTTTTATGACCTTGTTTCATTATTTTATGATGGCCGATTCGCAGTTAAACAGACAGAAACGCTGGCAGCATTGACATTAAGCTCATCTCTAAGAATAACCTTATGAACATCAACCCTTTCTTTGGATTGCCTTGCTACCACTCAAGGTTCTGCGTTCTTACTGCTCAACCCTTTGCGATACATCAAGGAAACTAACGATAATTGCTTGCAGGTTGTGCCTAATTTGCTTTCAAGGTCTGATGTTTTTGCAACGACCTGGAAACTCATAAATATTCTCCGACCCCCCAAACATTATGCCATATTTTCTAGCATCATTTTGCAATTAGAAGATGTACATAACGAGAGGCAAGGTTATTACTTAAATGCGGGTCAAGAACAAGAACAATATTTTTATAGAAATCCAAACTTACATTCTAGGACTGCGACGCAAATTTGTAGATAAGAAATATAATATATGGATAATTTAAATATATATTAATGTTTAATTTCATAATTATTAATCATTTACCTAGTTATAAAAATTGGGAACTGATATTTAAATTGAACACTCAGAAAAAACGTAGTTCACATAAGCAAACATCCATTTTTTGTTCGTTATGATTAGATTGTGTTTAACTTGACACGTCACGAATATTAAGAATGTTTTTATAGAAATCCAAGCTAAAAATCAACTGCGACGCAAATTTTAAGATAAGACATATTACTATATTATTATCATTGATATTTAATATATATAAACTTTAAATTTCATTTTTATTACTCAGCTAGCTTATGGCTAAGTATAATAATTAGAAACTGGTATTGAAATTAAAGCTTTTGCTCTAAGTATTAGCATTTATTATTGAGAGGGTGAGTGCAATTTGGTTTTCAATAATTAAAAATCAATTATTTTGTATTGTAATATAAAAACAAAGTCAAGAAGAAGTCAATATCAATAAAGAACTGGCAGGAGCATCAAGAGTATCAATTGCTTAAAGCATTTTGTTCTTAGATAAAATGAGAAGAAATATGTGTTGTCATACGAGTAAGTATAAGTTTCCGCGGTCAAGAAATATTATAATATAACTAAACAGATGCTCAGTATAACAAAAAAATTAAGTAAAAATTCTAATTTATAATTTTACTTAAATGAATATATATTGAAAATTATGTTCAATGTTTCTACTAATCTACCTTTCAAGTTTTGTCAGTTTATAAAAGCGAGATATCATCTTTCGATCGATGTTATTGACAATGGTCGAACACTACGACTACATTCGAACTATTTAGTACATGGTATGTACTGAGACAAATACGCTTATTGTCAAAATTTCAGCTAGAAAGGATAAAGGATAAAGAAAAGTCCGATACGAAACAAATATTTATTTTTAAAAAAAACTGGCTAATATCATTACTTTATGTGTTGTTTGTCGAATTTAATATGTTTTTTTGAAGCAAAAAATATTTTAAGTACTAGAACTATTTAGCGCCTGATGATGCCCACGAAAAATAACTGTTTGAGGTCGACAGCAACATCTACAACAAAATATGATTCTTACGTTTCACAATTTAATTTTTACACTTTTTTTTAGAAGTGTACATTTTTTTTTTTAACGATTTCATGGCCAGCTTTATGCCGGGTGCACACATGTATTTTGTTTTTGAACCTCAGCTTGTGCGTCATTCTGAAGCCAAATTTAAAAAAGTTGCGGAATGTGCCCGAAAAGGCTCGCGAGACATTACGTGGGCATTACTTATAAACAATAGATATAAAAGCAATTAAATTAAATTGTATTTGAAAACGTTTTAAGAAGAGTCTGGGTTTAGATGAATTCAAAGATTAGATTTTGTTTATATAAATTGTAATTTGTGTAGAAGATCAAAGTTCATTCACACCTGATAATGCAAAAGTGATAAAGCAATTGCAATCACTATGCTGCTGTGGTGTATGGGTAACATCTACATTTGCATTCTGCACCACTCTTTGGGTCTATTATTACGATAGCTTTTGTCTGGTGATAAGCATGGTTGTTGGTTGGTGAACAGCAACAAACACCGAAACTTTTAATGAGAAATGTCGCCAGTGCAAGCGCTTCCAATTTTCATGTCGCATTTGTTTGTGTTTGGCGTTTGTTCACTTTTGTGTTTCATTTCCCAGCAGCGCTTGGCAAAGTCGACAGTTTTCGTTACGAGCGAGCATCTTGCCAAAATGAGAAAACTTCTGACAGCACCAAACATGTCGATTGCGGCATTCCCCAGCTAGAGCTTGCGCCAGAGCTGGAGTCGAAGGCGAAACGCCGAAAATAAAGCTTACCAGGCAGAGACCATAAGTTGCCAAAAGTAAATCTGTTTCAAGTGGCAGTCACTCTGAGAATTGGCTGCCGGCTGTTGGCAAACAGCATCTCTTTCCCCCCATGGACGTGGGCCAACAGCGTAGGTGTCCACCTAAGGGATTGTTAAGGAGGGTAGTGAAACCCTCATGCTTTCTGTCTGGACCGAGGCAAAACGTTTTCTTTTTTCCATTATTGGCACAGCATAGTTGCAACGAGCCATCTAAGGTGATGGAAAGCAGAGGTCTAATGTCCTCTGCCAGACCAACGCTCCGCTCCCTCTCTGCCTTTCGGATCGCATTTAGTTTATTTCTACGTAAGGCAACGACACGGAAGAATAGCTCCGTTTCACTTTACTGGGGCTTTGTCCAACCCGACGATTCTGTAGGTGGCTTTTCTCAGTTTAACGTTTGTAGAATTCACTAAAAGTGTAGATGCTGATGTCTTTTAAGAAAATACACTAAAAAAAATCTCTTACGTTATGTTTCCACCTAGATATATTGTCTCGACAAGACAAATGTTTTAAGTTGTTAGTTATAGTTTCAAATTTTTGTAGTTTATTTGTCATACAATCAGTGTTGAACAATGCCAAAAGGGTTGTAAAGCGCATAATATAATTTTCTTTTGAAAATAATTCCAACAAAAAAACAATACTAACTTTTTTCGATCGTACTTGTGTTTAGTGTTCATAATCGCATTTGCTTGTTTAATTAATATAATACATATTAGGACTCGAAATGAAAAGTTATTCCCTTTAATAAAAACAAATGAAACAATAGTTGCTTATTAGTTTTGTACAACAAATACTAGCCGTCGAGATAGTTGAAGTGTAGGTTAGTAAAGTGTAAGGTGAGCCAAAGCAATAACTAAAAACGTCAATGGTTTCTTAAAATCTATCAAAAACGCTATGCAAAGTAAGCTGCTTAGAAATCTAAATAATTGAATAAACAAAAAGCTGTTGATACCTTAAATTGACAAGATTATTATACACTTATATTTTATTACCGGTTCAAATAGCGGTTGAATAGTACCCAAATAACGTCTACGCAACAAAACATTTTTGAGACGGCCGTGCATACGGAGTTGTGTAGATATAATTCAAGGGTATCTCACAGTCGATGGATATACAATTTATTTCATAAACACATATTCTTACAGTGTATAAAGAAATCAGCAGAGCAATGTTGCAGCTAAGGTGAGGTGGCTAACTATAATAAGAATTTACTTTTTTGGCTTGTTGATTGTAGTTTCCTAGATGCCGCACCAAACCAAACGTGCCGCATGCAAGAGGCACGTCACACAAGGCACACAAGGCTCTCGAGGTGGACTTGAAGGACCACTCCTAGAAATGTGCACACAAAATGGAAGCAAACAAACAATCAGCAGCAGGCCAACCTAAAATACCCAAATCGACTATGCTACAACGTTGTCTGTTTGCTTTCAAATTTTTTGTTGATTGTCGCCTGTGACTGGGCCAAAAATATAAATTTATTGTGGG
This sequence comes from Scaptomyza tumidula, assembly GCA_035044465.1. Classification (NCBI taxonomy): domain Eukaryota; kingdom Metazoa; phylum Arthropoda; class Insecta; order Diptera; family Drosophilidae; genus Scaptomyza; species Scaptomyza tumidula. Next base: position 141,526 of record JAWNNW010001012.1, read on the forward strand.
TTTCACGGTTAATGACATGGAAATGGAATTGACAAGGCATTTCAAAGGGGCGAACAGAAAATCAACAACCAAGCATGCCTTTAAGCTATATTAAAACTAGTTTTTGTAGCTTTCAGTTTGGAGACAACACTTTTGTCTAATATTTTTGGCAAAACATTTTATGTCCTCAACAGATTTTTGCCTGTTGTCTGTCACAATTTGCGTCTAATGAAATTTGCCACCTTCTTTTAGCAACAACTTTGCCTTTGACATCTGAAACTTTGGCCGCAATCGAGCTTTACGTCTCTCGCTTAATTGCTTCAGTTTCTGTTCAGATCACCGTGTGTGTGTGTGTGTGTGTGTGTGTGTGGCAGCTGGCAACGAATATGAAGAAAAACTTTGCTTATTCTCAGTAACAAAATAAACATATGAACATGTAGTGCACGCCGTGCACGGATAGATGCGCTTGCTGACCATTTTCATTGGCAATTCAATCGTATTGAATGAATGGTGAAGAAGTTGTTCCCGCCATGCGGCGTTCGTAAATAAGCGGACATTCCGTCGTTGCCGCCTGTCGCATTGAGTCGATGGCATCCAATATAAATCTAACAATTAATGGGCATTTACCTGCATGCTTACAGACCTGGGCAGCTGGCTCTGTAGCTCAGTCGGATGTCGCAGGCTTTTCAATAAATTTGCGTGTATTATGAACACAAAATAAGTTAAGAACTTTATTCCTGCGTCAGTGAATTAACGTGACTGAAATATTAATCTTGGGCAACAGGACTTGCAGAGGCGGTTTCAACTCGATCCCTACTACAGTTTTACTAGAATGTGTACAAAAGCTTCTAGTTTTTTTTTGTTCACGAATCGGTTATTGTTGTTGTTGTTGCTGGTTACCCAACGTCCATGGTTGAGTTATGAGAAATACTCATGCAGTTTTATGCATTGCTTAAATTAAAATAATTTCTGCATTCCAGTTATGCAAATTAAGTTGTATGTATCTTAAATGCTAAGAAAAATTAAGTTGACCAACTAGCTATTGTCAGTTTCGCTGCGGTGGAGGGCAGCAAAGTTTTTCAAGTTTTTTAATAAATATAAAAAAAAAAATAAAAAAAAAATGTCGTTGATTGTCTGCCACAATTTAAATAAGTCAATAAATCACCCTCTTCAATAAATTCATTCATGAAATTCATTAAACATCGCGACGTTGCCTAATTGATATAATTGTATAGGCCAAAGTTCCATTAAACTCACAAGTTGCAATTAGCACAAATACTAAATATAAACATAAGCATGATTAGGAATCGAAATTAGTAAAAAGCAATCATAAATTTAACCTTTTCGGGTTTGGCAAAAGCCGACGGCAAATAATATATATTGATAGGAAACATTATAGTTTGTTGGCGTACTGATTATTATCGACTTTCTACAAGTAAAGAAAAATATTAGATAAACTATCTCTTTAATTAAATGGAACGCTTGCGAACAAGAAGCAGTTGGTTAGACAAACAATTCTTATATGTGAAAAATATTTATTACTTTAAGAAATAAATACATAGGAATAGAATTAGAATTAGCATTGTTAGTTGACCTTAACAATATCTTTTCTTTACTACACATTATACATTACAAATAAGCGCGCTTTCACTGTGTTTTAACAGGTTTGTAAATAAAAATACATTTCTGTTAATGTTTAAAAGAATTTGTTGCAATCTTTGAATTGGAAAATTAAAAACATTTGAAATAGCAACGTATGGAAGGAAAGTTAATTGTTAATCGGTTCAGTTGCACTGATTCCTTTCAGTATCCGTGCCCGTGTCCATGTCGGTTTTCTTGCCCTGTTCTCGAGCCATTGCGATGAGCTTCCATGGCAACGAAGCCACAAATAATGGAAGTCACGCGCCTTGGTCAATGGCCGCGAGTGCTACAAAGGGATGGGTTGGAAGGGCAGGGAAGTGGCTGAGGGGAGAAAGAGCTGGTTTTCGATATTGCATGTGCTTGTATTTGTGAACGCTGCTTAAGTGTGTGTTAGCATTTGTGCATGTGTATTAGTGTCAATGCTGTCGCTGTCAACGTCGCTGTCGCTGTCGACGTCGTGTAGTCAGCGCAGACTGGCTGGCCGGGTGAGTTTTGTTGCCACGCCTGCAGCTGAAACGAGTCAAGCGCATGTGCGAGAAAGGAACACACTACACGCTGTGTATTTGTCTGCCAGATAAATTCAATATGGCCGACACGGTCAGATAAACTCAATTGACACAGCCCGCCCTGTCAGCGTTGCCACAGCAGCGACCTCTAGCGGCGCTATCTGAAGCAGTTACTGTATCATCTTTATCTACTACTCATGGGATTAATAGGAGGCACAGTAAGAACGGCCATTGATGTTGAAGGATGCCTGAGCTCATCCATAGCTATCGGTTGAGTTTCAGAATTTAGCCGCTAGGTTTTTGAGAGATATGCTGGACAAATAGTTCCAAATGGAATGGCATCTGGTTAGAAATATATACGAAAATCTTGTCTAATGTCACTAAAGATTTTCGAGTCGTATCTCTGCTTTGAAATACCCTGTATACGACCTATTAGCTATACACACACTGTAGATTTATTGAGAATCGTATTGTGTCGTAGTTGTATACAGGAATTAAACGCGCTAAGGTCACACACAATACAACAATAATAGTATCAAACTTTTTTATTAAAAAAATAGGTGAAAACGTAGCGTCCGACAACCGACTGCGGAATTCTCTGATACGGGTGGTAATAAGCCTGCTTGCAACGGAAGGGGTTAAGGGATTTAAAAGTCTTTTGATGGAGATCTTTGGGGAACGCTACGACCTCTATTGCCACCAAATTTTGTAACTTTATTTCTCAGCCCCTAAATTAACACTTCATCTGACGAAAACATGAACCAAGCTTTTTGCAGCGTTTTAATTCTCTAGCAGGAATGGTGTATCCGAAAGACAACTTGACGGACATTGCACAAAGCCAATATACTCTACACCTTCGATTAAAATTAATTAAAATTGTTAAAAACATTCAAGATTGCAAAACATTTTTAACACTAAATATGATAATAAATAAACGATATATTCAATAATAAACAACCGATCTTGACGATTTTATTGCATTTATTCAATTTAAGAATTTGAAAAAACCTTACGAAAGTCGGCGTACGAATAAAAGATGCAGCAGCGGGGGAGAATTGATTGATACAACAATTAAACATTTTTTAAAATTTTTATAATTTTTTTGTGAGGCGTCGAAAAACATTAAGAATAAACCAATTCCACACGTTACAATCATTTCGCAAAAAATAATTTGTAATCCGATCCATGGAGAAACACCCTATAGGCAGATGATATAAGGTCATGTTTGGTGTTAAGGAGTTTGTGGCTTATTTTTTCCACGGATAATGCAATTAAAATAAATTGTACCAGTATAAAAACGTTTGATGTGGAATCAGCTTGAAAAGGCAAAGGGAATATGGTGATATGGGTGTCCGTGGAATCCAGATATTCTATGCATATCTTTGGTGGATGCAACTAGTTGCAACACCGTATTTGGCGACTCTAGCTGAGAAACTGTGGAAGATACGGGAATCCTCGTTCAAAAAAGGTGGGGGGGCTCAAGGCGGCAGGAGTGTGCGTGGCGTCCAAACATTTGATGCAGATTAATGTAGGATATATATGTGTACATTCAGTATCAAACTATAACAAGGGTCAAAAACTTGTTTTGCGAAACTTAATACGAATTTTTAAAAGAAAAGTTCACATCGTAAATAAAAGATTAACGGAAATCACAAAATCCAATACTTAAACCAATATACATATAATATTTAAATAAACATAAACACAATTGTATATGAACAATGTATACAAACAACTTCCCATCCTTTGAGCAACATCTGTTTTAGCTAAAAATAAAATCACCTCAAGCTAACAAGCTCTCATTAGAAGAATCATGATGAGGTTCAGTCTCAAAGAAGGCGATTTTGTTTTTAGCCACCAATCAAACAAAGCCCTTTAGCTCCATGTCCTTGAAGGAGACAACTGCGCAGCTTCTATAGGTGACATAAGCAATTTGTAATCAGTGGTGTTAACAATGCGACCCATAAATTTCTATTGACCTCTATACCCTCTTGAGATTTACAGCGCTGCTTCAGTTCAGCCGAGTGGGGCTGGGCTGACACCCTGGAGCGAGTGAATTATGCAAGTGGCGCGATAAAAAGCAAAGCCCTGCGAACTAAATTTATTGGATGTCATGCACTCATTAGCGTCCAAATGCGTAGACCGCCAGATCGATGTGATAGACAAAGACGAAGACAGAGAGGTTTACGCGAACAAACTCATTAACCAGAACCGGGCACAGCTTCACGCAGCGTCAATTGCCAGCCCGCTCGATGGGCGGGCCATGGCGCAGAATAAATAACAAAGTGACAACCACAAAAAAGCAACCGTGCTGGCGATGGGACGACAGAGCTAGAGCCAAATGGAAATGGAAAGCAGCAACGTCTACACTTCAGTAAGAACAAGACAAGAAAATGTACGATAATTGAGCTCACAAATCACAGGACGGAGCAAAGCTAAAGCAGCCGGCACACCAATGAACACGAACCAACTTCGAATTGAGTTTCTTTAAATTTGTGCACATATTTTATATATTTTTGTTTCAACAGCAGCAAGCTAAGAGTCTCCAACATCGCAGTCTGTATGTACGAATGTGTAGCCACTTAATCTGTTTGCCGTCTTGGCCCCACTTTGCTGCCAAGTGGATGGCGCAAAACCTTTAGGACGACAGACAGCAGGCGTCTGCAGTTGGTTTACTCCTACTGGCTGGCTTAGCTGCTTGGCCATTTAGTTGGTTAGACAGATGGATGTGAATGTGGACGTGGACGTGGTTGGGACGTAGATGTGGACGTGTATGGCGTAGCATATTGATGAACCGCTGCAAATTGGCTCCATGTTGGCAACAGATCATCGTGGGACAAAAACTAAAACTATGGTCTATATTCAATGGTTCTCTATGTTCGACATTTATAAACTAGTTGGCCTCTAGCTTGTGCGAAGAAGTTTGTACCAATAACTTTTTGATAATATAGATATATATACTGATAGATAGTTTCTACGCAATTCATAGTAAAGACATTCTCAAACGCTTGGTTGGACTGGTAACACAACGAAAAAATTCAGTTGGCAAACATTAAAATCACTTAAAATTTACAAAATAACTTGAATGTTAAATAATCTGTCCCATAAGATGAAATCGCCATGTATTTGGTTTAGTTTCTTATAAATCTTATTCCACAGTTCAATCTTGTTCATGGAGCTTAACTTTTTTATCCGTTATACTCGACTACGAATTGTAAAACCAACAAAATGCTAAAAAAAAAAATAAGCGAAAAAGAAACCCAAGTTTGAGTGCTCTTATTGAAGGTGCGAATGGGATTCTCTGTAAGTGAAGTTTTTAATTCATGCACAAATAAATATAAAAACAAAAACACAGACTTGCTTTAATGGACTAAGCTGAATATCGTTTAAATATTCTTGAGTTAAATTTGTCGGCAGGCAACATCATTCCCTTTGTATAAATTTGTATTAGGTATAGGGTATTTAGAAGCATACACCAAGAATCGTCTTTTTTAGCTATGTACGTCTGTCCCGACCATCTGTAGTTTGCAGTTGCAGCTTGGCAAACTGCCAAACTGGTGGAAAAATACCATGATAAAACCCAATATTGCTCCCCATAGTTCATGTTGTTCTCTAAGCTACGCAAATTGAAGCTGTGAACTGGCAGACTGGGAGATGATAGTGAATAATTCTCGTATTCGCCTTCAAATGTAACGAACATTCTTGACATAAATTTTTAACAAGAAAATATTGCGCTGCCCTTTGTAGCCACCAAGTTTTGGCAATAACCAGCGCCAAGTTGGCTTAGTCTTAAATTGGCATTTCCCATGCCAACTGGGATGCATCTCGTTTTGCCCTCTTTTTTTTAGATTGTATGCAAAGGCGAGTTCAAAGCACGACTTCTTCTTTTTATAATTCACAATGCATTTTTTCTTATATTACCCCTCCCCTCTTTGTAAGCCATCAAGTGTTGCAAGTTAATTTGAATTTTTTAAGAAGCGTCATCACTCATCTTTTATGGTGAACTCTGAAGTTAAGTCGTCTCTGTCTTAGAAAGAATAATCCTCGAATTGCTCGGGCGGTTTTTTTTATTTGTTTTGTTCGCAAAGCATACTTCTGTATAATTCAAGAGAAATGAAAAAATAGATTCAATTTTAAGTTTTTGCCCACCTAAAAATAAAATACCAAAATAGTTTTTTTTTTTCTTCTCGCTGTTGTTTTTTGTGCGTTGTGTGTGTGCATTAAAACCGTAAATAAATATTCCAACCTAAAACGTTGCTGTTTCGTTTTGTTACACACACACACAAAACTCTCACATACATCTACAAAGCAAACAAAATTTCGTTTTACTTTTTTGTTGCCGCAATATTGTTGGCCTAGAATATAAATTAAATAACACAAGAGAATTTCTACAATAACAAGAATCATGAACAGATTTTTGAGTCTTGTCTGTCTGCCGGACCCGCTTACCCACCCAACTTTTCTGCCTAGGTCCAGAACTATGCTCTGGCACTGGTACAATGCGATAATTTGCTGTGCTGTGCTCTGCTCTGCTCTGCTGTGCACCCGGGGCAGCTTGTACACATATCAAGGGCGGGGTAATGGCCTCTTGGTGGTAGCCTTTTTCAATGGCCGACGCTTTCCGCGCAAGTGCTGTGCTCTCGCTCACACTAACAGTGCGGGTGAATAGGATGCACATAGTACATATTGTATGTATTGAGAGATGCCCTAACAAGGTACAGTGGATGTTCATGTTGAATACTGAGCTAGAAATTCATTTTATAAGTTTCTTGCTAACCGAAGGCTTTTTGCCAACAATATTAACAGTTTTAGCCTACTGTTTCAACAATCTTTAAGTTCAAGCAATTAAATCAAATATTGGAATAGACATTAAGAATAGCAGAAGGTAAAGGTTTGTTTGTATTTGGCAATTTTTACACTTGAGTAATATTTTATTTTTATGACATCTCCCAGCTCACACTTGAAGCATGCAAATGAAGAGTTAACTCGGGGTGGAAGGACGGTCGTCATTCAGGACAACACCTTCTATAGCTTAATGAACTTAAGCTCAGTGGGCAACCATTCGTCGGTGGAGCGTCTGTTTTCGAGCCTTTGATAACATTCGCTTGCCCCCTTATTGCGCATCTCTAATGTAATTAGGAAGCTCCAAGTGTTCTCCCAAAGGGGGTACACTGGGCTCATGCAAATTAATTCAATTCCGCTTGCAATTGGCATTTCGTGGGCCTGATTAAAATTTTAAGCGAACCCAACATGGAAAGCAAACTGGAAAAAACATCGAGTTTGAGAAATTGGTAAATATATTACCCTTTCAACTGCTTACGACTTTATTTCATAACCTGCTTTGCAAAACCGAGTTTAATCTTTAATTTAGTTTCTTCTGCCTAATAGCTAACAGCCTAATTTGAGTTGCAAAATGTACGATTGATGTAGTTTTTATCATGAAACACATATGCTATATAGTTGATGATAAAAGCAATAATAGGCGAGATACTTTATCAAATTATTCAATGAACAACTATACTACATTGTTTGAAAGTCTCCTGAATTATTTATTAAATTCGATTTTTGGTTCAATGTTTTTTATAAAAACTATCCTCGGGTTGAGGTCAAACATTTAATAGACAGAAAGTTTAGTCAAGTGAAAAAAAAAACCAAAAGACTCGTCTGTAGGAATGTAAAAGATATAGCAGAAAGATATTGTTTTTTACCAAAGCAACTATCTTGAAATAATAATTTGTTGATGTAGTTTAACATTTTTAAGCTAAAAATTCCAAACATATTCCTTTTATTACATCGACATACAAGTAGATTCATATGTTGCTTTTATGTATATTTTCAAAGTAAATATTGTAGGAACATATGTATGTTTGTTTGTACATATTTGTACCAGTTTTTTGGAATTGTTGTGTCATCGATTTGAATAAACAAAAACCATTCAGAAACCGTAAACAAAAACAGATTTTAATTAATTTAAATGCCTTTGAACTTAAACTGCAAGCAACAAACAACATACGATAATGGGATATAAACATAAAAATAGACTTGACATTGAGCATTTAGCTTGATTCTTATTTAAATTGTCTGCACTTACAGGTATAACAATTACCCATGCGAAAAGGCATCACATTAAAAAGAGCTGGATGAATTAAGTGTTTGCAGTTTAAGTTTGAAATAACCTTAAACCCACTTCAGTTTGCTTAAAGTACTTTATGTTTACCACAAGCAGGTAACAATATGCAAACTAAGGCATCATAGTTAATGTAATTTTTATTTGTGACGAACGGGATAGAAAGCAGGCAAACGTTTAATTAAAACCGGAAAGACCGGCAAATTGCGACCTTAAATAAAGCAACCAATTGAAACGGACGTGGAAGAAAACGAACACGAAAGCATGCAAACTCTGGCAAGCAAATAAACGAGGTATTTATTTATGTGGCTTCGCTAAGACGTTCAGACTAACTTGCATCAGGCAAAAAGAGTGAGAGAGGGTGAAGGCAAAGTCGAAACCGGCAGATCTACTCTTTGAGGAGTAGGCGGAGCAGAAGTGATGGGGAGCACACATAATTGACTGACGGGATAATTTACTTCCGTGTACTTGTGTGCTTATTAAATTTCAGGGGGTTGTCTTTTCGGGCATTGATTCAGGAAACTAAACCGAAGACAAAAACGTAACTGGAACTGGAGCTGGAGCTGGAGCAGAGTGACAATGACATTTGTAATGCCAATAGCAATGAGCGGGGCCGACCACAACGTTTATATTACGTAACCACACATGTAATTACCAAACACATACAACATGTATTCTTCATTAGTTGCACACAGCTTGAAATCGTGACGAGCTTTGTCTGCAAGTCTAATCGAAATAGCGAATCACAATGGGACAAATTGTAACCTAAAAACTGATTTACCACTTATTAAATGCAACCTTAAGAAGTTTTCTACATTTTTTTTTAAACTTTTCAGCTTTATTGGATTAAAAGAATTTATAAATATAGATAAATTGTATATAGTACTTCTAACTTTAAATACATCTCTCGATGGAAATATATGTATATTAGCTCTGATAAAATAATATGTACAATTACATTATCAAACCAAATATTAATTGAAATGGCTAAAAGGTAAAAACCTTTTGCAATTTGTATGCTTTGCGCAGAGAAGATTCCATTGTCCTTCACACGCATTGCCTTAACTCTTAACTGGAGCTGGAGACGTGGAGGCATAAAAGCTCACGTTATTGAAGAACCAAAGGCACGGCGAGTCACGTTCACGACAGCCAGCCCATTTACTTAGCTAAGCGATGGGGGTTGTACCTGCCGCCATCATTATTCCACCTCTCCTGCCGTAGTGGAATCGACAGCCTTGCAGCAACCCACCCTAAGTCGGAGATTCGCACAACTTGTTACTGCGAAGTTTGTTGCTTGGATAGCCATACCCGATTGATGGAAATCTTTGAGCTGAACAACATACGGTTGGGTACACGTTTCTGTGCTTATCGCCGGAATATGGAAATTTCGCCATTTATTTGATCAACTTTTGCCTTTTTCCCAATATTGAGTCCGCATTTGGCTAGGCGAATGTGAATGTGAAAAATAAATGGCAAAAGGTACAAAAACTCAGGGGCCAACTATTTCATATGCCATACGCATTGCGATTGCCTCGATTGCAATTTAGCAAAAGTCATGTTGGAAAATAAAAATGGCAAGCATCATAAGGCTATTGTGCCTAGGATGGGATCTGGTTTTTCGACTTTTTTTTGTTTGTTTATATTTTTCTGCTAGATGCACCTGCGACACAGCTCAAATTGATAGTTCGCCCGTTGCCATTTATTGTTTTATTTTGTCTAAACGTGCATACATATTTCTTATATATATTTACATATGTATTCGCATATGGAATTGACTTACCTGCAACAGCTGTGGTGTAAAGTCTCGTCTCTTCAGGGGGTCTGTATAAAATAATCCACCTGAAATCAAATGGAGACCAAGACAATAAATTAAACATTTTATTTAATTTAAATATCTTTTTGATGTCAATTATTAATAAATACCAAATGGATTATAATTAAGTAATTGATAAACTGTTTAAAAGCGGCAAGCGGTAATCGTTTAAAAATAAGTTTTAATAACTGAAACTGATTGCATACGTTTAATTTGTTTTATTATACATGAGGATGAAGTAATCGTCTTCTTAAATTAATTTAGCGATACTTAAAATATTTGCAGCTTTATTTTTGAATATTCGCCACAGATAAAAATATTATAAATAATAAATGTGAAAATAGACACAAGCAATTTTACACAAATATCCGATAATATATATTCTTCACCAAACTGCCATGCATATGGTCAACTTATCTTGAATGTGGGACGTGTTTTTACAGACGATTGTACAGGAAACAAATTGTTGTATTCAAACAGTAAAAACGGCCAGCCTTCTATTCAATTACCTCGCATGGTTGGCGGGCAAAAATTGCCATTTTATTTAAATATGTATTTGAAAACCAAAGACAAGAAGACCCAATCCGAATTATGCCAGAACACGCTCTTCATTATAATATTACGCATATCATTTTATTCAGTTCTTTTCACAGCCATTGCCCGCCTCCTTTTGGGCCGGCAAGACTTGGTTAAAAAGTGCGCTTTCTTGTTTGCGGAAAGCAAAAATTATACCATATAAATATATATGTGTACCATCAATTTATAGTTGGCTCTGCAGAGTGGCACTCCAGCCTGCACACAGCGAAAATATTTATATCAATATAGTAAAAATGTGGTTGGAGTGCGCGTCGCTGATGCATTCATATTCCATTGGGTCCAGTTGTGTGTCCCACACACTCTTCCCTTGCGCTTCATTACTTGCCGCTTACTCGATTATGTCGCCGGCTACACACTTCTCTCACCCCATCCCCTACCCTACACACACTCTTTCTCTTACATGCTTTTATGGGTTGTGTGGCGGCCCTTTGGCCTTTTGGAAGATGCCTCCCATCACCCGATCCATTTCAAGTTCTCATGTACCCATTGTCCGCCCACAGTAGCCATCGCCTTTCTTGTCGAGTGGTCGTTTGTTTGTCTATATTTTTGTTGTGCTTTTTTTTCTTCTTTTTGTTTATCCACCTAACCAACAGCCCGAAATTCACCCGCACAACAAACGTGAACAACCCATTTAGAGGCACGAGGCTTCAAAAGCGTTCATCCATCCATCCATCCATCCATGTATATGTGTATGTATGTATACATTGATACATCCCACTCCATTTGTATACAACGACGGCATCAAAATAATACCCTCTCCGAAAAGGGTATCACAAATGGTTTTAGTTCCAAATTGGAACTATACTTAAAATAAATTTATTTTGATTTCAAAATCTCACTTATATAAAACCTTAAAATGTACATAAATAGGTTTTCCGATCTCTATTTTAAATATGTTACATATAATATGTAGAGCGTGTTTTTAATATACACTTTCAAGATAAACTTCAACTCCAAGTGTACAATTGGTGCTAGTTTGGATAGTTTGGATTGTCTTAAAGCCGCGGTTCTTAAGTTCAGAAAAACGTTTTATTTAAAAAAATAACGATATTATTGTTGTTATATAGTTAGGGTATGTATTTTTTGGTATTTCTGTAACTTTTTTCACAAGTTGCGTTGTTATTCATTTTGGTGTTGTTGTTTTTCACACATACATGTATACATACATACATTCATATAAAGCTGAAAAGAAACTTAACAAATTGCCAGCCTCATATTCCCCAATGGAATATGGTCATGTGCATACATTTTAGCTAAGCATTTTTTCCATTCTCATATAACAAATACCAAAGAATATTATATATATATATATTTATGCATATTCTTTGCTAATACATAACTAGTCGAACATGGTTGTGTCCACTTAGATCTGTCGTATATCTGCTCCTGATTAAGTAGACCCCCGCTCTTGCTCCAGACTTAGCACTTAGTAGTTTCGCGTCTGTGTCTGGCTGCCAAAATTGTTTCATTTTGATAATGAGGCAGACAACCGTTTTCAAAACGGTCTAGAAAGACCGACTTGGTTCGGTGTGTGTGTCGGTATGTGTGTGTATCTAGCGAAATGGAAATGATATAAAAGCTCTTAAAGCGACGACAAACTTTTACTCATTAAAATTATCCATTTACAAAAGATGAGCAGGCAAAGAAAATGTGTCTATTTCACTCACATTGCCCTCTAGACCTGATTTGTTGCTCAGGCAAAATTAGTATGAACGATGCTATCGAAATGACGGTCAATTGAAATTTTGTTAATATCATGCCGATACGTATTTTGGAAGCAGTATTTAAGTCGTGCAGCTAACTGTATTCAGTTCTCAAAAATACATATATATATAAGCACTTGATGAATGCATAACAATTGTTGTAAGGCATTAAGCTTAAATGCATATTTTGCCTAAATTGCTAAATTTGATTAATTCTACAAAATATAAATATGTACCCTAAATTGTTAATCAGATATGACAGTTGAATGTTCACCCTTTACTTTGATATTCAGTTCTGTTCAGTTGAGTTAAGTTTAAGAATCATATCTGTTAAGATCAAAACAAATAAACTAAGGTACGACCCACATCTTTGAGCTACCATTTATCTAGCTGAACGAAAATCAATTTAGTTCCATATATTAAAAATATGACACTTCAAGCAATGTTAATGCATGTCCTGCAAGTAACTTCAAACCCTACCATCACCCGCGGCGGAAGTAGAACTTTTCTGTCAGACTCTGACGGTGCACAGCAGTTGGGAAAAGGGTTTTTGGTTTTGAATACGTTTGCCTGGTAGTCCGCGACGCTCTACAAACAATTTTTTCAAAAGACAAGAAAACAACCGAAAATTTGTGGAACAAAAAAAATGAAGCGTTTCTAATGTTCCAGGAACCACGAACGAACGATTTTGTTGTCTTCTTGATGGAAAAGTGAAAGTAACAAAGGCGCGTAGTCGCTGTTTATGACAGCCATAACTGCAATTTTCTTGCTGCAATTTGCCCACAGCTCTTTCCTCTGCTTTGCTTTTAGCGAAAGGGTTAAAAGAGTGGCCGCTGTCTGGCCTGCAATCTGTCGGAACCGGCGACCACATGCTGCCGGACAGTACAAATATTTGCAGTCGCCAGCTGTATATGTATCTAATTTTATTTCTTTTTTGACAGACTCTTTGTTATGACAATTGAGTTCAGTCTTTATGTGAAATGAATTCTGCAACAGATCGCCAGTTTTAACATATAGTTTTGGTTTTTAAATCGTTTAATTTATGGAATCTAAATGTATCTCATCACGATGGACCAACAAGTTCAAGTAACAGATGCCAATGGAGAAGCTCAAATGATCGCGAGTGCAATAATTATTTATTTGCAACGTACTTTGCTTTCTTAGCTGTGCAAAAGGGGTTACAGATGCAGAAAAGGAGAAGCAGTCGGTCGACATATTAAACGGCTTAAGCTGCAACTTTGGCAAATCCGCTTAGCTGACCAACCAAAGTGGACGGGTTGTGTGAATGCTCAGATCGCCACACCCGTTGCGTGCTACTTGCTTAAAGATTGTTCAGTTAAATACAGTAGTAATTTAGGTTCTTAAGATATTTTAATTAAAATAAGTGGTTATTGCAAGATATTCTTGATAATGACTTTATCGAAAATTAAATATATATTGGCGGCATTTAAAGGTAATCACAGAATGTATGATTCGAAGATATCGCCAAAATATTCAAATTATAATCTTCATTTTAAAAAAGCTGAACACGTTTGTGATTTTTTTTTTTTTTGGATAAGTTTATTTTATTTTTGCTTCAGACATTGAACAGCTTAAGATTCTATTGCATTGGAATATAAAGAATCAACTTTATTACTGATAAACGAAAAAAAAAACTTTTTATGTAGCTATAAACTTAAGATCAGTGTTATTAATAATTGCAATTTCAACATTTTACTTAACATAAATCGTCGAATAAATAAATAAAATAAATAAAAATGGGTTTTGTAGTTCTCACTCTCTGCCAGCTGAAAACCTAAAACTATTATTAGAATGAGATTGCGCATGTGCGAGTTTTCTCACTCTCCTGCCTTTTGATTTATCCAGAAAATTCTTATACATTCATAAGCACACACAAGCGAACATTTATTCATGTTTGTCTTGAAATGGTGTGTAGTTAAAATAAAAGGACATCACATATTTTGTACGTAAATAATATTTACTTATATTAAAAAGTTTGTTTTTAAGGTTATTTATTTAAAAAACATGGCGTTAGTCTATTCGTATGTGCATTAGTGTTTGAACATGTTCTTGAGACGGATACCGGTTGAGGAATAAACCGAAATGCAACTCTGTATTTCGTTAAAGTCCCCATACTGCATTGATACATACTCGTACAAACACAGGCATGCATATATATATATATATATATATATGCGTATCAGTGAGTGAGACGACAATACTTAACTGCATGTCAGCAGCATAGTCGTCAGCATCGGCTATGGCTGTCAGTAAAGTTGTTGCCGCCTTGCTCATTCCCTCTACAGTTGTGCAGCCGTTCAGAGCTACAGTTTTGAAGGTATTTGTCCTTTTTCTTATCATTGGATAAATTAAAATAGGTTGCTGTTATGGCATTTATTCTATTTAACAATGTGCAGTTTAAGGCGACCTAAGCAATCAGTCGTTTTAAATGAAGCTCTTTAACATACATTAAATAGAACCGACTGTGAAATACTCTGATACTTGTATAATACAAGCCAGTGGGTAAATACGATTGTCAGTGATAAATTCATTAATTTTTGTAATTCTAGCTCTGCAATTTCCTTTGGGCCGGTTTTAAAAAGCCGTTGCGATTGATTATCTTGCCGAAAACAGCTTTCTTTCTCACTTGCTTAGCCTTAACTTATGTTCAATAATACGATCCAATATATGAATCAAATGGTTAGGCACTATATTAGTCTTCAACTAAGTTCAGTTTGATTTAATTCGCATGAAAATGCATAGAGTGAAGCGCAATAAAAATCAGCTTAATTCACTTTAATCGTCCAATATCAAAGCAGATTTAAATACTTGACATTGACATTGTGCGACTTGACTGGTTTCTCCTGTTCATTATCTGCTCCTTGCAAATTGGTGCGAGCTTTGTTTGAAATACATTTGAAAACTGAAGACCCCGCACAAAGGTAGCGCCAACTAAGTTGGAGGCGTTCTGGGTGGTTGGGTTCTATGTGGCACGTCTTAAGTTCGAGTGATTGGCATTGGAAGCAAGGAATCTGTTATGACTTTTAGTAGTTTTACTATTTATTTGTTTCTTTTGCGTCCCATGTGGATTGCAAGAAACGTGATTTTCGGCATTGTGGCTCTTTCGTTGTTGCTTCTGTCGTTGTTAAACGCAAAATTATGATGCGAAACAAAAATACAAGTTAAGTACGAGCACAGAGAGAATGTGAAATACGAAAAAGTACCTTTGTATATTATACATAGACGATAGACTACACTCAAGCAAAAATACTTTATACTTTCCGTATTGAATTGATTGGGGTAGCTGCCGTCAGGATTCAATAGATACAAGAGGAAATGACAAACCGAAATATCAAGCAAAACATCAACAACAGCAACAATGCGACATGCCCGTGATGATAATGGAATGGTGATGATAGCTTTGCTTCGGAATCGAAAAGGAAAATAAAACAACAACAACAACAACAGCAGAAGCAGAAAGAACGAAAGCAGATAGCCAGATACCGAAATGGAAACTAAAGTAAATCGCTTTTAGACATTTCTCAGATACACACACAACGCAATGTGTACATATGTACATACATACATACATACATCCATATATATATATATATATACACTGATGCGTGCACATACTGATGTATATATCAAAAGTTTCCCATTTTCCCGTTTACATTCCCCTCACTTTCTAAAACTTTGAGTCTCGTAAACATATTTAATTTTATCAAACAAATGAGAAATAGAGAATGCAGCAAGAATAAGAAAAGTCAACGGCGAACTTCAAAAGCTTTTAACTAAATTAAATATTTCATTTTTGTTTTCTTCTCATTTCAGCTGCAAATGGAAAGAAATTTAAAAGAAAATCTAAAATCCAGCAAATTGTGCACATTGCCAAGACACACTAAAGAAAAAAAAATAAATAAATTATTAAGAAACTTAAATTGTTTGTTGTGTGTTTTTTTTTTTTGCACCAAGCTTTAACTAATCTTAAGGAAATATTTGTTAGATAAATTTCATTTTTCTCTGTCAAATCGAATTAAAATAATGACAAATATTGACTTTCAGTTAAATAGCTCAAAAGCATAATTTAACTCAACAAATCACAAACTGTATAAAAAAAGATACATTTAGCTAAGCAGCTAAGGTTATCGAAAGCAAATCATATAACGATTTGACAAAATGTTCTTGGAATGTTTATCTGGTTGACAATAACACTATTTATGTTATCGTATCGAGTGTACATATTAAATGCCTTTCAGTTAAGTTTGACAGCACAAATAAAATATGGCCGCACAACGGAAATGCTAAATGGAAATCCATTCTTGGTTGCCATTCCGTATTAATGTCTATATCATGGAACTGTCTTAAGTGAGGGGTGTGTAAGTAGGTGGGGAGTCGGTGGTGGGGTAGTAGATAAGTGAGCACCGGATAATATCAATCAGCGGACATTTTTCATGTTTTGTTTACTCACTTCACTTCACTTCAGTTGCTTTAACTTTACCTGGCTGGCTGATGCCTTTTAGCTTTAGTTCAAGACGTCTGTGCCGCTGCTGTTTTTGTTCGATTGTTGTTGTTGCTGCATTTGGTTGCATATAAATTTGTTTTGGAATTTTTGTTGCACACTAGCATTGCCACTTGCAAGGCTTTCTTCATTTATTCAACAGGAGTATGAGTTATGCCTACGGCGAAGTTAAATCAAAACATTCGAGCTGAACTTATGCAGTGAATGTCTTCAAGTTAGTGCCTCAATCTGCAGTGTTTGAATAGCTTTCAAATGAATGTTGCCGCAGCTAGCTGTGTGTCGTTCAGCTATCTGGCCCACGCCAATGGCAATTGGTCACGACTTGCTTAATTAGATTGTTGATTGTGTGAAGCTCATAGAGTTTTAAGGCACCAAGTCGGCATGCTCAATCGATTGCAATTGCAGTTCGAATTGAACGCAAGTGCGCCATGACAATTGCAATTGGAGTCTTAGATTAATTTATTGATAGCAATAACCACGTCTAAAACAATTATGCATGTTACTTATGAAATTCAAATGTGTAGCACACACAAATGCATAAGATTAAAATATATATTATATTTTATAAAAATGTATTTAAAACGATCGTAGATCGAATAGACTTTGAACAAGCTTGTAAACTTGAATTGAAAATGGTTATACGTTAAAAAAAATATGGCATTGTACGAAGTGTTCTGATTTGAAATAACAGTTTTCGTATACCACGCGAAGGTCATGTTTTTCATCATCAACTCAGCCCTTCGATACAGCACTTGCTTGAAGACGTCTGCATATATATAATATCTGCACGCTTATTTTATCTTTATACTTAAGAAAAAGGTTAAAGTCATTACCCCATCGAGCTCTTTCGTCATTCTTATGTGTTTTTAATCCATTTTTAATTGATGAAATTTGGTCCACAGAAAAAATATCACATGGGAAAACATATATGAATTTTCAAATATGCAAGTACAATATATCTAAGGAAACCTTTTAACTTTTAAAATCAGCGAAGAAATGTTTTCAAAACTAAATTAACCAATTATAGATTATGTGGATTCAATGAGGGATTATTTTGTAGAAATCTAGAAACTATTTTTTATTGTAACAGTTTTTTGCAAAGCTATTTCAAGACATACTTAAAGTGTAAGTTGTTAGAAGTTGTTCAAAATTAAATAAATACATCGATTAATATTTTCTATACCGTTTTCTTTGCTTTAAACCCACTGTATATGACACATTCATTAAATGCTTCAACTGACAAACAGAAGCAACAATTGACATGGTGATTTACAACATATATATTATACTTCACAACAATACAGAGCTGGAGAAGGCACACAACCACACACCACCACCGCCCCAGTCGATGGTCTCGCCTTGATACGCACCTGTACAGTGAAGACCGCAGGCGACGCCGCGTTGCTTTGTCATAAAAAATAAAACGAAATTGTCATCATTTTTATGACCCGCTGCTGTTCTCCCGTTAAGACTCGCAACTTGGACAGTAACAGGGAACAGTAACAGGGAGGAAGTGGAGTAGGCAATGTACTTGTGCTTGTTGCGTGTGTCGAAAAAGTCGTATATTAGGCAGCTCCTTAAAAAGCCACTTGAAACGAAAAACGCAATGCAAACAATCAGTCTTTTCCGACCAGCCAATACCCATAACCAAAAACACAGCTACTGGAATTTAGTGTGAGCCCCAATACTTTTGAATGAGCTGTCAAAGTGATCATAAAACAATTAAATGCACTTTCATCAAACACGAACTCAATCCACAAGCCAAGTGAAGAATGCTCCCAAAAGGCTACTTGCCACTTGGTGCTTGCCCTTTCCGGTTCTGGGACCAATCCGAATGCAATGGCATTGCCCAATGGCCCCTCCTGCTCACGTTTCTCCTCACGTCCTCGTGCTTTCTTTGGCTTTGGCTTTGTCTTCTTCTTCCACTGACACTAATTGGCTGCTTTATGGCCCAGTTAAATCGTAAAACTCAAATTTAATGCTTTGTCACTCAAACGATTATGACGTCCGTTCGTTCAAGCAGTCAGTCGACAACCAAATCCCAAACAAACCAGCCCCTCCTGGCCTTAACCAAAGCGGGGCACTGCGAAGTGCGCTTACGGTAGCCAAGCGTTGCATGGATTTATGTCTTTACTTGCCATGTTTTGCGACAATTTACAGTTTGATTCTGGTGTAAAGCTCTCGATTTGTTTATTTATCTAACTTTAACCACCCTTAGATTACATTTTTACATTCGTCCGAACTGTTTTCTGGCTATAGTGCACGTTTTAAGTTTAATAAACAACCATTTTTTGTGTCTCTTAAATATTCTAAAACACAATGCCTTATATGTTTCGGGCGTGGGCGTGTAAATGACAACTCACTATACGAAGCTATATATTACGTGTTCACTTTTTTAAAAGTGCAAAGTAAACACAGCAATTAAACAAACAAAATGTTTATTGTTTTAAAAACAAACAATCAGTATACAAAATACTTATGTAATGCATATACAAAAACACATACATAAGGATATTTGAATTTTTTCTTGGGCATCTCTTGAAATCTTTTTTTGTAACTGTAAACTGTAAATAAGTTATTGTCAAGATTGATTTTGATCACAATTTATTTTAGCCAAGTCTCGAACCACACAGCAATGTCAATCCAATTAGACTCAGGCAGCTGATCCCCTTAAATTTTTGTTCTCGTTGAATATTTTGCTGCTTCTGTTTTTGTCTTATTTTATTCTTGCTGCTGCTATCAAGCTAATCATTCTTATCAGCATTGGCAGCAGCCATAGAAGGGGCATTGTTCAACCACCCATACAGCAGCAAGCTTTGGAAAAACTGCATCGGCCGTCAACATTGTTGCCAATTGTGGAGGAGAAGCGCATTATACATTTTTCTGCGCAACCAAAATCACCCCCAATGGGTTACGCGAGTCACAGACACGTGGGGGGTACCATGGCAAAAAGTTGTGAAAGCGAACCGAAGCGAAAAGAATGCAATGAATGCGAGCAAATCGTAAAAAAGCAAAATTGCATCTACCCAAAGCCCAGAACTTTGCGCAGGTCTTTGAGATTCTCATAAATTCTAACAAGATTTCAAGCTGCGCCGCAACTTCCTATCCGAATAAGAGTTTTATCTTGGTTGACGTTCTTTAGGGTTGGGTTGGGGGATGCCTTGGAAATAGAAGTCAGACCAACTGTGTCCAATAAGCAAATAGCAGCAGCCCTCAAAAAACCAAACCAAGAATAAAAAAAAAACAGAGTAAAGAGAGTGTTTAGCAAAACAAAAATATTTGTCGCTAAGAGAACCAAACAGGTGCAATTATGCAGAGAAAATAATTTAAGAGAGAGTGAGAGAAAGACCAAAAGAGCGGCACACTAATACCAATGCAGGTCGGTGCTCTTAAGAGAGCACTTTAAGAGAGCGAGCACGCACACAAGTACAAATCGATGGCAAAGAGAGTGGGCACTAACACAAACAAACCATTTTTCAATGTGTTGGTGGCGCAAGCAACAACGCGTCTAGATTTTAAAAAACATTTTTGGTTTTGAAAAATTTTGGATAACAAAAATGAAAAAAATAGTATTACGCAGTATAATTTTTGTATAGCGAAATATTTTTTCGCTAAAAGTAAAATAAGCACATACTGAATAAAATTATAATATGTATGTATTAAGGATTAATAACGTAAATAAATTAACCGAAATTTCATTAAATGGTAGAATAGATTCCAAATCGTATTGGAATGTTTTATATGCCGGTGAACTTAGCAAAGACAACATCCATCTGGCTTGTGTATATGATAACAACCCTCTGACAAAATACGTATAACTGTATCTCTTTCTAACTAACATACACATACACACACTCAAACACCCACACACACTTGAATCGATCAATTTAACCCCCGCAAATGCCAATGTCTTGAACAGAGCAGTGTGCACTTATTTTCTAACTATTTGTTCTCATTCTTTTACGTACCTTGCAAAAACGCTTCGCTGCCGCCGTCGCTGCTTCCACCCGACGAGGTCGCGGACCGGGCGCAACGCACGCGCATTCGTTAAGCGGTCGCCGCGGCCTTCGTTACTGCGCGGCAATGCGGCAAAAAAAATCGCTGCACAAGCACGAACAACGTTTACCTGATGCGATACTTCAGTCAAGTCACAGAACTATACAACAGCCGCCGCCGCATGTCAGTCTCGGGCAGCCAACAGTATGGCCGCTTCATGGCGGCTCTCTCACTCTCTCTCTCTCAAATCCAAGATGGCTGCCGCAGCGGTTGTCATGACAACGCATACTTATTTTGCATTTATTGCGACGGCGCTCTCACTGCTGTTTGCTCTCATATATTTAACACGCAGCTGGTTAAGTCATTGGTTGCCATTGGCCTTATCCGACGGCATTTTGTGTATGCCATTATGCTGAAAGCAAAAATATATATAAGCCGTTTGTTATTAACCAAAAACCTGAATATACATGCTTAATTTATTAAACACCTACGTACGTTTAAATTAAAAAATTATACGTATATAATTATTTTCAGTTATATACAATTAGTAAAAACAAGACAAAAATATCGTATTGTAAGTACAATAAATAATATAGCTTAAATTTTAAATATGTATTAAATATAGAGCCTCATTTATATATCCTGATGTATATAGTTTTATTTTATATTGTAAAATCTAACCTAGTTCCACTGCAGGACTGAAGTCCACCTGCTCCCATTTCATCTATAGACAAAAATTAAGGGACTAGTTTGCATAGAAACTGACGGACAGACGGACATGACTGTATCGAATCTGCTTGCGATGCTGATCAAAAATATATTTTGACTTGATGAGGTCAGACATGATATTTTTATGCGTTGCACTTCTTTTGACAAAATATATAAAATGTATAATAAGCATTTCAAATTGAATGACTTGAAATTCAAGAAACAGAGTAGAATGTTGCAGACTGCTGGAAACAAGTTAAAGAGCGTTGTAAAAGGTCTGGATTCATGTTCGAATAAGGCTGTTTGTGATTTTGTAACCTTTCCTCGGGGATTTTTCATGTGCAGCTATTTTTCTTAGTCTCTTGATCTGAGAGACTTAAAGCGCTAGAGACTCCAGATTTCGAACATAAGTTCGTTTAATCCCTACGCATTCATGTTTGTTTAAACTTTTCGATAACTTATCCCGCTTCCGATAAACGCATGTGATCGTTAATTATGTCTAATTAATTAAAGTTTATGTTATTACCTTTTATTTTTATTTATTGCTTCATTTGTTATTATATGTGTACGTGTGTGTGTTTTGGTGTATGTGTGTGTATGGGCTGTGTATGGGTTGAAATAATAAAAATATGCACAAAAAATAATAATTTTATTTAATACATGGAAAACGCCCTTCTACGCGATTCTCAAAAATTCAAGTAGGTCACGAAGGAATTTGATCTTCTTAGTTAAGTGTACAATGAGTTTGTGACTGTTTTCGAGCTTTCTCAAAGTTCTCTTTTCGTATCTCTCTCTCTCTCTCTCTCTCATTGATTTTGGAACAGCGACACAGAGAAAGGAAGCATGAACAAAATTCTTACAAAGTTTCTTTCTCTCTCTCTCTTATTCTTTTCCAAAGGTTTATAAAATAGCACATTAAAAATATATACTTTTTACTCACAAAAGTTTCATTTTTACCCCCAAATTAATTTACTCCGGTTCCGCGACCGCTGGCGTAAAATATAGGTTTCAGGGTATCGTCTAGTCGGGATTTCCCGACTGGAGCCTTCTTACTTGTTTTTGTTGCAGTTATCTAACTTCAAAATCTGACAGAACAGCTCAGTATATCAAACACCTTTAAAAATTTAACCAAGAATAACAACTTGGCTTTGTAAATGTACTATTTAATATTTGGCATTACTGTGTTTTTGTATAATTTAACTTTAACATAAGAAATGTGTTTTTAAAGTCGGTAACATGAATCGAAACTATAAGCAGCTATTGAATATTTTCAAATCGCTTTTCATTTAACACAACTAACACAATCGCTCAAGCAATCGTCAATTCCCAATATAGCTTTATGCTGATGCTTCTCATGCTGACGTACAAACAAAGCAATGCCTCGTTGACATTTGGCAATAAAAATAAATAAAATACTGTTTCTGTTCTGGCAACAACACCTACGAAAAAGCCACCTCCCCAGAGAGCCCCCACATAAACAAGAATTGGAAATAAATGCCGCCGCTTATGCAAACTCAAGGCAGTCAAGGCAGGCTAGCTACTAAGGTTCTTGCAGCCGCCTGGGAGCTTTATAAGTATGTCCCGTATGAGGTGGAGAGAGGGTGGAGAGAGGGCTGAGGAGGCGTGCGTTTGTGCGTTGCGCATTTTAATACAATTTAATGCCTCATCGAGCGCCATTCTCTCCCCAACGTTTCCTTCAACATGCCTCCTCCGAAACAATAGAAACCAAGGCACACTACAGCCACTATGAGCTGGAGATCTGGATAACATCACGGGTCGAGCAGATTCATTCGTTGGCAGCCCAACAATGTCAAAGCCAAAGCCAAGGCGGCAGAAATAGTATTTCCGGCTCACTGGCAGTGTTGTGTTTTATTGGTAATCGTTTATCTCATCGGCTAATGCTCGACCCAGTGGCAAAAACGTGACCAACGTCAAGGAACGCTGCACAGTGGAGCAAGTTTAGGATTCGGTCTTAAATCATATTGCGTTTCAATTTTTTGATTAGATTGGTAAATCTTAGTACAACTTACTAAGAAAAGTATACGAAAAATGTTTGTATAAAACATTTTATTGATAAATCATATATTTTTCTCAGTGCTTATGCATCTGTACTCACTGTGGGTCAGACGGTTTTAAGAATCACCTACAGCCTCTGACCGTTTTCCTTTGTTATTAAACTCGCAAACGACGAATTAGTTTTCCGTTTAAATGATACATCTTTGCTTCATCTACAGAGCTCTTAAGGATTTTCCTATTTCATTGATGTGCATTATCAGTGCTGGTGTATGGTAGATGGGGTTTGGGCTCTTACTAAATTGTTCTACTTTAGTTGCCTTGTTTTATGGTGATGAGTTCGAAGTTCAAGCCTGTTCAGCATAAATACACGTTGACTATTTAGACGAGCAATAAAGTCTGAGGCATTATATTGAACAAGGACACGCAAAGAGTTTGAATTTCACGGCTTTTCGTGTATATTATGAACCAGAAAATGCTTGTCAATTGTTGCTTGCAACTGTAATTATTGTTCATATTGCGCTCTCAAGGCTTTCATGCATTACACAGATTCAATAAAAACAAAGCAAAAGGGTGCATTTCACATGAAAACGAGAGCAGTCTGATAAAAATATTAGTATCGCCGAGTGACCTTCGATTTGATTGTGAAAGACTCAAATATATAATATTTCATGCCCACATCCATAACTGGAGCGACCTCTAACGCTAAAAAGGATTTCTCGGCTCGCTTCATAAAACTATTAATGACCAGAACAATACTCTGCCTTTGTGCCGCTGCGGCTGCCCAACCCGAAGATATATCGAGGCCATTGTACCCGCTGCGTATTTGGTGCGCAGGCTTCACGCCGCGTAACTCGCTCAGCGACTCACAAAAAAAAAAAGAAAAAACGAAACACATTAGACAGCCGCATGTGCTCGTGTCTTTTTCTGCCCCTCCGATTGTTTAATGTACACATAATATTATTTTGTGTTATTTTATTTTTTTTGTTAAGCGGTATCGTCTCGTATTTGCATCTCTTATCTGTAGCTGTTGTCATAATGTTGCTAAGTTATGTATAAACCAATCCATTGGTGGATGCTGACAAAACCCGTTCCATTATCTTTATCTTGGCTTCGCGCTTTGCAAGCCTTTAGCCCCTTTGAATCCATGAAATAATTAAGCGTTAAGCCGGTCTTCTACATAAGCCAGCACTACAAGTTTGCTTAGGAATATAGTCATTATTACTGGTCTTGCCGACAATGAGTTAAATTTTTTCAGATACGACTGAACTATTTTATCCCGAGCATAAAACTTTCCCTATTTCATTATCCCCTTCTTGAGACGACCTGTCAGCCATCTAAATTGCTATTGCATCTTGCCATGCAATGCAGCTCCAGCTCCAGCTCGAGCCAATGGCTTAGATATGCAGCAGTTATGGATTTTCCCCTTCTTCTAGTCTAATTTCACCCGCAGCTCTGAGTTACACTGTAAGAAAACAAAATATTAACACGAAAAAATCGCGCAAGCTGAATGAAACTCAATGTTTTAACATTTTACAAAAAAAGTAAAGGCTCTAGTCGGGAAATCCCGACCAGTAGATACCCTTAACCCTATACTAAGCCCGTACAGTCAGTGCTTGAAAGTATGTGTGTGGGCTTAAACTGCATAAATTATATATATAATGTTTCTCAATAGATGTTTTGTCAATTTCTCAATACAAATTTCACACATTTTCATTTTTTTGGTCTACAGTTTCAAACGCCATTTGATTTTATTGTTATCGATCACATTTGTATATCGGAATCGGGAAGAGGTATTGCTAAGGCTAGCTAATGTTCCTAATCCGGATGGGTTCAGGATACAAAAGTATCAATCTTTATGGTCTCTTTTTCGCTCAGTGCGACTGTAATTTAAAGCAAAGAGCAAGATGTGAAAACTGAAAGAAATAAAGAAAGTAAGGAAAATATACGAGGGAGCAAAAAAAAAAGAATAAAAGCTGCTGCTCGTCGACATAAAACTTGCAAAATAAGTTTCGCATGTTTCAGGCAAACTCAGGTACGGGAATTTTTCGGTCCTGAATTTCGTTGACGTGTTTAGTAAAGTAAGAGGTGGGACAGCCCGCTTGAATATGCAGCAAATATTCTTCAAACAGCACACCCAGCAGATTCCGCACTTGCCCACCCCATGCCCCTTGCTACGAACTCTGTTTTATATGCTCGGGAAGCGGGACCCGCCCACCTGAACACAGACCGAACTAGGTAAATGAGAGAGAAGGAGCTTGAAGTAACCGGCGTCGGTTGCTCGTAAGCCGCCATTGCTAACGCTGGCTGGGTCAGGTGGGGTTGGGTGGGTAAAACACAAATGTACTCCAATTTAATCAAGAATTCTATTCTGTAAATGACTTGCACAAATACACGAAGAGGCGTTAAGTTTGGGAGCGTAAGAGCCGTAGAAGGGAGGGGCAAACTGCTTTTACCGGCTGTTCTGCAAGAATTTTCATTTTGCGTTATAAAAAAAAATTGCATGGCCATGTCAAAGCTGTAGCCAAATAAAGGCTAAAAATGTTATTAAGCAAGGGGACAAAAGTTGTTGGCTTTGTAAGAAGTCTGCTTTATTGTGAGGAAGTTTAAGAAGGGCTTTACATAGTGATAATCAAATGAAAAACTCCTCGGGAATCCATATTCTTATATACGTACATGTATAATCTCATTACATGTACCAAGTACAGGTCAGAGCAAAACTGATAGTTTCTATACTGAAAGACAATATTATTTGTGTGCACACAGTGGAGATTTATTCGAAAAAAATATGTTATCTTCGGTCTGCTAATGATAGCAGATCTTTCTTGCTTATATTTATTCCTTTGCATCGACATTAGCTTTTTAAAATCGCCATAAAAGTATCTATGTTAGTTGAACAAAGAAACATACACACACACACAAACACTTTCCCGTTATTATCAAAATTGAATAAAATAAAAAACTATTCCACAGAGAAATGTTAAAATTATGCCGGTCCCCAAATACTCGAGTTTTCCCCATTATAGAAACACATAAATTGATATTCGAATACATAAGTATATATGTATATATTTATGCCGTCTCTCTTCGCGACAACAAAAACTGTACAAATATATTGTAAATGTCAGTTTCGATATAAAGAAAAGAAACAGAAACGGGACCGTTCAAGAACTGTTTAAATAAGAAATGAACTGGAACTGTGTTGTTGACGTGGATGGGAATGAGGCTAGAGTTGTAGTAGATGGAGATGAATGGCTTTCGTTGTTATTGAAATAAATTATTATAAATAAATACGCAAGCCGAATTTATGATGGCATGTTGCTGTTGTTTTCCTTGCCTCGTTGTTGTACAACAGTTTAACTGTCCGGTGAAAGACCCAGCCTCGGAACAGACAAACAGACCCATTGCCTGGCCTGGCCTGAGTCATGTGCCGAAACGGCTAGAGTTTGTGTCCAAAGACGAGCGCCGTTAAAACAAACAGCTTATTACGCCAATGACATTTGCAATGGCTTTACGTTGTCCATAGGCCTGGACGGAGGTGGAAGTATTGGCGGGTGGGTCGGGGGTGTTGTGAATGTGAATTCCCTGGCCAGGCCAGGCATGGCGTCTGCCACAAGTCAAGTCAAGTCGAGTCGAGGTGGTAGCTGGTGCTCTTGAGTTGATGTCATATTGCTTGAATTTGTTTATGTGTTCGTTTGTCAATAACATTTTGTTGTCCAAATCCACGTCAGTGTTCAATTCTCCCTGTTTATTTGTTTGTCTTTGACTTGGGGGCTCCTCATTCCGTTTGATAAACATTTCGATGCCAATTGAATTCGTTTCAATTTATTTACTGCACACGGCGCGGAAATCAAAATGTAGGGAATATTTCTTTTGAAGCAACATTTTACGGCTGCCATATTTACAAAATACAAAAATATCCAGTGCCGAACTCAACCTAGTAATGCTTCAATTAGTACACAAAAACGCTTTCCTCGCTTCGATTTTTTAAAATGCATGCAAAAATATATATAAAACTGCTTTTAGAAGATCTAAACTGTATGTTGCCCATTTATGACCTGAACTAGGGACTGTTTGAAGCTGTAGCTTATTATATTTAGGATTGCTGAAATAAATTCGTTGGTTCGTTCTCCTCTCCTTTTTTTTGTGGGTGGTCGCTTTTATTGCTGGGCCGGCGGTGGAGATTGAAATAGTTTTGAACTTTTTGTTGGCTGTCGAAATTCCTCTCCAACGGTTCTTAATGTTAAGCAAACAACTAGAAACTCGCATAAGAAAGTTTACGATACGAGTGCTAAGCAAAAATGCGCACATGCAAATACACACAACCAAATGCGGGGGTCCTTTGTGGTTGACATAAGATAGATAAATGTTGTTAAGGCAACAGTTAAAGAACTCTTAAATGTGTCTTGTTCACAAAACTTTACCCATTGACTAACCTAAAAAAGTTACTGACTAAAACATCAAAGTTTACATAAGGCTAACTAAATGTGGAGTTTTCTCTTAGTTACTTTCGTTGTCTAACGCATTTAAAATTTTCTTATTTGTTAGAATCGGAACCAACTTGAATTTGAATTTCTGCAACGAATTTATTTTCATGTCGCAAAATTTTCAGTGCAATTCTTGATGTTTAATTTTTTTTGCATCTTTTACTCGTTTTTTTCTTGCCAACATTTCGCCATGGTTGCTGGGTAGCCCGAATAGCTTTGCCCAATAACGCGAAACGTAGCAAAATTTTTGTGTTTGGCTCCAGCAGCGCGGACAGCGATCTTAGCTTTTTACGACGGCCCTCGTCCTCGCCTTAAGCGAGGCTACAAAACTTGAAATGCATCCAGCGCGAAATTGCAACAGTGACGGGATCTGAGTCAGGAGGGACAGGAGCTGGGCGGGACGGGACGGGACGGGCCAGAGGCGCCTGTTGGCTAAACGCATATAAAAAAGTTTAGTTAAATTAAGGTGGGGCACGAATGAAATCATATTCAGCTGCATTGAATACTGCTGTGCACACACAAAAAACACTGCGAAAAACATGGTTCTGAACTCGATGCCAAAAAAATAATAAATTATCGATGTTCACTTCAAAAAGATGTACATATTTTGTTGTTTTTGGTATCATATTTATATTGAATACGAAAATATATATCGATAATAATAATGAAAATATTAAAAAGCGGACTGCTGATGCTGATCAAGATGTTCCCTACAAAGCGTTCAGCAAGGAAGCATAGTTATCTTAAAACAAATCAACCTTAATTATTATTTTTGAAGCACCTGCGCACTTGAAAAAATGTTTAATAATTAATAATTATATTAATATATTGTCCAAACAGCAAGCAGAACCGGATTCAGCTCATAATAATCTGGCTTAAAGTAATAAACATTGTTATTTATGTGCAAGAAAATAAATGAAACTTAACAAATCCGTTTATATATTGTAATTTTGTATTAATATATTCAATATTGAAATTGATATCTCAACTAATCCAGAATAACATTGCACAGTGCAGGTTAAAATCCGCAAGTCGAATCAAATCGAGTAGTGAAAGAGACAGACGAAATGAATGAGAGAGAGAGAGAGAGAGAGAGAGAGAGAGTGAGAAAAGTTAGAGAAGCTTAAATGGCGTAGAGAACTTTGGCATTGTCGTGACTCGGTGACTTATTACTTTTCGTGCTGTCCCCTCCTCTTCCTCTTATTCCCTTTGCAGCACACTGGCAACTATCAACTGGCAAATGAAGTCATAAAAAGATTGGCCAAAAAGTTTTTTTGTGTGCTGCGCACAGAAGTACATGCACATATAAAAATGTCGAAGTTGGGATTAGTTTCATCAAGGATAAGCCAAATGACTGGACACGCTGGCTGACATCCAGCGCATATAAACAAGGCGTGGTGGATTGGACGATGTTGCAGGACGTGTGGTTGGACTAGGATTTGGTTGAGCTCGGTTGGCTGTTGGCCAGAAACTTTTTAAGCAGCAAGCATATATGAATACTCACAAGCATGTGTGTGCTACCAAGTAGCGTTACATAAACAGAGCAAACACTTTGAGCAACAATTTTATATGTTTCACGTAGACAGACACAAACAGCAAATACGTATGTACATGCATCATCCGTTAAGTCCTCATACAAACACATACATACATATATATACACACACACATGTGTGTACCTATAAGAAAAATGTCATCTAAGCACGTTTGCAGGATCTGCATAATTTATGTTTGCATGTGGGCTGAACTCGAGCTCGAACTCAAACCCAAACCTAAACTTTCATTCAGTAAGTGAGCCTTGGCTTTTTGCTTTTTGCTGCCCGGGATTACCATAGAAAATTAGGTTTTCAGTTTCATGGACGCGGACGCGGACGCGGACGCAATACGTCGTATAAAAACGGCACGACCTGGTGGCCATCTTCTTCATAACGGTGCAACTGGAAGGTGCGCAAACGAAGAGGGGATGCGGTGGGAGCCGCTGCACGTTCAAATGAATTTATATATATTTGTGTGCTCGTTTTTATGACTAATATCTCGGAATATCTCTCAGGGCATGGCAAATGACAGCCGCACTATCCTATCCCCCCCCCCCCCACACCTCTCACACTCACCCTACCATTCCACCACCCAACGTGCGACAACGACGACACATCCCACACACACAGTCGTACATATTTTGCAGCGCTGTGAAAAATAAAACACAAATATAAACCCCATGCAAAAACAAGTATAAAAATTTGTTTTTTCAACATTTGCCAACGACCAGAAAGACAAGATGTTGTTGTTGACGTTGACACGAGCTGCCGCTTTTTGGCGTTGCTGCCACGAGGCAGGCGGGGCAAAATACCAATTTCAATCCAACAAGCTTCAGTCATGGGGCATTTTATTATCGTTGTTTACATGTAACATGAACTCTTGAAACGTTGATAGCAATTTTCTTCTCTCAATTCATGCATTTAACTCGTTTATTTATTTATTTAATTTAATAAAATTCTGCGAACAAATAGTAAATATTCTTCAGACTTGAAATAATTTTATAAATTAGCTTAATTGTTAGATTGACGATTTCAAAGATATTGATATTAAAAAATATATATACACATCAAGATTTAAATAATGTGAAATTTCAATTTTCCCATTCACTGTTGTTCCTTTAAAAAATGATTTGGAATTTCGAGTGGTAAATCCGTTCTGTATTTATGAACATTGTTTTTGATTTAGTACAAATTGAACAAATTTGTTCTACAAATTCTTTAATGTTATTATTAGCGTTCTTGATTCAAGATCGAAAAGCTAAGAACGATACCGAAAAAAAATTAAATGTTCTTGATTTTTAAAAGGGTTTTTCTGTGATTACTATTTTGTCTTAATTTAGTCCAACAATTTTTAAAGTAAAGTATCTGAAACCGAAAGAGTTATCGAGTATATTCAATTAAATTGTTCTGCTTTTGGCATACTAGAGCTTTTAACTAAGATCTGAATTCTCTAACTGTAATAGTCTGTGAATTCGACAGAAACAAGTTTTTTTCTGAAACATAGTTCAGTTATTGCAATTCGTTTAAGAACATATTTATCTGTATTTTGTTAAGCGAGCTGTTATACATTTTTTTACTACAACGACCTTGTGTGTATCTATCATTTCTCAGTTCCTAACAGAAAAATAATTAAATTTATATCAAATTAATCTTAAAAAACATTTTACACCTTTGGGATGGAAAAGAAATGTCGATCTTGGCGACCAAATATGAGAAAAAAGAGGGGATTTATGTGTACGCAGTCAATTGGTCGGCGATGCGATACCAACACGTCAATTGGTAGTCAAATGATTAGCTAACGCTTCCTTACCAACCACTGTACTACAAATAAATAGTAATATATACAAACATACATATACATAACGTCTTTAGGTACCCTCCACTATAGGTAACTAACGCATTAGCTCTGGGTTTGTATGAAAAAAAACACGTTATCAACATTGTGATTTGCTAAGCTATGTTGAATTGACCCTTGCTGCACTATTAACACGTCCCTTGGTTGTCAATTGACTATTTACCTTTGCTGATGAACTAGATGCAGTTAGCTTTAAGATAAAATGAAGAAGTTTTTGAACAAGGTACCTGAAAACTGTAAAAGTGGCTAACAAGTGACGTATTGATTGTGCAGCGCTAACCAATTGAAACTCTTACACGTTATTTGTTTTTCTACTTTTAAGTAGTGCTATGATACCAACTTATCAAAAATACGTCAGTTGACTCTAAGTTTTTAGTTTTTCTTGGACTTGATCTATTCTTATTTCTTAAACAAGTCGCATGCGTAATACCAATGTATGCTTTTTCATTTTCAACAGTAGAAAGCAGTTCGTTCCATGCTTTTGGCTAAACTGAAAAACTGACAATAATCTAAGGACACGAATACGACATTCATTTGGATACACTTGTATGGTAGACATATGAATGAGTGTACATAGAATGTGAATTGAAATTTTTTTATTTGCGAGCACATGCACATGTGTGCGTTCCCACTTCCAATCTCCACATGTGGTACCATCTAGGCTGGGGCGTTTTCAAACTTGTGTACTTACTTGAATCCATAACTTTCAGATGAGTGCTGTTTTACATAAATAAAATGCGCGAGACACGTATTCTGTCCAATGCTTGCCGATGTAAATTGAAAAAAGTAAGAAGAAGAAAACAAATATCCGCACATATTGAAATATTTTCTGTGCACTGAATACCGAATTGATTGTGCTCCGGAGTTCATCCCTAGCACTTCTTTGTGTATATCAATATTACTGACGGATGTGCTAACGTAAGGCGTGACCATAGAGGAGCGCCGTAAAATCTCCTTTGTCTTTACCAAAATGGATCCGGAAGCAAAGAACGTGGAGTAAATTGGCGCCAATGAAAGACGAATCCAAAATTTCAGTGCCGTTAAGATTTATGCTCCTGAACCAACATATAGCGAACATAAACGGTGCGCTCCAATCAAAAGATATCATTTTGGTGATATCCTATAGTTGCTTAGAAGCAAACATTTTTAAAATAACTCCCTTGTAAACATTTTAAAAATGCAATTCATGTTGCTTTACAACTAAAATATCTTGTTGAGCATTGGACAATTAAATACAAAACTTATATTTCAATAGTTGGATTATCGAAAATTTATACTGCCTGCAGTTCAACGATCAACATAAACTTTATTTTAATCAATAATACAAACGCACTAGCAATTTATACAATATTTAAAAAAAATAAAATTCACATAAACAAAATTGCTAAAAAAAACTAGTCTAAAATTAAATAATTGTTAGGTAAGTTGATTCCAAAAAGTGTGTTAAAATTACTGATTGTGGCTGAAAAAATGTTTTTATTATTACCATGCTCCAACTCGTTACTTTTACACCAGAGAAAGAACCTCACGAAAATCAACCATGAACATATTTAATTTTGCTTTGCGGGCTATAACTATGAATCGTTGTAAATAGTTACAAAACATGTTGATTCCACTACAAACATAGTTGAACAACAAAATTCAATATGAAATATAATTAATGCGTCCACTTTAAATTTAAATTTATATGCCATGTTCGTTTTAACATTGAAACATATTTAATTCCACAATGCACGCATATTGAAAAAATACGATGATTTATGATGACGATGATTTTCAAAAAAATGCTGTATTCAAAACCACCTTAGTTTATTTTAACAACCATCATATTAGGTAGAAGTATGATGAGTTTTTAAATTAAAGAGCAGACATATTGTTCTGTCCCGAAGCTTTTTCGTTTAACATCCCAACTAGCTGCATACGAAATATGTTCGGCTACAGCGCAATGGCTAAGGCATCTCAGGACTTAAGCATCTTAAGTGTCATTCTAACTCTAGCATTTTCCAATTATATATCTAACGTTTTAAGAGTGACTGAATAAAAAATCACGAATGTCATACTTAGCTTTAAGATATCCGTGATTTTAAAATAAATAATTTCATATTAAGGTTTAGTTTGAATTATAATGGAAACAAATATTTTTGTGCATCAATATTAAAACGTCGACAGCTCGAATTAACTATGAAAAATGTTGAATTTACTATTTCATGGTATTCTACATGACATATTGATGATTCTACATATTCATATTTAATGCATAATCAAAGGATAAAATAGTTGGATTCTTCATGAAAATTATTTTTTTTCTACATTTTTTCTAAGGGTGTTTTATAAATTGATATATTTCGTTTAATTTGTGATATTTACTTCTAATAATAATTGAACATAGAATTTCAAGTACGGTGAGGTCATCTTTTTAAGAATTCCGACTATGCTATTAGTCAGCACTAATACTTAAGATAGCCCGTAGCTCGTATAAGTTACGAATGCACGCCTTTTATATGTGCGCTGTGTGGCAGAAGCCAGTAATTAACCTGAGGCTCTTGAACTAGCCGAATCGCAGCCATTTAGAGTCGAAACGCCTTGTTAATAGAGCGCTTAGGGGCAATCGCTTCGTCGATTGCATAAAACCATTATTAAGAGCTCGCACTGGTCGACAGTCAAGCCATGGCAATATGGCGAATGCAGTCGAGCATTCAAATTAAAATTGAATCATTATTGACTTTTCGTTTAGGAGCGCGCTCGCTTTTTCGTCTGTCTGCCTGCCTGCCTGCCTGCCTGCCTTATTAAAATGGATAGCAAAAGCGAACGGCTCAAGCGGCAGGTCCAATGATAGGAGCTACATGTGTATGTGTATATGCATTTGTGTATGTATGCGTATGGGAGCGTATTTGCATTGGCAAATTGTAAAAATTTAATTCGCATATCATGCACGATAATCAGCGGCGAACATTATAAAACCATAAAAATCGCAAAAGCGCGTCCATAAACCGCAACTGAGGCAGTCGCAGCTGGCTTGGTAAGGGTCGCAGGGACGGGACGGGACGGTATAACACAGGGACGGACAATTGTCGCATGCAGTGCCAATAAATATCCGATTATATGGTAATTGTGTATGTGTGTGTATTGGTGTGAGTGAGCTCTTCGGTAGACGAAAATAATGTCGGCTGGTTTTTAGGTCTTTCAGTTTGCATTCAGCCGCCCTCTGAGTAAAATTGTCATTTGCATATTTTTACACAGATGCGAATGGTTAAATTTCAAATTCGCAATTTGAATGCGAAATTGAATAAACAATTTATTTAAGCATCATACTTATTATTTACTCCTTACTAATGGAGTCTCTCTTTAAAACGCTTTAAATTGTGAAGGCTGCGAAACAAAATGGCGTCGAAACTGGCAGTCGAAGGTGAACAAAGTGAAGCAGGGGCAGGGGGTTTAATTTTCATGTTCATTAACCAAACAAAATGGATATTGACAGGCAACGAGCGAAAGGATAAGCGCTTCACGCCATGAACATACCGCCTAGAATTCGAAATTGGAGCTGGAGCACACACAAAATACTTACCGCGTATAAATTCAAAATAAAGTTTAACGAAGCTAATCTTTGTCGAGGGGAAGCAGATTGATGGAGCCAGCCAGTCAGCCAGCCAGCCAGCCAGCATCACTGGCCATGGGAATGCGAAGGGTCGAGGGTTGGCTGGGATCAGGAGCAGTAGGCGGCTGGCTATGAGCCATGAAAGTTATCAAAGCGTGTTATTACAAGCAACGAAGCGAAACGCCCGACCGAAACAAAGAGCTGCAATCTCAAGTGGATGGATGCCTGGCTGGCTGGCTGGTGGCCTGAAGCCACTTGTGGTTGCTTGGCATGAAATGGGTTTTTTGTTTTTGGTATGCTGCTCGCTGCCAGCACGCACGCAAATAATCAAATGAAACGCATCAAATTCGTGAAAGGGATAAAAGCCAACAAAATGGTGGGCGATTTAAACAAAAAGTTCTCGTACGTGAATGCCTTCAGACGAACGGACACACAGATGGTATGGTATGGTTTTGTTTTTGTTGAATCAGCTTCTTTGGCACAATCAGAATAGCCTAACCCAATCATCCCAGCTACTCAGGTTATTTCTGCCGTAAATTTGTGCCTGCAAATGGGTATTCAATAAATTTAAAATCAAAACGCCACGTCTAACGTCTTACAGTGGAGCAAATATGAAACAATCGGGACAACTTAACCATATACATTTATTTTTGTATGTATAGAATGAACTCATTAACTATTTGGTACAAAAAGCAAAACATAGAAATGACAATATCAGAGCTCTATAAGATATGTTCCACAGTAATCTGATTCTTAACTTCACCTTCCGCGTTGTTTATTTTCCTCTTAATATATATATACATTTCCCCTGATTGGGCGGAACAAAACGTCGGCATTGTAGAGCTCAAAAGAAATGGTCCTCGAATACTCGAGCTTGAGGTACTTCATGCTCATTTGTGTGTGAGTTTTGAGTGGTTTCACGTGTGTGGGGGAAAATTGGGGCTTGGGTTGGATTTCAATTTATGGTACACGGGCGCACGTGAAATCCTGTGAACGGTTTTACGGATTTTTAAAAAATAAAATTTACGGATTAAGTTATTGTGCGGCGTATGCGTATGCGTATGTGTGTGAGGATTTGCTAAAAGTATTGAGAGCTAGACAGGCAGAGGGACAGCTTGAGTAGGCAAGGGCCAGGGCGGTGCTCTGTGGGTCGATTACGTTTTACAACACAAGCATAAAAGTTGATTGAAAATGCTTATTAGATGCAAGATTAGATGCGATGTGCAGCAGGCAAGCGACCATTTTTGAATCAAAGTCAGTGGTCTCAGCATAAAAATCCAACAGAGCCGAGACGTGAGCAAATTTGGCTTAGAGTTTTCTGCCCAAGAGACGAGCGACGAAGAGACGCTGAGAAGCTTGAAAGCATGACAAACTTAATTGAAACGTCGTGCCAAACAATGTAAAGTTTAAGACCAAGCAGGCAAGTGGAATAGGTGCGAAAGCAAAAATTAAGTCCACAGGGATTTACTGCCGGCAGGTAATCTGATTTAGTCCGGATAATGTTCCCTTCGAGGCGTGGTGCTCCGGCGTAAATTTAACTTTTTGTTTAAGCTCAAGGTTCGCTTTGGGGCAGCAAAAGCAGCGCCAAAAACAAAAAAAAACAAAACAAAATATTCATATATTAGTCTGCCAGCGATAGACAACAAAAAAGTTACTTTGATAACATAGCTCATCAAAATTTCAGTAACAAGAAAAAACTTTTATACAACATTTCAATGAGACAGAGCCACAAACTGTGCTGAATTCGTTAGCTACACACCTACCCCAAGACTCGAACACAAGTTTAGCTCGAGCTAAATGTACATTTTTAAAAACAACTGTGAAAAAAAAATAATATCCGAAGATTGCTTGCCCTATTTTTTTTATTTAACAATATAACAAAATTGTGGAATGCTAATAAATAATTCACGACAAATACATATTATTAATTTTATTTTCAAAATTGTTCTACTATTTTTGGTCATTTATGTACAAGTGTGTTGAAAAAAGGCTTTTCAAAAATTCAAACACAGATCCATTGACTGTCATGTTTTGGGAACTTCATGAAAAATTCATGACATATCTTCTACACAGTGTCATGAACAACCACAACAGCAACAAAAACAACAACGTCGACCCATCTTAGAGCAACGAAATAAAACTGATTCACAAAACAAGCAACAAAAAATATATTTTCAGTCACATTTGGCAGTTGTCAGGCAGAATTTAAGGCGTCTCAAGTCCGCAGCGATTTTGCAGTATATTAAAAATTAAAAGGAAAAAACGAGAAGGCCTAAAGTTAAATGAGAAAAGTTCTTTCCGGAGTTTTGGCCGTAACTCAAAGTTCATTATTAGCCGCAAGTCATTTCAAGCTATTCGCTCACACCCCCTAGAATGAGTACACAAATTCAAAGTTTGTACCCTTTACAAATTGAATAATGTGTAGATTGATAATTTATTTATTTCCAATTTATTCGAAAAATTCTGCGTCATTTTGTAACTTATTTGGTTGCACTCGAAAAAAATATAGAAACGCATTTCAAGCACGGTATTAACTTAATCATACCAAAAATACTCTTATTACTTTATATTGGTAAAATTGACTTTTAAGTTAAAAAAATGTATAAGTACTTATTTGCATATAAAATTAAATGTAATGGTTGTGTATCCGCCATACCATATAAAGAGAATTGCCATTTTCTTCGAGTGTATCGTTTGAAACTGCAAAACCCACCCTTATAACGCATCGCATTTGTTGTTGTTATGATGGTTTCTCCGCAGCTACATCCCCCATCGGCGTCTACAGGGAGAAGCGGCCATTGCCTGAACTCTCACCGATGGATGTGCCGTCGGTATTCCTTCACATTGAAATTGAAATGATAGATACACAAACAAAACAGTTGTTGTACAACGCATGTCTGAGTTGGGCGTGGCTCATATGTGCAGACCCGCAGTGGGGACAAAGAACAGCCAGAGATTAAATGTATTTTGATGGGAGGGGGCGACGATTGATGCTGGATTTTTCAAGTATCGTTTAGAGTTCGTTCTAATTCTGTACATGTTCAATGATGCAACGATCCAGAATGTTGAGAGAACTAAACTTATTGCTGAATGATGTGGAGCAGGGGCCTTTGAGACGCATTTGACTATATAGTTGTATTGCGTGTCCCGGGCGTTATTTACGAGCAGCCCGCCGTATGTTGCACGGTGTGAAGGTGCACGCTCAGATTTATGGGCGCATCATAAAACAATTAACAAGCCTAAAACTCGTGCCACATAAGTCGCTCCAGATTCTTCTTGCTTTGTTCTCTCTGCCTGTGGCTTGTCTTTTATATATATATGTATATCACGGCACTTTATTATTACATACTATTGTGGTAGATGGGGATTTTGGGCCGTCAACTGTTGTCTGTTGTCTGCTGTCTTCTCTGTTTCTTTTTTAATTAACCACACAAGATTTCTACTCATTTTCATATCGTAAACGTTTATCCAACTTAATAAGTCGTAAACGCTCCAACAGCCACGGCTTCTAACTAAAGTTTTTCCTGCCCCGCTGCCGCTACTGCTACTGCTACTGCTACTGCCACTGCTACATGTGTGTGGGATTAACGAAGGGCTCAGGTGAAAGTGTCTACATGGGGCAATGGGTTACATTGGAATATACACATGCATAATGGGAGATCCCTTTCCGCATCCTGCACCCAGTCTCATTTAAAACAGCAACAGCAACATAACAACTTAAATATGAAACGGCACGTTTATAAACCAGAGAATACTGTTAAAAATAAAAGTATAAATGTTTAAACTTTTATTAGAACACGATCACTTTAAGAGGGATGCATTATGTGACAAATAGATCTTTAATTTATATACAATTCGATCTTCAAAATTATTTTATTAACTCAAATAAACCGTGTGTAATGAATGGAAGCATTATTAATCATATTAAATCTATCATAAAATCAAGTAATCATTGACTATATATTAACAGAAAAGAACGTTCCTTTCTTCGGAAATCGGTTAAGGTATGGCTTAAGTTGTGCAAATATGCAGCAATCATATACATTCTTTATTTATAGAGTATATATATATATATATATATATATATATATATATATGAACAGTGTCCGATATGAACAACATAAGCATGGCATGTAATGAGTTTTATATGTTAATAATGTTAATATGTTAATATATATGTATATTTATTTATAATATATTTTTACCACTGTGCAACCACATTGGTTTCATTTAATTTTGTGAATGTCGAGCCATAAGAAGAAACAAAATATCGCACATTTGTTTTTAAAAACAAAGTTCAAAACCTTTTCTGTTAAAAAGTTTCTGCTGACTCCAAGTCATTCTACCGACAGGTGCTCAAGCTGCTTTTTGTTTTAGCGCCCTCGGCAATATTCTTTTTTAATGACGGCGATTAACACAACGCCAACCCCGCTTGAACCCTCTCTCTCTCTCGTTTTTGCTACTGCCGTTGCCAGCGAGTCCCCCGATTTAATTAAGTCGTCGTTGCTGCTGCCACGCCCTCAAGGTATCTCCGCCCACTGCCTGCGTTAAGCTGCTTGCTCGAATTTTTTGCTGAATCCATTGTTTAACTAATCTCTGCTTGTACAGTGAAACGTACCCCCCCCCCCCCCCCCAAACACCCACAACCACACATACACATTTAACTCTGTTTGCATCGTCAGCAGAGATGTTGAGTGCCCTGAGTTGCTGGGGTTCAGAACACACACACACACATGTAAAATGTCATAAAGCTGCCCATAGTCATACACAAACACAAACACACAGACACACACACATACGAATATCTGTGGAAGATACTGTCAGCATGTTAGTTAATGCCATTTTGAACTTAACAAGTTTTTTAGATAAACTTTGAATTTAATTTCAGCGAACGTCGCTTCTCTTCTATTGCCATTGGATACCTTTGCATCCCCCTTGATTCCCCTTACATTTTGACCAGCATCATCATCATTTCCATAAACAACAAAAGTTATGCGACATTTGGGTTTGCTTTCCAACACACTTTGCAAGATACACATATATATACTATAAATTGATTATAAAACATAAGAAGTATCTTATGTTAAACACTTTTTGGGACCGAAAGAAGCCATTTCAGGCAAATGATCAACTAGAACTAGAAGTCTTTGCCATGATCGTTGGTGGTACGATTTGGTTCGGTTCGGTTCATTTAGGTTTGTTGTTGTGTTCCGATTGCGCTTGCGAGTTGAAAGCCATTAAATTATTTATGAGCCCATTAAATCATCATTATTGTCTAGCCGACCTTGAGCTATTAGTCGGCCAGTGTTTTGAACGCTCCCATTTTGGGAAACATTCGCTTTCTTTTGCATTTCTTTTTATTTTTATTTCGCGTTTTATTGTTTGCCGCCTTTTTTTTAATGATGCGTCTTCCATTTAAGCCTTTCAGCTGTTTTTGTTTTTCGTCTTTGTTTGTTTCACTCGTGTTATGTTTAAATATATATTTATTTCATTGTTTGGATTGTTTCAAAGGTTAAGGACAAAAGCATTATTAAGAATGATTACAATTACAAATAAGTGCATACTTGTAATTGTTCCTTAAATTTGAAAAATTACGAAGATCAGTCTTTACTCACGGTTTTTTTTCGTGCTACTGAGTTCGAATCAAAAGTCTGAGTAACTACATATATATATGTCTTGTTCCTGTTATGTACACAGTATTTTTCTTTTAAGAAAGCGTAACTTTTTTTTGTAAGTATATGAATTGAATTAAATATTTTCGATCGTATCGGTGAAGGCTCACAGTACCTTCTGGTTAATTTATTAAACAAAAACGCAAATGTGCAAGTTGAGATCGTCACTTGAGCTGAAAACAAAATTCATTACTTACAAACATTAGAGTGTTCGTGTACAAGCTAAACTATCTGTTATTATTATTCATTTGGTAGAAAGTATTTTCATTATAATTGATATCACATAAAACGTTCACAATCAAATTGCGCTCCATAAAATCTGCATATATTTCTATTCCGTAAACTAGTCTTAATTAATAAGTTAGCCCAAAAGCAAGTTAAGCCATTTGAAGCATTTAGTTCCCTGCCCCTTCGACTGAATCAGCTTTAGGGGGTAACTGGAGCGGGGAGAGCTTTTGGCTCGTTTGCGTTTTAGTGCTAGTCGATTTTTGCGAAATTTCTGGCTGATAAAGCAATGGCGGGCGACGGCATTGATGCGCACGAGTAAATTTCTTTTTCTTTTGCTTATTCGGTTTATTTTCATTTTCATTTTTGTTTTTTCATTTCTTTTTTTTTGTGTGTGTGTGTGTGTGTGTAAGTTTTCCATTTGGATAATGGAAAAAGGCCATTTCATGCCATTACTTTGCCGGGGGCAATTCCAGCCGCACTATTGTAAGAGACAAGGCAACGAGGCACAAGTGGCACTGGGCACGGCGCCATTGGAGCAACCACTTACTTACTTCAACTATGGCTCCTTGATGTTCTACTAGACTGTAATTTGTGTAGTAGTCGTTGTATTATGCTTTTCCTCATGTTTAGTTTTGCTTTTAAGTTATATCAACTTTTTTACATTTGCAAACTGAAACTGAATTGTAATGCAAAAAGGAATGGGGGCGTGCCAGCAGCGACTTCTGAAGAGTGGCACGCCCCGTCCTTAGCCCCATGCACAATTCTTCTTGAAGCTATGGCCACCGGCGACCATAGTGCAAAGGCGACGGCAATAAAATCATATTCGCCGGGCGCCAGTCAGCACTGAAATATAATTTTTGCACAAAATGTCGTTCGCTGTGTGTCTTTGTTAGCTTTTGTTTGCGTTAAAATGTAACAAGGGGTTGGAGAATGTTGTTTTGGCTGTTGTTGTTTGGAGCGGTTTTTATTGGTGTTATTAGGTTGAGAGCAATGCAATGATGGGCGACTTCTGAAGTCGCCGGATGTGGGACAGTTAGTTCCTAATGGGTTTCAGGTCAGTAATCTCATAATGCGAATCACAGAAGCAAACACAGCAAACAGCTAATAACATTATATAGCTTCATTCAGAATCGCTACTTTTTTCAATTAGACAGCCTGGGGAAGAGTTTTTTTCTGCCATAAGGCGGTAAAGAAAAGTTGCATATAAGAGGACATCGATATGACGAGTTTTGATTGAATAGTATTTCAGTACTAATATTTCGATTGATCTTTTGAACTCCCATTATATTTTCAAGGCAAGAGAAAATCATAATTAAAGCATACATGATCAAAATTAAATGAACATGAAAAAACGAACATACAATGTAAGAGTTGCAGTAACAATATTTATCTATCACATCTTTCAAAAACCCAATTAACAGTGTTTTCGATTTCAGCAGACATCTATTTTCATAACCGTAAATATTTATTTATTATATATGGATTGTACAAAAAATTACATTTTTAAAATTAAAAGAACTAAATTTTTTTTTTTTTTTGCCATGGTATTATTTTTCCAAGTAAAACTGTTTTATTAAGCTGACATTAAATTTCAAATACAACGCTCTATTTTTAATAATGTTTATTAAAAAATTGCCAACTACGTAAAAAGTTTATGGTATTATTTTTACACGGATCCCCTTAAACTTATCAAGGATCCGATTCCACATATATATACACATAAAATATGTTATTCATGGAACGAAGCAACCAAGATCCCATGAAGTATATTAATGACCAGATCGGAAAACTGTATCATACAAGTTTAAGATCTGTGCATAAGTTTGTTCTATGAAATTAAATGAACTCATCCAATTTCACCAAAATTTACAGTTTATTATAGAATTATTTAAAGATTTAATGTCGCGCATTTTTTATTTGTGTAGTTAGTCAGCATTGATATTTACGATTTCCT
This sequence comes from Scaptomyza tumidula, assembly GCA_035044465.1. Classification (NCBI taxonomy): domain Eukaryota; kingdom Metazoa; phylum Arthropoda; class Insecta; order Diptera; family Drosophilidae; genus Scaptomyza; species Scaptomyza tumidula. The sequence continues at coordinate 184,457 of JAWNNW010001012.1, forward strand.
CTTGACTGTTTTGACAGGCGCACTGATGACGGTTCCTATGGAACCTATCGAAATGTACATGCATCCTTTTGTTGCGTGTGGCAGCTGGCTGTGCACTTGAGCAGCCAGCAATCGATTGTAGCCATTTGTCAAAGACATGCAGCGGAATTGAACATGCATCATGGCGTATTTAGTTATGATAAGTACATATTTTCCATTTTCCATTTTCGTTTCTATTGTATTTTGTTATTTTCAATTAACCCCCGCCCTTTTTTTCGATTTGTATACATTTCTAATCAACTCTGGGCTCGCTGCCAAGTGCAGCACTTAAGTCTCTTAAGAATTCTGATTTGTAATCTGCTGGGCTTGTGTTTTATAATTCAAGACTCGTTGCTGCTTGAATTTATTGTGTACTTGACTTTTGGGTTTACACTGATGTCTCATTCTGTGATCCGGGCATGCTTTTATGTATTCTGTATTGCTAGTTGAATTCAAGTCTACCGATTTTTATACGATAGGTGACAGCTTGTTTAAATAAGCATACATACTGTGAGCGTTACATAAATCAAAAATAAATATGTATAATTTTTTTACTTGACAGTTCGGAACACGTGTTTATTGGTTCACAACAAATTTTCTTATAAGTTTTTCATAATGTGTGCCATAAATCAAATTAGAAAACATGCAGTCGGCATAACAATTTAAAAAAAAAATGGGCTTTAATAAATTATCTGTAGTTTAATGAAATGCTAATTGGAAACATGCTTACACTTGATTGGCCCACAGTTCGGACTGTCTACAGACTATATGCAACAAACTTGTTCCTAATTTCAAATTCAGTACGGCCAAACATCAGAATTCCTCGATATGTTTCGGAATGCCAACCTATGGAATAACTCTGCTCAGAATCTTATGGAAACGCTGCCGTTGGCCCAACCAGCACTAATACATGCGTAGCAGCTCTACTCACACAAAAGCATTTCAAAACGTTTGTCAGTGTTAGTGACTTAAAGAGAGTGGAAGAGAACTGAGAGCGACTGTTTTGATTGACAGCGCCATCTTCTGCTCGTCGAGTGCAGATATCGTGCAGCTTGCAACAACAGAGGTCGCCTCTGGAAGGTAGTATATAACTTGGCTAATATTGTGCTGCCCGCTCGTAAAACATAGAACATAGAAAACTCTTCTTTTTTTTTTTCAAGGATAAAGGTTATTGCTGATCAAGAATATAGTAACTTTATTTTTGAGTTGTGTGGGACATATAGGATATGTGCATTTTAAGCAACATATTTTTCACTGTGATTTTTTCAACTGTTGTCCAATTTATATAAACGTTGATTGTTAAGATGATTTTTATACCCTGATCCCATTAAAAATGGGAAAAAGGGTATAATGGTTTTGTGCAAAAGGTTTTAACAGACAGAAGGAAGCATCTCCGACCCCACAGAGTATATGTATTTTTAACGAGCAGACAGACAGACCAAGTTTGTTTTAAATTATCGATAACTCTGCTGTTTCCAATGAACTGTTAATAACGATACCACTAAAGTTTATTGAATTTACAAATTGTGTGAAGTGTTTAAGAAACTGTAGACAAAATAATCAAAACCAGTGAAAATGTTATCGATATCGGCTAAGAATCAGAGGGGATATGGAATATTGTAGTTAAGTCACGTATGCCGTGTGCAGTATTGATAATATACACTTAATGTACACGTACACACACACATACATACAAGCACTGACTCTATGATTTAGGTAGGATTCAGAGTATCTCATAGTCGAGATTTGTCGACTAGAGGCTTTGTAAATTTTCAATGGTAATCCGTTTTGGCCGATTTTAACTGTTGATCTGGTTTAAGCAAACAGTAGATCGCTCAACAACTGAGAAGCAAGTTTGCATTGAAACCGATTTTACATTTACAAGTTTAACATAAGTGAAAATGTTCCATTCGGAACAACCGACGGCGGATTCCTCCAATACCATGTGATAACGATTCTGCTTGGTGAACGCGCATGTTTTTAATTTTTGGTGAAGATCTTTGACGACCGTCACCAACTATAGTGCCACCCAGTTTGATGACTGTTGCTTAAAAAGTGTCAGAAATAAGCACTTCCCATTAAAAAAGGCAGGTGCGGCATCATCAACTACAAATTAAATGTTTCTAGCTTAATGGGTGTTACCGAATACAAGGCAAGGAGTCTGGGAAAAATGCAATTCTTAGGTACGTCCTTAGCTATCTTTTTTCCGAACTTGGCGACTATAGCTGTATGAATGTAGGAAGTATATGGAATTATCGGTTATCAGTTATCTAATTCGTTCCCCACCTGTGTGCTTAGCACCCCAATTAAATCCAATAGTCTCTTAATTCTGTTTTTGTGGTCTTTTCTTACGGTTGCAATGACAGCTCCAAACAGAACAAGTAAGAAGTCTCTAGTCGAGATATCCCGACTAGACGATACCCTGATCCCTATACTTTCCGCGTACAGTCAGTGCTTGCAAGTATGTGTGTGTGTGTGTACGCGCATACAGCATAGTGCATACAAAACTTCGATGTCCCATATCTCCGGTGTTTATTATCCGATTTCAATAAAAATTTCACAGATTGTCATTATTTTGTTTTATAATTCAAATTGCATCTCAAAGTTTTCAAAATTCAAGATTTTTTTGTTATCGATCCCATGTGTATATCGGAAACGGGAAGACTTATCGAAAATCGAAAACAAACTTGTACTGCCTAGGGATTAGGCGAGCTTAAGTTCCAAATCTGGAGTCTCTAGCTCTTATAGTCTCTGAGATCGACGCGTTCATACATACAGACGGACAGACGGATTTCGATGAAATATCTAAAATCTACGTTTTTATAGCATGTTCAAACTTTTTTCATTTCAAAATGTTATTACTATCCATAGCAGCTGCATATCGGTAATCGGAAGAGTTATCGATATTTCGAAATAAACTTGGTCTGATTATAGTTTAGAAGAGCTTATATTCAAAATCATACAGACACGGACTGACGAACAGGTAGATGGCTATATATTAATGGCTTTGTACAAAAGTATGTAACAGGCCATACTGATCAGCATCTACAGCCGAGTCGATATAGCCATGCCCGTCCGTCAGTATGTCGATCTCAGAGACTAAAGACTATATAGAGCTAGAGAATTTTACCATGATTTCAATTTTTTTAATTTTTATAGTCATTTTTTTATAGTCATGGTTTTGTGCAAATGTATGTAACAGGCAGAAGGAAGCATCTCCGACCCCATAAAGTATATATATTCCTGATCAGCATCTACAGCCGAGTCGATATAGCCATGCCCGTCCGTCAGTATGTCGATGTCGATCTCAGAGACTATAGACTATATAGAGCTATAGAATTTTCACCATGATTTAAATTTTTAAATTTTTATAGTCATTTTTTATACCCTTATTCCATTAAAAATGGGAAAAAGGGTATAATGGTTTTGTGCAAAAGTATGTAATAGGCAGAAGGAAGCATCTCCGACACCATAAAGTATATATATTCCTGATCAGCATCTACAGCCGAGTCGATATAGCCATGCCCGTCCGCCAGTATGTCGATGTCGATCTCAGAGACTATAGACTATATAGAGCTAGAGAATTTGCACCATGATTTAAATTTTTCAATTTTTATGGTCATTTTTTTTTTATACTTCACAACTTAAGCTCATGCAATAATCAGAATTGGCTATGTTTAATTCTTTCGCTCAAAATTATCAGGAAATATTATTTTTCAACAACCTGTTAGTTTTATAATAAACCTTATATTGATAACAGTCCCTCTGAGTGCACATAAAAAAAAAAAGTCATAAATACTAAAACTGAGAAGCACAGTTACAAAAATTTGTGGCTGCTGTACGGACAATGATTATACACATGCTTTGTGACATATTATCAATATAGGATAGTTAATTTTTCTTTAATGTACACCGACTAGAAGAAAGTGAGGTTGAAATGCAATTATATATTGTTGGCAATTTTTCTAGTTTCAATGTTCCAAAAATACTATTTATATGTTAACTGTGCGAACCTTCACACAAATGCCAATACCATGTTCACCAAAAGCCGCACAGCGCAGAAGCTGTTTGTGGAAATGTTCGAGCAATGTGAAATTCACCACACTGTCTGTGCATTGAACCCTTGGTTTCGGCTACGACCTTAGCTCCGCCCATTTTATAATGGCCTCGCAGGTCGGTTGCCTGAGTGACGCATGCGCCATGTCGGCGAAAATGGTTGACAAAGCAAACAAGGGAAAGACGTTGTGGAAGTTAAGCGGCGAGCTGAATGAAAATCGTATGGCATGGGTTGTATTGAAAGAGATGGAAGTCAGAATAGGGGAATGGGTTCACTGGGTTTGTCTGTAGCTGATTAAAATTTTAATAAAATTATTCAAATGAGAAGCGCTCAATATGGTAATGACTCCCATCTCGGGGCCTCTAGGATGGCAGTTCGAATTTTTAATTGTCTTATGATATTATTATTTTTTTTTTTTTGTTTGTTTTGTGCCGTAGACTACAACTTAAGAGCAGACGAAGACGGCTGTTAATTTTTATGTTTCAAGCCTCACTGTAATAGGACACTTCCATTCCCATCTCGTGCCCCTCCTTCATTCGGCGCTGAACTGCAACATGTAGCATTAATTATGCGGCGATAATGTCTTGGTTTGTTGCAAAGAGTTTTGGATTCTCTTTTTTTATGAAAGTGTCAGAATAAATTACGTTATTACATTATTTTGATACCATGCTATGTCTGTTCGCGGTAGGTATTTATATACATTTCAAAGAGCATAAGTATATACATTTATGTATATGTATGTGTGTACAAGTTGAAACTTATTCTCGTTCCGCGTGGCTGCTTAGGCTATGAATTTCAATGAGCCTCGTCAGCGGCACTTGGCTCTGCTAACTCCATCTCTACATGCCATTTCGGTGTGTATCCTGTTGTCTGGGAATGTTAATAATAATGAAATACATACAAACTTACATATATACTTCTACTAACACCCCCATTGACATTTGTCGTGCTTTTGGTAAAGTGGCAATCAAATTCTGACATAGACATCGAGTTTTACGCGACTCCAATTTGCTCTGTCTGCATTTATCGGAAGTGGTAACAAGATGTACATCCATTATGTACGTGTATGTATGAAACAAATATGTTATGTATGTTTTTCACACAAAACTTTTTTGCACTATTTTCCCTAACCCTTTTTTACCCGAAATTAGGCCTCCAGCTGTGTGTTTTCTATGGTCGTACCCAAATTCTTTGTGCATATCAAAATATTTTGAGACTTGAGCTGCTGTACTGTCGGTTTATGATGTGGTCATAAATGAGCACGCCTTCACGCCTTAGCCGGACCACACTGGACTCAGCCAGAGCTGGTCCGTTATTAGGCCAAAATTGTGCCATAGCCATAGAATCTGCAACCGGGACCGAGATTTGCGTCATTCGTTCCTTGAATGCGCTGCGAAAGGTCGTTTCTTAAATGGCAGGGTCATAAATCAATTGAAATGCATCAGAAATAACCCTTTCCTCTGCTGTCTACCTGTCTGTTAATGGCAGAATGAATGTTGTGTGTGTCTTGTTATGGAAAGTACATAATTGAAAATGCCAACTATTTCACAAAGAGACGAACATTTAGTTTTGAGTAAAAATTCTGTTCACCTTCCAGGTAAGCCTTCAATAAGTTTCCCAGTTGCAACAAAGTTTGGAAACCTTTTGTTGAACGCAGATTTACCCAATTTGATAGGAAGGAACTCGGTATGATAGCCTTATAAATTTTTACTGTTATTTTGATCAGTATTATTTTATGTTTTTAAGATCGAAAGTTGTTTTTGTTGTGGATCACATTACTTTAAAAAATACCAATACTAACAAGATTTTAAAAAATTTGATACTTTTCATTTATTTCTGACTTTTTTTAAACAAAATATATATGTTCATGCTACATTTGAATTCGAATACGTTTTTTAGGAAAACCTTGATAATACTTCTCTGGTAACAACGTATCATCGTATACAAAAATAGGTGTAAGGACTATTATTTAATTTTGTATTTTTATTTAATTAATAATTTGTTTTTTGAACTTGCCGACGGAATCTTTGAATATTAACGTATGTATGAACTTACCCTTAAGCAGACTATCAATCCAGTAATATTTTGTTTTGAATTTGTTAACACGCAAACATTGTGCCATGAATCAGGTCCACTATTTATGTCCGAAATGTCAAAAGCGGCGGTAACAAATTATTTAAATTGAATCCACGCCCAGCGAATCTAAATACCCGACCGAACGCACTGGTCGGGTATGAAAGTCGAAAAAATAAATGGATGGTCCTGTAAAGGTCCGCCTAAAAAGCAGCGACCGCAAACCAAGCCGCAAACACAGACGGAATGCAACAAAACACATTTGTAAGCACAAAACACTGGGCCCACAAGTGATGTTAACGTTAACGTTAAGTTTTTGACTCCAAAATCACGCGCGAAATTGTAAAAGATATTCACAAACACTGTTAGTTGAGTTGTTAGTTAGTTGTTCGTGGGAGCCTTTCACATTCATTGTCAATAGTATAATTAATTCAGAGCTGTTTTTTTGCAAAACACACGCACTGGCTCGAGACATTTCTTGGTTGGTTTTCAGAAATTGACTGTGTTATTTATGTCTTGTTTTATATTTGTTATCTTACGAATACAAATATTCTGGTGTTCATCTTCGAATGCGATATTTCATTGGAAACAATTGGAAACATGAACTCGATTCTTGAAGACCGGTTAGACGGTGCCGATATCAATTGCTGGATGGTGAATGAAGCAGGACGTTTGGTTGACGCGGCGTCGACCTGATAGCAAAGTGTCCAAAAAATAATATTTGCTCTTCAGTTTGACACAAGTCAGTGGTTGCCGCGACAAAGGCCGAGGCCGAGGCCGAGGCTGAAGCCCGTGACAGCGCGGTTGGCTCACGAAGTGGCATCGAGACAAGAACGAAGTGAAAAAGCAACAGAAACGTATAAATGAGAGTGAGAATGTACGGCAAGACAAGGCAAGGCAAGGCAAGACGATGCAAGGCAGAGTCGTTGGCAGCAAACAGTAACAGCCACAGCAATCAGATACAGACAGACGAACGAACGAACGGAACAAACGGACGCTTTACACACAGGAAAAAAAAAGGTGTTGCTTGGCGGTGGTTGAGAGCCACAGAGTGAATGCTTCACATACCCTGGCCTCATCGATGGTTCATGTACTGTTTGAGATGTGGATGACGATGACGATGACAGCGTTGCGTCGCGTCGCATCGCATCGCGTCGCGTATCTTGGCGGTTGCTGACGTACGAAGGGGAAAAAGACATAAGCCCGCAGCAGAACGCAGCAACGGACGCATGAAACACTTACGCTTACGAGGACGGAGATGCAGAACGAAAACGAAAACGAATACGATATGATATTGAGACTGAGACTGAGACTGAACATGAGCAGCAAGGCATTCAGGCTGGCAGCACCATCGTCGACGAGCGATGAAAAGATGAAAAGCCAGAGGAGCATTAGCAGCAGCAGAAGCATTAAGGCACACAGCGATGGGTAATAAAACGCGCCCGCCTGAAACGCTCTCTCTCTCTCTCTCTCTCTCTCGCTCTTTCTCTTTTGCTTCGGTGCGCTGTTCATGTGCTTTCTTTCGCTCACACACACACACACATACATGCGGACACAGAAAACAACCACCATAGTGCTCTCACAAAGCGACAGACACAAACACATGTCGAATCATTTTATATACGCCATTTGCTGTCTGCTGTAGATACATTTGTATCTTTATGTGCGAAACAAGTCCACGCCGCCCCGGCGTCAACGTTCACCACACAGATCTCTATATATACCTTGTGTGTGTGTCTGTGTTTGTGTGTGTGCGTGCGTGTATTCTTGATGCTGATGTTGACTCTGACCAAATCGACATCAACGACGAGTCGATTTTGAATTCCAGTTTCGCATTTGAGTGGTTGTCCTTGTTCTTTTTATACCCTGTACGCAATCTTTCCTAAGCCTTTCTCAATCTATGAATCAACGAATTACGATTGACATAAACTCAATAACAGATCTATTCCTTCTTTATAGCATGAACACTTTTATTCTACACATAGGGAAACTGCGCTTAAAGCAGATAAAATCGTTTAAAGAGGTGCCCTTTGCCGTGTATGTTAACCAATGGTCCAGGGTATAATTGAGGCAAGCATTACCACTCGAGTTGAGCAAATTTTCTTGTTGTTATTGTAGTCGTTTCATTGTTATTCTTTTGGCATCCTGTTCTGTACCCCCAATGTGGCAAGCAATCTGTCAGCATTCCACCACCATTCTATCAATGTGGCCTGAACTCGAAATTGGGGTTCAGTTGCTTATCCGCATCTATAGCACGTTTATCTTTTGATTACCACAGCGAATTGTATTGAATTAGGTACATATTTCCCTGCAGCTTGGGCGCAAACAGAATATACGAACATATTTAAACGTTCACTCCAAATCTATAAACATTAATATACATACAATGTCCTCCATACTTTGAAATGTTTATACACAGATGCTAACTACAAATGCCGACTAAAGTTCGTGAGCAACAAAAATGGCACACCGGAGATCACATACTCTGGCCGGAAATGCGTCGTTTAATGCATCAACTTCTCAAATCATAGTTATAATATCCTCAGCACGAGAATAGCTTTGAAACTTTCTTAAATCTGGTTGTTCTGCAAATACATAATCTCTTAACCTGAAAGTAATTATCGAACAAACAGTTAACATCCTTGATAATAGGAAGCTGAAGTTCTTAAAAGCATAATGTTATATTGAACGTGAGTACAAAATCGGACTTTAATTATCTTTTACATCTTGATTGGAAGGAAAAGAAAATAGAAATTATAATTATTTAACATTTTATTATTTCGGCCGTTAAACTGCTATGATCTGAGCTGTTGGTTGAGGAAGTATTTTTAATTTCCTATGTTGAAAACATACATATATTATACTCTTGATCAGCAACAGCAACCGGGTCGATTTGGCCATGTCCGACTGTCTGTCTGTCCGTATAACCCAATTACAACTTCTAAGGGCAAATAAAAGACATTTTCTGGTGAATTTTGTATTGCAACGATTGTGTCGGGATCATCAAATCGTTTGAACACCGCTTGATAAAGCTAACGTTGTATGGGAACCAAATAAAGGTTAACGATCGAGGATAATGTTGTTCGGTAGACAATTACCAATCAGTCAGACACGGGAACTCATTGTTTACAATAAAATTTATGCTTCCCAAAAAATTTAGCTTATTGATGAAAAAATTTCAAATAATTATAAAAAATGTTGTTCAAATTATGGCGTCCCCAATATAATATATAATAATATATATAGTATATAATATCGGTTCTGTAGATCTGACATCATATTGATACCAAAATATAAGATGCAACTAAGATACCTTCTTGCCTTTCAAATATCTAGATGAAATCACCCTCTGCAATAGTATCAAAGAAAAAATAAAAAATTAAGCTCATATGTGCATAATGGCTGACTCGTCAATAAATACACATTTTCAGCGATGGTGGTTGTAAATTTCATTGGACTTGAACACAACCCACAAAATCCAACCCAATACCACCAACGAACGGGGCTTTTGGTGAAAGCATTTCACTTGTATGTACATAACATAAAAAACGCATTAAGTAGCACAGAACTGAAACACTTTTTCTGGCAATCTTTGAACCTTCACAGAGGGGAAATGCCAATGTTTGTACAGCAGGGTGCATTTTATAGCATTTCTCTTATTTTCCAGGCCTATCTCGTTGCCTCATATGAAAATTTTTGACAAGCTCTGTGAAAAAGTTACAATCAGACGTAAATTTGACACAGAGAATAGTAAATGGGTAAGTATAAAAGGCTATGTATCCAAAATCTGTTTGCAACCCTTAGCTCACATAAATAAATTTAAATAAACATGTTATTAAGTTAACTTTCATGCTCAAAGGCAAACTATTTGCCTGAAATGATTAAAAAGGGTCTAATGGTTTGTTGCAAAAGTATGTAAGAGACAGAATGTAGCATTTGCGACCAGATATAGTCCATAAATACTCTTGATCAACAACAGCTGAACTTATATACCCATATTATTCTGTCCGGATGTTTAGTTGCGGGAATAATAATAGCACCACCAAGCAATTTTTTCTAACTGGGCAAAAACAACAGGAATTATTTATTCGTTATTCAACAATAATACTTAAACAATAAAATCGTTCTATGTTTAATTCAACAAAGCGAACTATAAATTTGCGAGCGACAACAGTATTAATATTTCTAGCAATTGAATATGATGTCAGACCTTCAGATAAGCTTTCACACGCCAAGAAGTTAAAAGCCAAGCGCCACCTGGAATAAGCTGTTATTTTTAGGTGATTTCAGTCTATTTATTTACCTCTATTATAAAAATTAAAGTATTGGAGAAGAATAAAAAGGGAAAAGCCACTTGCTGGATCGGCCACAGTTCAATGTTGATTAATCACAAACAATTGTCAAAGACGAGATGTCTTCTTTTGTTGCGAAAACCGCTTCAGTTAGTTCAAAATTTGTATAACTGTGCAACACACCAACTAACTCGCGAATAAGTCATTTAAAATGAATGTGCACCTAAGACTTTTCATAATTCTAATATAATAATAATAATTCATAATTCTAATTATGGATCGACTAGTGAATCGGTTAGTGTTAAAAAAAAACAAGGTATTAATCCGTCCAAACTAATTTTGTGTTTTATACAGTGGTCATCTCGGAAACAGGATGAGATGTGCGGAAAGTATTGCTATAAGGTCGTCAAGTCGTTGCTCAATTATGCAGCCAGTGTTCGATCAAAGGAAGAACAGTTTGGAGAGTTGCAAAATAAAATTCAATTAACCCTTAACACCAATTAAAACTGGAGACCGGTTTTAAGCAAAACAATGCCTAAGCTGCGTCAATAAGAAAACTTCAACAGCAGTGCGCCTTATATGATGCAAAGTTTGGAGATTGAACAACTAAGATTTACGATCAAGGGGTGATTATATTAAAACTGGAGACCGCTCTCAAGCAAAACAATGATCAAGCTGCGACAATAACAAAACTTCAACAGCAGTGCGCCTTAAAGGATGAAAAAATAGCTAAGTTCAAATCCGAGCCCAACGCTAAAGTTCTCAGAATTGCAATCGAGCTCTATCGCTTCAAATTGTCTGGGTAAATCGACCGCTGTGTATATATTGAATTTGCCCAACATTGGGACATTCTCTGCTCCCTGTGACTCCAAACTGGCAGGTTCCGGTCGGATTGTTTTTCAGCGACGAGTTGATGGCAGTGCGGACTTTCATCGAAATTGGGAAGAGGATAAGGCAGGATTTGGAGATTTACGTGAAGAGTTCTTTTTGGGACTGGAGAAACTTCACTTGCTGACACCATTTGAGCCCCATGAATTGTATATACATCTTGAGGACTTTCACAATAAGGGTACCTATGCCAAGTACAATCACTTTCTTACTGGCAACGGGCAGAGTCGTATAAGTTAAAAATGATTCCAGATAATTCTGGAAATGCTTGTGGGTCATTACTTTATCATAAAAAAATAAAGTTTTCAACAAAAGATCGAAATAATGGAAATCTGGTTGGTGGTTCCTCGAATGTTTTATTGGTTATTCACGCAAAATATGTTATCTTAGCATATTCAGCTAGGTTAATTCATTACTATCTCTTTCTTTTTTATAATTTTAGTATTTTATTTTGAAATCATACGAATAATCCAGATCCAGAAGTTCCAAAAATTTCTTGGTAGAATTCGAAACCAAATAAATTTGTACAAATAATGATCAGACCAAAACTCCATTAAATAATCAATCTCTGTATATTTCTTAATTAATATGTACAGTCTTTTGCAATTTTAAAGCTTAACAAATATTAAACATTTCATACATTTTATACCCTGAATCCATTGAAAATGGATGAAAAGGGTATAATGGTTTTGTGCAAAAGAAACTATAAGAGCTAAAGACTCCACATTTGGAACATAAGTTAGCCTAATCTCTAGGCAGTACAAGTTTGTTTTCGATTATCGATAACTCTTCCCGTTTCCGATATACACATGAGATCGATAACAACAAAATCTTGAATTTAAAAACATGAGACAAAATAATGACATTCTGTGAAATTTTTATTGAAATCGGTTGAGAAACATCGTAGATATGGAACATTAAAGGTAAGTCAAGAATGCAGTGTGTTTGTTAAGAATTTAGGCAATAAAAAATAATAACAAACATGTACCCGTACAACATTTCTATTAAGGGGATAAATGGAACTTAGCTCCAGAAAATCTCGCGAACACATTCGTTTGCGAGCATTTTGTGATATCATTTTCAAGCCTTTTTATTATAACTTTTTATTTTATGATAAACGGTCTTGTGCCAATGCAATGAGCAGACAATAAAAAGAAGCTCCGACCACAAATATATTCTATTTGTAATTGATAAGCATCAACGGCCATTTTCGGTGAAGAGTTAATATTGATAACAATTAAATCCTGAGTTTTAAAATTGTGTTTCAGAAACAACAGGCAAAATAATGAAAACCTGTGGAAATTGAATCGAAACCGGTTGAGAAACAGCGAACATCGAAGATATTGCGCGTTAAAAATGGCAGAATTCATTTTTTGAATATGCGAGTTATACAATTCTCATCACTTACCTCTGTGCCACTACTTACGGTAAAGCCGTCCATAACCGATAACACGGTCTGGTGTCCAGTCCGCTTTAATTTAAGCAAAGCCGGACTTAAACTTTAATATACACACTTCATACTCAGTGGAAAAACATAGCTGGTCACCACACACCACTACAAACCCATAATGTGAACAGAGAGTATAAAAGGCAAGCTAACAGAGAGTTATAAGAAAATGATTGTATTGAAACTGTTTCAGTTTACACTACCTATTAATATTACGAGTGCAGTATTTGTTTCTATATTGTGAACTCAAAACATATAAGACGCGTGCACACCACACAAACACACCCACACAAATACACATACACACATACACACACACTCACATACACACACATACATCCATACACACACTCACACACACGCATACATGCAAGCACTGACTCTACGGGTACGAGATTAATCGACTTAAGCCTTCTAACTTGTTTGATAACAAAAGATATCACAAAACTCTATTTTTTATGAAACGTATGCAATAAGTGGCACGCAAAAACTTAAGCAAATGGTTTGCAAACGAGTTTTTTTTGAGCTATCGATAACGAAACTTTCGATACCGATTGCAAGAGTTTTATCAACTGTTCACTGTACAGTGTTTTTTGAGGTTTTATCAAAATCCTAAACTCATGGAGTAAAACGGACTTCAGATTCGAATTCAGTGACCACCAAAAACATAGTCAAATCACCAGATCAGAACCATATATACAACTATAGTTTTACAGATATACAAAATATTAAGCTTTTTTTACAGAATGTTGGGACTAACTTGGTCTTATCATTATAATACATTTCAAAAACTTTTTTTTTTTGTTAATTATCTAAAATAATTGTAAGTTCGACGAGATAAGAAAATAAATAGATGTCCGTTTGTCTATCTGTATGCTTATCAGCGCAAGCTAGACAGTTCATTTTAGACCCATAATAAAAATTCTTCGTAGAATCCAATTTTTCTGTGCGCTTATTGAGAAAATAAGTTTGCCCGCCCTATTCACCTATTCACTCTTATTTGACTGGTATGAGTAAGATTCAAATCAAATACAGAAAAGACTTTAAACGTTAGGTACGAAACCTGAATGAACTAGGGCTCTGATCGACGTGATTCAGAATGTATACAGTATAGTAATTGAATATTTCAATAACAAGTAAGAAGGATCTAGTCGAGAATTCCCGACTAGACGATACCCTGAACCCTCCACGTACAGTCAGTGCTAGTAGTGCTAGTGCAAGTATGTTTGTGTGTATGTACGCGCATACTGCATACTGCATACTGCATACTCAACTTCAATGTTCCATATCTCCGATGTTTCTTAACCGATTTCAATAAAATTTTCACAGATTGTCATTATTTTGCTTTATAATTCAAATTGCATCTCAAAGTTTTCCAAATTCAAGATTTGGTTGTTATCGATCCCATGTGTTTATCGGAAACGGGAAGAGTTATCGAAAATCGAAACCAAACTTGTACTGCCTAGGGATTAAGCGAGCTTAAGTTCCAAATCTGGAGTCTCTAGCTCTTATAGTCTCTGAGATCGACGCGTTCATACATACGGACGGACGGACCGACGGACGGACAGACGGACATGGCTATATCGGCTCGGCTGTTGATACTAATCAATAATATATATATATATACTTTATGGGGTCGGAGAAGCTTCCTTCTGCCTGTTACATACTTTTGCACAAAACCATTATACCCTTTTTTCCCATTTTTAATGGGATCAGGGTATAAAAATGTATGCAAATAAAAAGCAAAAATATGACTTGGCACGACTCCTAATTTTGAATATTATTGCCATTAAAAAATACATGCCTCGAAGCATCAGAAAAGCTATTTTATATTTAAAGTCCGCAGTACTCTATAAAGTTGAAATACAATTTTAGTTTGCCTTACGGCTGTGAATAAAACTTCAAAACATTACAGTTACATAATAATATATTTAACCTTATTAATATACATAATCTAAAACAAGACTATTTAAATTTAAATTAACTTTTGTAAAAGCGCTGTATTACAAAACCAAAAGCCAAATTATAATAAAACGCAAATTTAGAAATATAACAGAAAACGAATCATAAAAACCAACCTTAATTAATGGCATTTGTATTATTAAGAGTTCATCCAATAATCGAATATTGAATTAAATACTATTTATATGTTGAGAGGCTTCGCTGCTAATTTGTTTGCTATGTTTATTTTTACGATTTACTTTATCCGAGTGCTTATAAATAAATTCGATGCTGAGAAGTCTGCATTTATTAAGCGAAAACCTCAGAGCGGAACCCTTATTATTGGTCGACTGTACTTACCAACCAAAAGCGAATCTACCAAGTAAACATAGGCAAAGGGAAATGTTATGAAACAAAACATGTATTAACTTGGATTCTAAAGTTATTCGTAATTGCGAAAACAAATACGTTTGTAGGATCCTAAGATTGACTAAATAAGTAAGTTAAGTTGCATATTTATTGGTATGCATATTTTGTTTTAAATTGTGTATATTTTTGCATTTTATTTTTGCAGTTTTATGTTTTATTCACAATAATTAACTTTTTAAAAAAGAGAATTGCTAATGCTATGTAAAAATTTTCTAAACAAACTATAATCGAATATAAGCATAAACATAACCGACTTTAGACTACAACTTATGAAAAAGGTCTGAAATAATAATAATACAAGAAGTAGGATAAAGCAATTGGCGAAATAATTTCATTAATAATTAATTTATAGGTGTTTGATGTATGTATATGTATATTAGCATGTATATATGGTACAATACATATGAAGCAAAACATTAACAAAAATTCGATAATTACACAACATAACTGAACTTAGATTTAATATCAGGATTAAGCTGAGTCGATACACACAAAATATTTATAAAGTATGTACATACATATATACTTATATTTATATGCATGTACGATATATATATTTATATATATATATATATGTAGTCTAAGTAGCTTTAGCGTATTTATTGAAAATGAATTGTTTCTCAACTCTTTTCAATGAACTTGTACTTCTTATATGTTATTATTAAAATGTATTTCCATCTTTAATTTTGTTTTGTATGTTATAAGTTTATCTTTATATTAACTCTTGCTCTGTTTTCAATTGTTTTGTTTTGTTTTTGTTTGGATCGAAAGCGATTTTATCTATAGATTAATCATGCACACATAATTCTTACGATTAACACTGTACTATAAATAATTTGAATTTGACTTTTGTGTTTTCAATTGTTACCATCATATGTTTTTTTTTTTTTTTTTAACGAATTTAGTTTTCAGTGTTGCATTACTTTAACTTACGGTCCAAATATTTGCTTGGGTTTTTTGTTATCTTTTTCTGGTTTTTATGTCTTAGTTTATATACAGGAACTTAAAATGTATCTAAGAACACGACACAACGAACAACACAATAATAAAAATTTATGCTAAATGTGCGGCGCTGTCTAACGGCTTTCGTAGTGTGTAAGTGTGTGATTGTGAGTGGGTGTGAGTGTGAATGAGTACAAGGTGTGTGTGATTTAATTTTACTTCAAGAACATTTTCTTGGCCTAGTACAATGTGCTCGCCACTTTTCAATTTTAAGATGCATTAAGAAACTACTACTTGAATTTATTTTTTTTGTTGATTTTTTTGTTGCTTTTTTCTTTTGTATTTATAATTAATACGGATAGTATTTTGTTTATGCATATAATATTTATAGTTTTAAAATTTATAAGTTATGCGCGTTAGTTAATGAGACAAATACATTTACATTCATTTATATTCATACATAGTACTTCTGAATGTGAATTCTTCTCCTTGAACTTTTTTTTACTGTCAATTACAATATGATTTTTGCAGCTATGTGTCTAGTATTCAACTACTGCACCAAGCATCAATAGAACTGGGTGGTTAACATTTGTTTAGCTTTTTTCCATTTTTTAAATATATATATTTTAAGAACTGACTTATTGATTAACTACATTTTATTAAACGTAGATTTTCATCTCTTCTTGGCCTTACAATGCCAAACAATTCAAGCTTTGAAAACAGCGACGCTAACGCTGGGTTGCCTCCTATCCGCTCTTCAATCCACCAACATCAGCTCCAGACGATTCACATCCATTCATATTTACAGAACCATAAATTCAATCAAGGTTTTTGTACTACCTTTCTACGTGTTTTAACTAGCAGGGAAAGTCAATTGATATCAATTCGTTTTTTATTGAATTTGGATTCGGATTCGGATGCGAATTCGGAGTCGGATTGGGATTGGGATTGGCTAACTGCTAGTAGGTAGCAAAACCCATGGCGCCGGCGCTGCTGTTATCCAAAGGTCACTGGTGCATTTTGCTTGCATGATGCCCCATGCTCAGCCCCAAGTTCAAATGATGGTTGTTGTGGTGCTGCTGTGCCGCTTGGGCATGGTTGTGGTTGCTGCTGGAGTTGTTGTTGTTATTCTGTTGGGTTGCCTGCCGCTGCGAGTTCTTCTTGTTCTTCATGCGTCGGTTTTGAAACCATATCTTCACCTACATGTTGCAATAAGTTTCGAACATTTTATTAACAATTTTCAATCACTTGTTCCGAGTTAGCCACTTACCTGACGCTCCGTCAACTGTAGATTGCGGGCTAGCTCCCAGCGTTTTTGCTTAGACACATACGCATTGAAGAGGAACTCCTTTTCCAGCTCCAAAGTTTGAAACTTTGAGTATGGCTTGCGCTTTTTTCGCACCGAAACCTGACCGGTCCACTCGTGCATCGCATTTGTTGGTGTGCATGGACCTACGGCGCCAACCGAAAGCCCTCCAGATGTGCCTAAAGTAGAGAAAAATATAAATTCAAGATTAATTACACTTTATAAAAATATATCAATTTTTTTAACCAAAGTATTTAAGACCGTCGACAAATAATGTAAGCAAAAGTTTTTTACTATGAATTTTAAAAAAATGTTAAGTAAGTATCAAATTAAATTTTTCTTACATTTTAATTTAATTTGAAGTTATCATGGAGGCATATTTATATAAGACATGAGAAACAATTGAATAATGACTATATTCAACTAAAAGTTTTATTTTCAGTGAACCAATTTTTTTTCTAATTTTTTTTTCCAAAAACATAAATGACTAATAAAAGCAAATTGTCATTTGAATGTTAAGGATTTCGAACTTAGTCATGTTAAAAGTAAACAAATTAAAAACATAACGCATTTTGAATAAATAGATTATCACCTGCCTTTTGTGAAATGCAAATTATTTGAACACCCTTTACAAACGGGGATTTTGAAATGGATAAAATCGAAATCTGAAAATCGATTTAATCATTTTTATTTCCTGCCTCAAAAACTGCATTAAAAGTGATGATACCACGCTCACCCCTTCCGCCTCCCGCCTTAAATCGATAACGCGTATTCACTTTTCAGAACCCTGAACCCATTAAAAATGGGTAAAAAGGGTATAATGGTTTTGTGCAACAGTATGTAACAGGCAGAAGGAAGCTTCTCCGACCCCATAAAGTATATATATTTTTGATCAGCATCAACAGCCGAGTCGATATAGCCATGTCCGTCCGTCCGTCCGTCCGTCTGTCCGTCCGTATGCTGTATGCAGTATACGCGTACACACACACACACTTACTTGCAAGCACTGACTGTACGCGTGAAGTATAGGGTTCAGGGTATCGTCTAGTCGGGATTTCTCAACTAGAGCCTTCTAACTTGTTTCTGTAAAATAGCTTTGAATGAGCCCTTTAACGGATGCTAAAGTTTTCAAAAGTACTGTCTTACAGGGGCAAGAAGGTCAGGAATATATAATTTATATCGAATTAAATATCATAAATAAACCTTTCACTGAAAAAAGTGTTGTATGTTTGAGTATTGTATTTAATTCTTAACGCTCGGTGGACCTTTGGAAAAATGGAAAAATGGAAAAATGGTTTAATGGTCTTAGGTAAGGTGGCTAATGTTAATCAAATAGTTTGCATTGGCACACCCACCGAAAGGAAGACCGAACCCGCTTAAATATTGTATGTATTTATTTACGAGGCATTTTGCAATACGCTAATTAAATGGCAAACTTGACAGTGTCGCAATTTGCAGTTTGCTCTGGCTCTTCACGGAAAAAACAAAACAACAGTGCAAAATAGCGATAACAAGTCTCTCTCGCGACTTACCTGTGCTCGAGTAGGCCTCGGGGAACGGACGCAACCCACCTGGTGAGGAGTAAGTGGGAGTCTCATAGCTAGACTGCGAAGTACCCTCCACAGACTGCCGCGCCGCTGCTGCCGCATTGACGGATGCATGGCGCTCGTCGGTGGCGCTCATGTAGGCAGCCGCTGCAGCGGAGCTCGGTTGATCACGGTAGTTAGGCCAGTATGGCTGAAGAGATGGCAAAGGAGAAGGCAAATTTATAGTTGACATTGAGTTGTTTACTAGACAGCTGTCTTTCGACTCTGACTCGCACCTCGAGACGAATTATTATTGTTTCTGTTGCTGTTGCCGTTTTCGTTGGCCTCGTTCACTCACCTGAAACTGGGTCTCTGGGTAACCGTAGAACATGGGCTTGCGATCCCGATCGAGATAATATGGCGTGGCATGGTACTGGTTGAACTCGTTGTCATAGGGCCAGGGATGCGTGTGCCGTTTAACTGGCGTCGTTGCGTCCGACTCAAAGCCGGGCCTGATCGCGGGTATATGTATTGGCGCTAATGAGATGGACATGTCTAGAAAAAACAACAACAGATAACTCATTTATTAGCTGTCTTATTAAATAGCTTAACGTTCGTTTCGTTCCTTAATATACACTTTAAAATGTACTGTAAAAAATCTATTAACACAGGAAAATAGTTTTTGGTTAAGTATTTTATTTTATTTTTAACGGAGCATAGCTAACATAACATTTGACCTGTAATAGGCATAGTTTAATATTTTAAATAATTTATTCTTTTAAATATCCTTGATGTACATCTTCTTGTGTTCGGTATGTTCAAGAAAGTTAAGTAAATAGTTATTAATATTATAAATGATCTGACTTAAGTGCACGACGTGCCTAAGTCCAGAAGTGAATCGCAAAAACATTTGCACTTAAAACAAACAAAAATACAGTTTCCAATTTCGCTATTACGAAATTGCTTTCATGTCGATTATCAGTAAAGTAAAGTGTTTTCTTGCATGATTACTTTCAACTTGAGAAAAATATTCAGTTGAATAAAAATAAATCTTAAACAAGAATCAAGGTTTTATTGACTCGGCTCTTGAGGCTGATCAAGCATATAACGACACTTTTCGCAAAAGTTTTTTTCTAGAATAACGAAGGGAGCCAAAGGAGAGGGGCAAATAATCATAAAAGCTATTTGTCAATTTTTTCCCTTACGTCAGTGAAAGTGACTGAAAATGGCATAATAATGTTTTGCAATCGGATATAACAGACATATATAAGAATCTTCGACCCCATTAAGTTTTTAAAGATTAGTATCAGCAACATCTGACTCAATGCAATTAAATTACAATAGAAAGACCAAATCTGTTTTGAGCTATCTATTTCATACACCACTTTCAGAACCTATCTATAATCGATAACAATATTAATGTTGATTATGATAGTTTAGAAAGCACACAAGAGAAGAAAGGTTGAAATTTATTCAAGTATTCATTAGCAAGTGCTATCGACTTTTCTAGTCAAGCTTTCTTGCCATAAGCCTGGTTACTTGATATACTCCGATACTGAAGGTGCAACATCCGTCAGGCTGACTGTCCAAATGTTAATCTGCCTATATGAACGTGCGTTTCTTCGACACCCGTAAAGATTTAAAATTGAAACTTTGAAACCGTATTATCCGTTAAAAAGTCAATATGGGACCGCTGTGCCCACTATGGCCACATATTGAAGTACCTTCGTCTTTCGGCATAAATTTCATTTAAAGTTGACTAAGTCATTTTCCCATACAAAAAGTTTCTATTTTTCCAATCTTTGAATAACCATTTAAATAGACCGACACAATAAAATTATGCATAAATCTCAATTTTTATGAAATTTGTACACAAAACTAACCTTATTTTGCAAGTCGTTATTTAAAATCATATATTTTTTTACTTTTATTTGAGCTACACTTTTGTTTAAATTTATTGTTTGAAGCCCAAGTTCGACACCGAGCTTTAGGTTTAAGACGCCCGAACCGAAATGAACCGATAACTTATGCTCAAGTACAAAGCAACGAATATCCTTAAATGTTTCAAAATTTTCTAGATCAAAGATGCTTAACATTGAGGTACAACTTTTCTTTAACGATGTTGAACGGGTAAACGATGACACAAATAATGTGTCTTGTTTGTGTTTAAGTGTGGAAAACTCAGACGAACGTTTCTAAAAATAATATACGTTTTTGTTTTATTCATTTTCTAATTCTGGTTCAGCAAACAATTAACTTATTTTAATCTTCATGATTGTTAATATATTTGAATGATTGTCGTCGCTATCTCTAGGTAAGATGTACAGCGTGTTCAGCATTAAAAATAAATTACACTACACAGTTGATTTTTTACCAATAATTTAGTTAGGACTCAATGTCCATTTTGTCGGTGTGGAGTTTAACACAAAATGTATAAAAGATCTAGTTCAATTGGACTCAAGCTTATTTTAAGAGTGTATAAGAAAAACATTTGGAAATATTTTTTTAAATTTATCAACACCAAATTCAAATGAATTTTATAGCTGTTTTGTTACTGTCCCAACTGTTAGACCCAAGAAATTATGGATTGCAACTTTAGCACTTAATAATTGTATTTATTTTTTTATCAAACAATAAAACATAACAAAATGCATTTATAAAACTAAGACAAAAGTCGGAAATTCAGAAACCAACCAAAATTTTCTGTGCAAGTTGGGTTTCATCCAAACCTTAGAGATACAAGCAAACCATACCCTACGATTGATGAACGATCAAAGATTTACACAAAACCAAGACCAATAATGCAATCAGAGTATGGTCAAAGTGTTCAGTTAAGAAACAGCTGACATATTATTCCAATGGGTCAGGACCAATAAGACGGAGTGAAAGGTTGGGGACTCAAATTGCTCACCTGCTTGCTGAGAACTGACACTGGAGGGAGAAACACTCGCCGTTGTTGGCGCAACAATTTGGCTTTGACCGGATGCCACCACCGCGTTTTGCTGTTGCTGTTGCTGCTGAAGCCCAGACGTGGCGCCACTTGGGGCACTGTTTGGTGTCTGCTGTTGCTGCTGTTGTTGTTGTTGTTGTTGTTGATGCTGATGATGATGTGATGGTGATGTGAGATGCTGGGGCTGCTGTGCGGCGGGACCAGTAGGCGTTTGGGCAGGACTAAGGACGCCGCTAACAGGGGTTGTTGACAGCTGTTGTTGCTGTTGCTGTTGCTGCTGCTGCTGCTGCTGTGGCGGGGGCAGATGCTGTAGAGGTGGCTGCTGTTGCTGTTGCTGCACGGCGACAATCGACACCGGAGGAGGCTCCTCATACATAACCGCATGTGTGGGTGTGGAATGTGTTGCTGGCGTCGTATGCTGCTGCTGTTGCTGCTGCTGCTGCTGCTGTTGCTGGAGTACTGAGGAAGGCTGAGTGGACAATGGAACCGAGGCGGAGGAGATAACCGTGTGCTGCAGGTGGTGGTGCATCGGTTGGGTCTGAGGCAGGTGATGGTGCTGGTGCGGATGATGATGCAGTTGTTGCAAATGTTGCGCGGACTGTTGCAATTGTTGTTGTTGTTGTTGTTGCTGCTGCTGCTGCTGCTGTTGCTGCTGTTGTTGTTGCTGCTGCTGTTGCTGCTGTTGGTGGTGGTGATGATGTTGCAGCGCAACCGCCGTGGCGCTGGCTGTCGTGGGTGCGGGGTGCGGGTGGGGTGGTAGAGGATGGTTGAGATGTGGCCCCCACCAAGCCCCGGCAGCGGCGTGCGACCCGACTGCCGAGACATCGTGGGGGTCGTAGAGAGCGCACGCCAGCGGGATGGTTGGGGTTTGGGGAAGGGGTGGAATATTTACGGTTATTTTGAATACTTTTCAATCAATCGGCGAAAAGATAAAGTCTCTCACTACCAAACAACCAAAACAGACCGAAACGCGGCCCGAACACAACCGATTTGAATATATGTTTGTTTATTTTTATATTTTTTGAATAATTGTCTTTTATTTATTTATTCACAATATCATATAATTATTTTTGCAATTTCTGCTATTTTTTGTTGGTTCAATTCTTGTTTGCAGTCATAAGGTCGTTAACGATTTAACTCGCGCACACACACGCACACATGCACACACGCGTACGCACACATACGCTCACGCACGCAAGTAGAGTACGCTTCTTGTGTGAGGGAGAGAGAGTCAATTTGTGAAGAGCGTTTGCGAACAGGCGAAGAGCAAGAGAGCACAAATTCAAAACCACCCACAGTTGCTGCTGTTGCTGTTGGGAATGAGCGTTTTGATCAAAAAGCTAGTTAAAGAGATACGCGAGCACAGGGCGACTACGGTGTGCACCAAGACTCGCACAAATGTTTTCAAATTGGGCTTTCCAATTGGTAATATTCGATTTTTTAATTTTTTTAATTTAGTTGGAGTTTGGTTTCTTTTTGAAGTTCTTATTATTTTGTTGCATAGGTTTTCGTTTCCGTCACTAATTCACATGCACATGTACTACAAAATAAATTGTTTAATATATTTCGAATTTTTTTTTAGATATTGTTATTGTTGTTACAGTAAATATTTTTGATGCCGGTTCAAATGGCGCGAGTAATTTTCAATGCGTGAGAGCGAGTATAAACTGTGCTGTGGTTGAATTTTTATTATTTTTCTGTTGTTGTTTTTGTATTTTTCTTCTTTTTTTTTTCTTTTTATGTTGCTGGTCATAAAATTTGATTTTACGATCAAAACAAACAATTAAACTCGAGCGCTCGCAACAGTTAAGAAAAATTTCAGAAATTCTCGTATTTTTGTGTATTTTCTTATTTGCCAGACGATTTTGTAGTGATCAATATTTTTTGTGACTGCAGCAGCCACACGAAAACGAATATTTTTGATGTCCAAGTTCTCGGTCTCGATGTTGCAGTGGCGGCTACTTTGGATACTCTGTCTGATTAAGTTTGCGTGACGCTGACGCTGACGCTGACACTGTAGTCGCTGCTGTTTGATGCCTCAAAACGCCCGCACGACTTCGACCGTACAGAGCGAAGCACAAATCTACACTGGCAACGGCAGCGAAAACCAGGCGACAACCAACAAAGGCAGCAGCTAAGGCAAAAGCAAGAAACGGTGGAGTCTCACTCTCACAAAACAATCAACACACACTGACGGCTGACGGACGGACGACGGTGGCAAGAGTCAGTCCAGAGTCAAGATGTGAACAAAAGGCATTCGATACGATACGTGTGCCTCTGACTGCGCGGCGCCTTGCGTTCGTGTGTGCCCAAGGGAAAGAGATAGAGAGAGAAAGAGAGCGCCTAGCGCATGCGCACAATCAAGTACAAAAGTCACACAGATACAATGCTGATGGTGGTTGTTGGTTTTGTTGTTGTTGTCGTCGGTCGTCTCTCTTAGCGGCGCGCGTTATGCACACGCACAGTATGTGTGTGAGATTGTGGATACACGTACGCGTACGTTTGTATTGGTGTTCACATGTATGCACGTCTTTGAGACAAACCCAATGCATGTGAGCTTTAAGAGAGCTCGAACGCCAACTGAATAAGTGAGGGTATTTTAAAACGTTTTTTCTTGTTCGCTTTAACACGAATATGAGAATATCGATAGTAGGCAGGTGCAGAGCCCAAAGGGACATTGCTATGCCATCTAATATTGCCTTTCTCGCATACAGTTTCTTCTTTACTCTTCCTTTCTCTTTCTGTCTCACTCACTAACTCACTCGCTCTCCTTCTCTTTGTAGAAAGAACAATGTTCGTTTTAGCTGTTTGTTTGGGGCTGATTTGAATATATCTACTTATACACAAGAGCGCCATCTATGGCCGAGATTTCAATGGGAAGGGACTGGGGTGGCTCGCTCAACATTGTTGTAGGGGGCCTGCGATGTTTTTCTCCTTCTTTCTTTCGTTTAGCAAATTACATTTGTTACTTAAATAGAGTCCTATGTATATATATAAATATACTTATATAAATATATATATGTATATAACTAGGCAGCGACAATATACACACAATAAGTAACAGAGAAAGCGAATTAAATGAACCCCTTCTACGATAATTAATCAAAATGAGCTAAATAAATATATAAAGACAATAATTTATGACTGCATACAAATTGAGACAATTGCGCTGCTGCCTTTTCCCAGCAGCAATTTGTATGAGCCCCTTTGCCTCGTTCGACTCGATTCCGTACCACTTCGTTCCTTCCCTTACCGTCTTGTTCGACATTTTCCGAACTTAACGCTGCAATGGACAATTATGAGAATTTTACGACAATTTCCATTGGAAGCAAACGGCATTGAGACAAGGACAGAGGAATGTTGACAAATCATAAAAGATACATATTTCCCAAACACACACACACACACACATTATATATATGTAGCTGTTTAACTGTTCACAATGTTCGGCTTGTCAAGAGTAAAACAGAAATCACAGAGGTATTGAAGATTTAATGCCCATAAGTTGAAAACTTGCATTAAAAAAACTTAAATAATAATAACAGAGTGAAAAATATTTAAAAAAATATATATATAATCGAGAGAAAGACTGAAGAAACGTGAAATGACTTCATAGGTCATTATCATCCTTCCAAATACTTATTACTACTTACTTATTATTATAACTAAGCGACAGGATTTTTCGTTCATTTGAACATGCTTACCTGGTGCCTGGGAACTGACGCTAGAGGGGGATAGATTCGCCGCTATCGGCGCAACAATATGAGTTTGGCTGGACGCCACTGCTGAGATTTGCTTCAATGAACGCAACTACCGTTAATCCTTTTGCTTAGGGATGAACTCCTAATGTTGTTGCCCCAATCGTGGAATGCTGTAAGAGTAAAAGCAAAAGAAAGAGAATAAGTATAAGTATTAGAGCAGGCAATTAGGTAATGGGATAAATGCGATAGGCGCCGCTAAACGGCTTTTTTTTCTAGCACACACTTAAGGGTTAAGAAAAGAGCAACAGCAAAAAGAGCAACAACAGCAACACGAGGTTTCTGTCCACCCAGAGAGAAGTCATCTTACGACTTTATGGCTGGCGCAAACGTCTTGTTTGCATTTAATACCAGGGCAGGTAATAATGCATTTCGGAACAGACAGCCTCGACAACCAACCACGATGCAGGAACGTTCGGGAGGGAGGGTGAAAGTGAGCGCCGAGCTAGGCAAATATGTGTTCAAATAGACGAACGGAAAGCAGACAGCTAGACAGACAAACAAACAGACAGCCGTCAAACACATCGTAAAAATTTGTTTCCTTGTTTTTGCATTTGCATTTGCATTGTACAAATGTTGTTTCACACTTCTGGTTCTGGTGAATGATGGCGATGATACTAGTGAAGCCATTGATATTTTCCCTTGGCGGTGTCAGGGTCAAAGTCAACCTATTTGTACTTTCATGCCCTATATGCACATGTATGTATGTATGATTGTGTACCCACTTATTCACTCGTATATTGTACATATGGACATACAACTTTGCATTCCGAGGCACTTGAGCGTCCATTTCCCTCTCCTAGTCCAATTCACAGTCAACAAGACTATTCAGCTAATGCGTAAAAACCATTGAAGTGCAACATCGGCAACACTCTTTAATGTTGAATACATTTGAATACATGATACAAAGTGAAATGCATAATTTAACATCAACATGGGAAATGGACTATGCATTCATGTTAGCACAGATATTGTTCCTATTGAAGCTGCAGTGTCTCACAGCTTATTTAAGAATTAAAATAATTTAAACGTATTTTTGCAACATTTTACATTAATTAAGGCAAACTAAAGCATATAAATAGTCAAAACTACCATTGCATCGTTAAATAACGGATCATTGCTCAGCTGCAAACAAAATCAGCATTGATTTTGGTTAGTTTTTAAGTTATAACTTTTTTTTTAATGTTGAAAAATAACATAAAAAAATAATATAAAAAATTGAATTTAGGTTATATTTAATAGATTGAAACTTATTTTTAATTTTTGTTTTTTAACTTTGTTTTGCAACATGAATTTATTTTTATTGCCAAATAGTTGATAAAAATCACTTATACATCACTTTTAAAACTACAAAACATAAGAGATCTAAAAAGAAAACACAAACAAAATTGCTATAATAATTTTGCGTTTTTTATTCTTTTCTTCATGTCTTCATGTGAGAAATATAAAGAGTTTCCCTTCATATTAAACGATGTTAAAATTAAAATAAGTTTATTAACAAAATTAATATTCATATGGGTTTATGACCACAATGGCAGCTTATGGCTTCATTATGTAGGCCTGGTCTGACTTAAAAAAAAAACAAAATTGAGAAAACTACAAGCCCTAAGAAGAAACACATAGAAACAGGTATGATCATTTGAGTAAATTCTCATGTCTCCACAAAAAGAAGAAAAAGAAGATGTAGATGTCCCATAGAACAGAGACAGACGACAGTCGATAGAAGACAGCGAAAGAGAAAGAGAAAAGTTCATTGGCTCTACCACCATAAAACTAACAAAACAAAAGAAAAAAGAAAGAAAAAACAGAATTTAGTTTTTTGGTGGTCTGTAAGATGCTGTGAACGAATTAAATTAATTTTGTGTTATCCAATTAGACACAGAACAGCTCATTGCTGACTTTATTCTCCCTCTCAGCCCGGTCGTCGCGGTGTCAGTTCCCAAATATAACGATCTTTCTCCCAGCTAATTATAAGGCCTTCTGTTTGTCTGTCCTTTGTGTCTGTAACTGTAACCCAATGGGAGCGACGCTGTTTTTTTAATTGCTTTGAATTTCGTTATTTCCCAGAACCCTTTCGGGCTTAAAATCTTTTCCCTGTAACCAGCTTAGAGCATGGAATGGAAACCGACAAATTTAGTTATCAGAGATTTCAACTAAACTCGAAAAATAGCGCAAACGTAACACAAATCAACGTCGTCTTGAGTCGCAATGAAAACTCTTGTGGTCTTCGTATTTCCACTTTAAGAAAAGAAATTGGCGTTGGGATGAAGAAGAAGAAGAAGAAGTAAAGCCTGGTCTTCAGAAGCCAGCAGAAACACAAACACATACTCTCAAACTAAAGTCATCGAACAAGTTTCTGTCCAGTCTACAAATTCCTGTTTTTTTTTTCTTATTAAAATCAAAACATGTTTAAACCGGGTCGGGGCGATTGGTTTTCAAAAGAAGAAAAGACAGCTATGCTTCAAATACACATACACTTTCAACGGAGCATATTAAGAACAAAGAGAAACACACACTAATACCAAGGGATGCGACGAAGATGAAAAATTGTGAAAATATGGAATATCGTACTGACAGCTTAGTATGATGCGAGACATTTTGTGCCAGTCTCTTAGAGGTGGAAGCAACTTTAAAATACTCGACACACAATTTTATACCCTAAACGCACTGAACTGTTTAAAAAGGGTATGCTGTGCGCTGTGTAATGTCAGATTTGGAATATTAGACTCCAAATATGAAATTATTTCAAATCATCGGTTGATCTATGAAAACAAAATATTGCGTTTTCCAACCTTTCATATAAAATTTAACTTCTGTGATTCAAATTCACGAGTGACTGACTGTACTGAGATGTTTTTGCGTGTGTAGGGTATCTTCTAGTCGTTTTTATTTCTCTCGACTAGAGTGTTCTTGCTTGCCGAAACATGTGTTGTTACAACTCAAATGCTGTCAGTGAGTCGTATATTTGACAGGCTGCCATTTAACATGGCGACTGCCCCTCGAGCTATTCACCGGTTTCTATTTTCTTTTTGTTGTATTGTGTCAATGTTCAGTTCAGTTTTCAATGGTTGAGCACCGCTTACTACTTATTTATGGTCGTAAGTAGTTTAACATAACTGTACTCGGATAACTCACAATTTTATCATTCCATATACGAATATATAAAAAAAATTATTCCTGAATCCCAATTCAGAATGCTAAATATAACAGGAAAATTTTATTTATAAACGTGTTTTAAGGAAGTTTTCAAGTTTACAAGATTATGGATTTTATTGTTATCGATTCCATGTTTACATCGATACCGGAAAGAAATATCGGTCATTTGCAAAAAAACTTGGAATGGATATTGTACAGAAGAGACTATGATATCGATTCTAAGATCGACACGTTTATCTGACAGATAAACAAGGCTATATCGATCCGGCTGTTGTTGCGTTTCAAGAATATATATATATATTTTTATAGTTATAGGGTCGGAGATGCTTCCTTTTGCCTGTTCCTAAATTTTGCACAAGACATTTCCTGGGTTCAGGGTATAAAAACAAAAAACATGCGCACGAATTTTAAATTTATATATATAAATTCGTAAAGGTTTGTTAGATGTTTGAAAACAATTACATTTTTCATTTATTCTAATCTCTATATTTTTATTTGCCAATGCATATTTAGATCAATTCCGAATTCGCTTAAAACTAAAATCCTTTATATAAAACTAGGTTTGCCTTAAAATATTTATGCTTTTAAAATAGTGAAAACCCATTATAATGATAACACAGGTGTACAAAATTAGGTTTAGGTTATTAGATATTGATGTCGTTTCTGAAGTTTTTTTGAGTGTTGAACATGATGGCGTTTTCAGATTGACTCGCTAAAACCATAAATATGGTCTTAAATGAAAACTTCTTTCGTACACTCAAGGATGCATATCCGTCAAACCAAAAAAATATATATATATATATGTCCCGATGAACCTTATATTTTTATACCCTGATCCCATTAAAAATGGGAAAAAGGGTATAATGGTTTTGTGCAAAAGTATGTAACAGGCAGAAGGAAGCATCTCCGACCCCATAAAGTATATATATTCTTGATCAGCATCAACAGCCGAGTCGATATAGCCATGTCCGTCTGTCCGTCCGTCCGTCCGTCTGTCTGTCCGTCCGTATGTATGAACGCGTCGATCTCAAAGACTATAAGAGCTCGAGACTCCAGATTTGGAACTTAAGCTCCGCCTAATCCCTAGGCAGTACAAGTTTGTTTTCGATTTTCGATAACTCTTCCCGTTTCCGATATACACATGAGATCGTTAACATCAAAATCTTGAATTTGGAAAACTTTGAG
Organism: Scaptomyza tumidula; assembly: GCA_035044465.1. NCBI lineage: Eukaryota > Metazoa > Arthropoda > Insecta > Diptera > Drosophilidae > Scaptomyza > Scaptomyza tumidula. The sequence goes on from JAWNNW010001012.1 coordinate 214,425, forward strand.
ATGCCATTTGAATTATAAAAGAAAATATGAAGTTTTTTATGAAGTATGCAGTATGCGCGTACACACACACACATACTTGCAAGCACTGACTGTACGCGTGAAGTATAGGGATCAGGGTATCGTCTAGTCGGGATATCTCGACTAGAGCCTTACTTGTTTTTTAATAAGATAAGACAAACTAGTCTTATCATTAATTATTTTTCTTTTTGCTTAAGTGATGTTATTTCTTTTATTGTACGAAAAATGCTTTTATTTAAAACCATATAGATTTTTCTTACACGTCAGGCTAGGGAGGAAAAACATATTCTCAAAATCCTGAAGTTATACGCAAATTGCAAAAACGCCATCGTGTTCAGCAATCATAAAAACAAGGGAAACGACTTCGATTTCTCATAAAAAAAATGTTGCTAACTTGTGTTATTATTATATGACAAATAAACTTATAAGATTACTTTTAATTTGAGTAGTAGATGATGCTTTATGATGTGTTAAAGTAAATGTTGTTAATGATTATTTTATGCTGGACAGTTAGCGCCAATTGGGTAATTAGAAACCAAGTCGAAGCACCTGAGAAAATGACGGATCCGTCCGTGTCTTTCTTTAATTGTTGTTGTTGCTTTTGTTTACAGTGTACTTAAACAATATTTTAGTACAATAAATCTAGCTAGTTTACTGCTTTTATTGCCAGCAAAGCGTTTTACGACAAGCAATCCCAACATCAAGGGTGCGCCAAAGGGGCTCGGGTATTACTACACTCAGCTATGTAGAACTGCTAACTCTTTGAACGAGTTGCATGCCGTAGGTAATTTTATATATTTATATTGTAATAAAAGACAATAAACACCCTCTGAATACTACAGCTGTGAGACAAGAAAGTTTTGTTTTGTATTTCACTTTTTATCGATCCTTTCATACAAAGCGTTTGCTGAACTTTTACTGGTGCACCAGTCTCCCTGCTATTCGCTCTTTAGATCCTGAGCTTGAGCTTGAGCTGGAGTCAGGCGAGTCATTCATCTTTTTTATGGTTTCGAGCGACCTTCGGCCATATAAAATATTTCATTATACAGCACACGTTGAATGTCAGGGGGTAGGGCAGAGACTGTTGGCCGTGCCAGACAGGCACAACAACAGTCATAACCATTAAAATTGACACATTTGCAGTCAAATCGGCTCGTTGGTTCGGTTCGGTTCGGTTCGCTTCTCTTGTAGCGCCATGCAAAGCATTCAAATTCTACACAACGACTCTTTGTCTCTAGCCATTTGGACAAATGATGTCCCATAAACAATCGGAGTCGGTTGAACTTGACTTGAGTTGCTGCCTTTGTTTTAACATTTATTGGCATGCAATTCGCCAGCAAGCTTTAAAAATAGATTTAATTTTTAATCTCAGCAATTTTGTCAGAGTTATATTTTACAATGCAATAATAAGTAAGCTTACTCCTTTATTTGTGCAGCTTTCTGACTTACACACAAAAAAAAATTAGGATTATTATTGAACTAAATGTTTTAACATTTTATTAGATAATCTAAGCTTCTATTGAGGTTTTGTTTGTTTTGAGTTAGGTTTATTATGATTCGCCCAAGGTGATAATTGCTCTGTTCTCGACTAACAAGGTGTTAATTTCACATTTATGGGCATTAAATTGTTTAACACCGCTTTAAAATTCAAAGGCCCATTCCGAGCTCGTCAGATTGTGAGTTATGTTGTTATTGTCTAGACATGTCGATTCATCTTGTTTACTTGTTCAACTGCTTACAGTTGTATCAAGCGTGAAAACTGATGAAAAGCACCAAGAAATAAAACGCTTGGTTGACAAAACCAAATAATTGATTGCTGCTTAAACTCTTTTAAGGAAAATATATATACATTTTCTTAGGCCAATTTAAAAAGTTTCCAATGAAAAACATCTAAGTGCTTTGGAATTTTAAAGTTTTTTAGAAAATGCGCTATTGTTTCAGTTCAAACCCTTCTCTAAGCCGCAAAGCAATGCCAAAGCTGGCAGAAGTAATAAAACTCATTTTGGCAAAATAAGTAAAATCATCAATTTTACTTTTTTTTGCTTCCTTTCTTCCCTATTGTATGCTGGTTATCTTAATCTCGACCAACTTCTATGGTATTTTCTTATCTCTCTCGCAACAGGGGGTGAAAACTTTGTTGCTTTCTTTACTTAAGAGATCCTTGGGGTACTTTGCCTCGCTTTCTAAAAAGAAGCTCTCTGTGCAAAGCGACTTACTCATTTACATAAGCATAATTTACACATAGAGTAGTTGCGTATAATCAAATAGCTTTGAGATATATAAGCACACACACACACACATGCATTTAAGCATAAACAGAAGCATCAACCATAGCAGCAGCAGCTAAAGTCAGCAAAAATATTTATTCAAATAGCGTACGCCTCCCTTCTAGTGCCTTTTGTGCGTCTCCATCTTCTCGGCCGTCTTCTCCCTAAAGGTTAATTTCAGTTTCGATGTGTTTTCAACGCCGGAGCCACTGTCAACCCCCGCACAAGAACACCCCTGCCGCACCAGATGTCCTGATGACGCCAACATCAAAAACGCCGCTGGATACTTTGCACAAGGCAGAGAGCAGAGCAGAGTAGAGCAGAGCAGAGTAGAGCAAAGCAAAAGCAACCCCAACAAGCATGAACGTGGAGCTGCGATAAGTTAACTTAAAAGCATTCAAAGTTTTCAAGAAAATGGAAAATGGAAGAAAACGAAAATGCCATGGCCGCTTGAGTTCAGCCGAGCCGAGCCAAGTCAAAGGCGAAAGCAAAACAACTGCCTCATCAACCCCCAAAGAAACACAAAAAACAAAAAAACAAAAATAATATAAAAACCGTCGAACTGTCGAGTTTTGCCGAGTTTTGCCAACTTGCCGAGTTGCTGAACTGACGACGGGCATTCAGCTATTCGAGTTGGGAAAACACTTTTGCTGACGTTGTCGCTTGTACATACACACAAACATATACACACACAGATACACACTTGTGTATACAGTCAGTACACAACCCCAAACGAAATTGTGGGTGTATGTATGTATGTATGGCTGAACTTAAAACGAGCTATTCGCCGGTTTTGTGTTCGGTTTTGCTGAACGCCTCTGCCATAATATCGATCCCTTGTTGCCAGCGCTCAATGAGTTCTCAATTTATTTAACTTACCCTCGGACCACCCCCATGCCACACCCGTTGTTCAGTGTTTGGTGTTTGTGTATGTATATAGAATTCGTATCTCACTATATATGTATACGCAAAGTTGGCAACAGACAACATTTTACAATTGAAGTGTATTTATTTTTTTTTTTGGTTTTTCTTACCACCATTCTGCGCAAAGTTTGCATAAGCATATCTATAGTATGTACACATTGGTAATTATTCAAAAAAAAGTCAACTCCGCATTAATATGCGACATTACTTTGTTCGTATAAAAGAAGCATAGACTTTGACTCCGAGTTCGAGATATCTTTTGGATGCGTTGGCATTGGGCAGCCATTAATGTAAAGGCGACGCGACTACCACGTTGTCATTATTAATTGAATTATAAATTAAACATTTTAATATTGTTTTTTCGATGTCTGCATGTCTCATTCTCCCACAAGAACATGTGCAATGCGCTACATGATATGCTCGGAAACGGCTGCATTCTTTCGAGTTCGTAGAAATTGAAGCTGAGTATGACGATGAGGACTCCAAGCTAATTTTTATTTGGGCGCATGCGACGTTTATAATGGAGAGGGAGCACTGTGGACAGTGGAGCAAATTGGTAAAACATACAACGCGTGTCAAATAATATGATTTTGTGTTACTTTCGATTGAACGCTCCATTAGATTAGAATGAAATGAGGTTACGAAGAAAATGATATGTAAAACTTCATTCGCAAAATATTTTGAGTTTTTTAATAGGTTTAATGAAATCAAATTTTTGCTCTAGTAAACATTTTTTATAAATTTCTTATCATGTTTGTATGCTTTGCAACCACTGTACCCAACGAACCGAGTCAACTTCCAAGCCAGCAAGGCAGACTCAGAGATAACAAGTCGAACCGGTCTGCCCGTCCGCTCGATGAGTAGAAAGCCACAATCAGAAATTTAATAATGGCTGCACAGAAAGACAGCACGAAGCGCATGCACATATATATATATATATATATATATATATGTATATATATTTAACGAGTTTTATACCCAGGCAACGAATTCGTGTTGAATTGCAGATGCATATGCTGCAGGCAAGCAACGGACAAAGACCCCGACAAGTTGTACAGCTGTGCATTACACTTGCTGCACACAGAGAAAGGTAAAGGAGAAACGAATAAAGACATCATCAAAAATAAACAAAAACTAAACTAAAAATGGCCGCTGAAGTGATCTCTTCACTGAGGCTTAGGAGAAAGCGGCACCTTCTCACCTGTCTGTCGATTCGTGGTTAGGGTTCAAGTCCTGCCCCTACCGTTGGTTGATCTGTTGATCGTCAGCTGTGATGGCTACCCAAATTCAGCAGCAGGAGCAGGCAGAGGCAATTGCAGTCCTCGATTAAAGCAAGCGATAAGGAACTAACTGCCTGTTGGCTGCGTGTTTTTTTTTTTTTTGTTTTTTTTTATGACTTCATAAGTAGAACTTGCGCACGATTTTCCCTTTGTTCTGGCGAAAGTCGTAAACATTTATCAAGCCCTTCAAGCAGGCTGCTCGGTTAGTTAGCTCGGTCTGTAGCTAAGGCTAACTTTCCAAAACAATGAAAATATAGTTGTAAATGTCAAGATTTTGAAATGCATCGCTTAATCGTGAGTAGTAACTGCTGACCCAAGGATGATGGCTTAGTGCTGGTTACGGTGGTGGTGTCGGTGGCGGTGGTGCACCTGCATCTGGCATCTGACTTGGTTTATCAAATCGGCTGGCCTTTGATCCGCTGCTGCCGTATTGGCAATTAGCCCAGTTGACCAATTTCTCACGGCCATAAACATTCACTTAAAGTTTGAAATGAATTCATGATTGGCTACCTACCACCACCGCCTAGGAAGCAGCAGCAGCAGCAGCAGCCCCCAACGATAAATCCACTCATTGGCGATCCACTTTTCTCAGCGATTTTGTGATTTTTGGCAATTGATTTAATGTGTCATTCATAGATTTTTATTGCGTCATTTTATTGCCGTCTTTAACTTCCGATTTACCACAATTGGCCCGCTTGGACACTGCTTGCCAACCGTTCCAACAACCACGCCCTGCCGCCCTGCCGCCCTCGACCCCGCCACCAATGTCATCGTCCTGCGTGGCATCTTAACAGGGAAATCATGTACTCGCCGTACTTTACTTTATTTATAGCCATTTTTAATACCGCCCGACCCGCCTGCTGGACATTTTAACGCCCTGTACACGACTATCGCTGTTGCGGGCACAGACCAAACAACGCCTCAGCGAAGGTGCAGAGGATGGGGCAAGGACAAGGGCAGAGGTAAGGGCAGGGAAAGTTGAAAGAGCAGATATATATATATATATAAATATATATATATATACTCTAAGAGCTGCGAACGAGCTGAGACTATGGAGCATGGCCACTTTATGTTACAATAATGTTCCCTCGACACTGGCGCTCGAATTGTTTTTGGCCATAAAATCAAAAAGGTAATTCGAGCACTTTGGCTGGATCCTGAACAAAAAAATAATGTCCTGCCTTGAAGAAGACTTCGGCTTTGCTATGCCATGGGCACAGTTCTTGTTAATATGTAAAGCTAGTTTTGTTTCTTATTGGGACTTACCAAACCTTTATGCGAGTTTATTTGAATGTTTAAGAAACTGTAAATATAGAAAATATATTGAAAAGATCAGCGACGGCAAAAGTTTTAACATATATACAATATAAATAATGATATTTCTTAGGTGGTTATTATAAGCTACGATATTAGCTTTTTAGTTTTTTTTTTCCCCATGGGTTCAGGGTATACAATATATATATACATTATCATATATAACAAAGGGTTTAATGGTTTTTTAGAAAAGGAAATACATGCATAACATTTTTACTTGATTTTGTGGAGGAGTTCGAGCTTTATGTTAGGCGCATTTCGAAGCATATGAACCAGAAGAAGAGCCATTTCTTGTCTTATTTGACATTTAAAAATATTTCTAAAAATTATTACTTTTCCCTGAACTGGTTCTAATTTCCCAAGCGTTCACTATATTGTCCTGATCAGCAACAACAGCCGAATCAAAATAGCCATATCCGTCCGTCCATCTGTTGGTCTGTATGTGTCAGTCTCAGAGACTAGAATAGCTGGAGACTTCGCAATTGCAGCACAATCTCTTCTATACCGTTTTTAATTAAATTTTTAAGCTATTGATAAAGTGATCAAGTCTGTGAAATCGATTTAGAAACGTTTATCCAGGTGTAGAGATGACTGTACGCTTAATGGTTAGACTAATGCCTATTTGCATGTTGAGTTTTGAGTTGCTATAAAATGTTGGGAAAATATTTAAAAAATACATAAAGTCACATTTTATAGCTTCAAACATCACACTAACAGCTTGCAATTCAATTAATTTAATATAGCTTTTATTTTAGACAGCCAAATTAATTTTAATGTGCTGCTTGAAATAAGCTGTGACCAACTATAATTAATACTGCTAATAAAGCTTTAAGATTCAGTTTAAACACCACTCACCAAGTACTTAATAACGAACGTATAGTTTAGAATATTTTTTTATACAAATCAATACAATTAATGAGCTGCAAACGGAAATGTTTATTAAAGACTGCGGCGTTCATTTAATTGAATCGAAAACACACACAAGAACGGTTTTCAACGTCGTAAATTTGATTGCAGTTCATTTAATGTTGTATTGAAAAACTGATGAACTTTAAACAACATAATACTTGAAACTTTGATTTTTACTGCCTCCGATTATTGATATTAGATCGATACTCCATTTTATTATTAAGTGCCTTGGCACTCAATCGAATTGGAATCGGGATCCGACTTGGGATTAACTCACACACACACACACATGACTGGGACAATGGAATAATGCGAGGAAACGAGAAACGAGACACACGACACAAGACACGAGACAAATGCGAGAAATGCGAGAAATCAGCGACATGCGCATGCGAGATAACGACTCCGAAATTGTTAGAGAGCAACTAACACTAAAAAAATTAAATTCAATATTTTGTTGTGTGTTTAGACAACAAACTGAACTGAAACGAAAACCGAAAACTGGCGAACCGAATGCGAACGCGAATGCCAGCGAGAGCCAGCGAGAATGAGTAACGATCGCAGACCAAAACCGAGCCCCATTCAGCTCTCATTTCTCGCAAGAAAAGGCAGAAAAGGCAGAAATGAAGTAAAAAAAAACAAATACAAACACAAACACAAAAAACATTTTACATAGTATTATTTTGGTTTTTATTACCCTCACTGCTGCTGCTAGACTGCTACGAAGGGGCCCCACAGGCGGGAGGAATGGTCAGGGGGAGAGCGAGGGCAACGACGACAAGTGTACATACATTCAAATATAACAGCGAGCGCGATCTCGCAATCTTGGAAGTGAACAGCCAAAATGGAAATGGAAATGGAAGCCAAATGCGCTTCATCTTAACTTAAAGCTCGCCGACAAAGTTCACAATGTGTGTAGTACATACATACATACTCGTAAATACATACATAAATACAAACATATTTTACTTCATTTTATTTTATTTTAATTATAACATTCTTGGCATGTACTATTGCCATTGTATGGAGCCACTCGGAAATAATTATATGTGTGTGCGTTCAGGCAAAAAAGTACATAAAGACTGTATGTATTATATATTATATAAATATAAACATATGCACACTTGGCCCCCTCCAAAAAAGATCGAGAATACGAACAAGTTTACAGACGGCAAGTCACACTGCAGTAATGCCCCAAGGCGATTTATGTTTTTTAAAAAACGAAGTAACAAAAAAACAAAACATTGTTCAAAGTAATTACAATTATTGTTGATAAGAGATTAATTGATAACTGATGATTAAGCAATGAAAAAAAATTGTTGTGACTGTTAATTTTTCTTGGAAACACAAACAAATAATGATAACAAAAGTTAATGTGTGTTAGTTTTCAAGATATTTTAAGGATTTTTTTTGAAATTCTGAAAAAAAACAAGAAGGCTTTACTCGAGAAATTCCGACTTTAGTTAATTTCATCTACGGTGTTTTTTAACCGATTTCAATAAAAATTTCACAGATTGTGATTATTTCGTCTAATAATTCAAAAGCCGTCTCAAAGTTTTCCAATTGCAAGATTTTGTTGTTATCGATCCTATGTTTATATCGAAAACGGGATGAGTTATCGAAAATTTTGAAACAAACTTGTACTGCCTAGGGATTTAGCGAGCTTATATTCCAAATCTGGAGTCTCTAGTCTCTAATAGTCCCTGAGATCAATGCGTTCATACATACACACATACGGACAATTTTCTATGGGTTCAGGGTATAAAACCTTTTTTTTTACTCCTTTAACTAATTTTCCTTAATATTTTGTTCCTGAGAAATATATTGAACTAACTGTTCCTAATAGTTGTGCTTAAAACAGGATCAGAAAACTCGACAGACCATTACTCCAAAATATTAAATGTAATGCAAGAAATAGTTTATGAAGGAAACGAGTTCTGCAAAAAATCTCATTTAAAATAAATCAAATCTTTATGTGACATAAGCTGAAACATGTCAAAAATCCTAGTTTGTTATACCTTTAGGTTCAAATATATTGCAATCTTATCTAGAGGAAAAATTCGCTGACACGTCTATCACAAAAAATAACGATGCATGGAGTTATTCGAGATTTGGGCATTAATATTTAGTGAATTAAGGAATCAAGGTTATATAGCGATTTTTGTTAAGGATACGTGTTATTTGTTTCTATATATAGTCTGCCTTACTTCAAACTGAATCAAAATAATAGTTATTGTGGAAGTCAGTTTGGCTGCGAGAGCACATAAATCATAGCTAGAAGCCATTTAAACTGAACAATTGTGTTGTAGTTGTTGGCATATATATATATATATTTGTACAGCAAACCAGTTTAAGACTGACAAAGCTGCGGTTGCCAATCAAAACCTGTTTGCCTTCCATTGCAAAAAAAAAATAAAAATGAAAATAAAAATCAACTCTGAAATTGCAACTTAGCTCAACAAAAAAAATCAAGTTAAGCTTTAATTAAAAACCTGGAAACACAATATAAAAACCCCGCCAGCAGCAACAACATCAACAACCTGTGCAATTAACGGCCACAGAGGCGAGAGAAAAAATATATACACGTATATATGTGTAAAAACACTTAGAAAAATCTTGCCAAAGTGTTAACCTAGTGTAATTGACCAAGGGGGTGGAACGGGTCGAAAGCGGCAATAGGTCGGGCGGGGTAGAGGGGTATTTGCTAATGCTTTTTGCGATGGCTGCAATGCTAACCATGAACGAAAACACACACACACACTCGCTCAAGCTGATCAACGGTGCGCACTTCAATTGCCCCCTCGTCCCCAACAACACAGTGTGTGTGTGTGTGTGTGTGGCCTTGAGCCTAGCTGATTGCGGCTTGCTTTGTTATCTGATGCAAGCAAGCAAGCAAATCAAATGGCCAAATGCCTCCTTGTATGAGAACATACCCATACACCTCCCTCCCCTTTCATTCGTCTCCAAGTCCTACTCGTTTTGAAAGTAATAAGCGTGTTTCATAAATTGAAAGCTGCCGCCATAGCAAAACTTTATGAAAACGCTGGAAAGAAACAAAAAACAAAAAAAAACGAAACAGAAAAAACTCTATTTAGATTGCAATCTGGCGGTCAAACCGGCGAAACGAGCGCTGAACGTCTTTCCGGCAACTTGTGGCGAGTGGGAAAGCGCTTGACTTCAAAAAATGACCGTCAACAGTAGCAATATGAGCTGCATGGAAAGGGGATGCAAGGCTGTGGGGAGTGTTGAATGCTGAGTGATGAGTGGTGAGTGGAGCGTGGAGCGTGAAGAGGGGAAGCGGCAAATATGGCTAAAAGAAACAGAAAACGACACGAAACGCGGCCATTAAACTTTTTATATTTGCGGCTTCAACAGCACAAAACACAAAGAAAAAAAGAAGAAGCACTCACACACAAAAAAAAATATGCGAGTAATTATTTTTATTAAAGAAGCAGAAAAAACAAAAAAAAAAAAATTATCAAAACTAAAACAACACAAACACAAGCAAGCGACCTCAGGCTGGCAAAGCTCAAAGGTGGTTTAAATAAAGTTGTCTGTTTTAAGAATCGAGGTGACAGAAATCAAGTCCCAAAATGAGTTGATTGGCAAAAAACAAATAATTCCAAAAATGTATTTTCGATTAATTATTTTCTTTAAAAAATATGAAATCTTAACATAACATATTTAAACTCAACGCGATTAAATATATTAATTCATTGAACGATGAAAGTGAACATATTTATTTAAGAACATTATGTTCGGCTTGTTCCTTTTTCTCGTTTCCGTGATGTATGAAACAAGGTTGTTTTAACATTTGCTCGAACCATTTTGTTATTTTCTGTACTTCAATTTATCCCCTAAGGGTGTTATTTTCATAGATCTTTTGTTGGTTTCAATACTTTCGCATAAATGTATTTTTCACAAATACAATTCTTTAACATAATTCACATATCTATAGCAAAAGATAGATTTTTAGTTTTTTTTAAAGTCCAGTTCTTTGCAGTTATTGACAGACAGAGAAAGAATATGTTTAAATTTCTTAGTTTTTTTAACCACGTTTAGAAAAACGCGTTTTTCATACAGGAAAACCATTGTTAATCCTATAACTTACACCTCAGTTCAAAATGTTTTGACGATGATTTTCGATTTTCAAATATATATATATGTACTTTCAGTCAGACAATAATACCTATGTACCGTTGGTAAATATTCCTTCACTATGGGACAATACTACAGCAAAACTCTTAGTAAGGTTATAAAGTTATCGAATTCAAGTATTCCATTAGTAAAGTTTTTCGATCGATTAACAACCCTTAGCATTAGCAATCAAAAGGGCAAGTCTACGCTGGCTCGCTGTAAGTGGTCTAATAATAATAATACGACGAACAATTGTCGGCAGTTAAGCCGCAAGATAAGCAGAAAGTCATGTCACCGCTATCAATAGCAATTAGGAAAATACAGTCATAAGTTTCACCCAAAAATGGCGAATGGCCGCAATCGAGTTGTCAAACAATATGGCTTAACCGAAATAGCTGGCCAAGGGATACCTCATAGTTGTCGGAAATACTTGTGAAAATATTTGAAATATTCGACTGTTGCAACAAAGCAGACAAAATCAACAAGCGGCAACAATGCAAAAGCGGCCAACACAGCTAAGGAAAGGAAGTTGCAATGAAGAAAGACAGAGATAGAGAGAGAGCGAGAGAGAGAGAGAGAGAGGGGGAAAAATAGTAATTTTTCATCCATCATAAATAATTTTAAGCGCCACGGCTGAGGGAAACACATGCACGCACCATTAATTTTTTGCGGAGCGAGCCGTAGAGAGAACGGTACGGAGGAATAGTAGCTTACAATGCAGTATGTATGTATGTGCGTATGCACTAGTGTGTTTTTTACAAATGCAAGTCGGTATCTCGACGACCTCGACATCAGACCCTTGTATGTATGTGAGAGCGATATTTTGAAAGCTACGCGAAGTTTAAGACAAGTATCTTAAATGCAAAAAGATGATTTAAAGCTCATTTTGACGACTAACCCTGACTTGTAATCTTTTGTTTGTGTACACACAGTACATACATATATCCGCATAGAGGGTAAGCTGATAGTCGGCTTTAAGGTTAAATTGAATTTGGCTTATGTATCTAGTTTGCTGTCTGAATTTTTCATTTTATCTCAATTATTAATAAGCTCAGGAACTCAGGTGTCATGCTGAGCTTTTGCATTTAGCTGCGACGAGTAAATACATTTTATTGTGCGACGATTAAAACGGCGGAAAAATATGCATTAAGCTACATTAGCGCAACCTTCGTCGTTAAACCGCACCTCGGCCTCTGCTGTGACTCAGTCTGAGGCCGATTAAAGTACTCAAAAGGGTTCAAAGCGCTTTTTACTCATGTACTAGAACTCCGAATGGGAATTCAATCAACTAACCCACAATAAACTTCTTCAAAAGATATATTGTACAAATTGAATTTTGAAAACTAAATTAGATCTTATATTGGCTCCAAGCTAATTAAAGTTGGCTCTAAGCTAATTAAAGTCGCAGCGTTATTTTATTGTTAAAAGAGAAGAAAACAAGAAGGGAAAATTCCCGACTAGACGATACCCTGAACCCTATACTTTACGTGTACAGTCAGTGCTTTCAAGTCTGTGTGTGTGTGTGTCTGTACGCGCATACTGCATACTCAAAGGCAATGTTCCATATCTCCAGTGTTTCTCAACCGATTTCAATAAATTTCGCATATTATAAAAATTTTGCTTAATTATTAAAATGACATCTCAAATTTTTCCAAATTCAAGACTTTTTTGTTATCGATACCATGCGTATATCGGAAACGGGAAGAGTTATCGAAAATCGAAAACAAACTTGTACTGCCTAGGGAGGGATTAGGCGCGCTTAGGTGCCAAATCTGGAGTCTCTAGTTCTTATAGTCTCTGAAATCGACGCGTTCATACATACAGACGAACGGACGGAGAAGCTTCCTTCTACCTGTTACATACTTTTTCACAAAACTATTATACCCCTTTTACCCATTTTTAATGTGTTCAGGGTATAAAAATCAACTCGTTCTCTATTCTATGGGAACTGCGTGCAAATATCACTGATTGTCTGGGTTTTTGAAGCCGGCGCAAACTCAGCAAGATACTCAACACAGCAAGCAAAACTCACCATAGCCGACAAAGAGGCAGAGAGAGAAAGAGAGAGAGAGAGCAGTGAGCGCAGCTGTTTGGCTGTTCTGCTCTGCTTGCGATGACTGATAAGTAAGAGCGAGGCGACGATCGGTGCGACCGCACTGCCACTGCCATTGGCAAGAGCGGGATGCAAGACCAATGGCTGACACATCTTGGGAGCAGCCCACTCGAAGAGGTACAAAAACAAAGAGCCGTTGAGAAGGCAAATAACAAACAAAATAACAAATAACAGTTAAAAAATTTAAAAAAAGGATTTAACAAATGCACGGAAACTTTAAAAATTATAAATACATGTATGAAGATACAATAAAAATAAGCGCTTTTGAATTGTTCGGCATACTTGTATTGCTGCCGGCGATGAATCACTAATAAAATGTCAAAGCAAAACACAAAACAACAACAACAAATGACGCTTAAAGTGTATAACAAATCAAAATCACATTTTGTTGCTGTTGGTGCTGTTATTCGCGCCCGTTAAGAGCCCCACACCAATTCCCCAATACGTCCACCACCCACCCACATTCCCATTCGTGTGTCTAGTGAAATTATTGCTAATATAAAAATATTTTGTTGGCTCATAAAAGCGACCGCGCCGGCACACAGTCACTTGAAAATTGGAAGCATCGAAGCGGGGGCGCAGGAGCGTGGGTTCTGCTGTGGGTGTGTGGATCCTGATCTACGTGTGGTTATGTGGGTGTGGGTGTATACATGTGTATCTATGGTTGTGTCTATTGATGCAAGTCCGCTAACAACCACAACACAACTCATCCAATATTTTAAGGCCTAATTTTGTTTGACGAGTTTTTAAACGATTTTAAACGATTTTAAAACTCTTTTCTCGCTCGCTCGTTTTTACGAGTGCATTCAAGTGTTCAAGTGTTTGAGCGAGTGAATTGTGTGCCAGGCCCAAGATAGTAACACCCGCCGTCCTACTCTTTGCCATTGTGACTGTTGCTGTTGCGGCTTATAAGCTGGCCAAGTCAGTGTGACAAAGACGATCGTTAAAAGGGTGGCGTCTATTACGTAAGCAACGAAACGCTAACAAGAGCTGAGGAGAGAAGCTAGAAAGAACTATTAACAATAGTAAATTAATTTCAAGACAATAAAATCCACACCAATAATATTGCATATAAATAAGGAGTCGACACACACACACACGCACAGCAGAAGTCGAGAAGTCAGGTAGCACTCTCGTAAAAATGTCAATTGCAAAAATCAAAACAAATCATAAAAGTTTTTAATGGCCTTCGGTTGGTGGTGAGGCTTCAATTAAGCATTTGGCATTTAGCGACACATCAATCATTTTGTCAATCAAACAAACGCCCTAGAGTTATTAGCATTATGGTAACAAGTTAAATATAACTGTATAATTATAATATAGTAATTTATTTATCAAGTTTTTAACTCCTGGCGTCTTTTTTTTTTGCTTACTGTCCATCAAACCTTATGCGTAATATAGTTTGAAACAAACAGAAGCGAACCTTATTTATACTCAATTAAGACTTTTCATACTTATTCCTTGCACTCATTTCACACTCTCACACACACACATACACATACAAATATAGGCAAATGCATGCTTATTATAAAACAATTATCACCTGTTGCAAATTATTTTTGATTTTATGTCCATCACGGAGTATCGGTGGCTGTTCTATATAATATTATTACGACCAAACACGCACCGCTCTCACACTCTCACGCTCTCACCCATTCCGGGCTAAAGTGCTCATAAATGCTGCAGAGCGACATCATAAAAATGTTTGAAACACCGCCGACACATCAGCCCAACAATATAACAGCAACAACATTATGAACTTGAACAATAACAACAACAGCAACAACAACACCAGTAACAACAACCATAAATCCCGATTATGGTTTCGGGATTTATTGCGTGCAGAGGTAAAAACTCGCACAGCTAAGAAACACTCCAAAACAACGATCAGAGCACCCTGCATTTGTGCTCCTTCGATTGTGATTTGCATAAAAAAAAAATAAATATATGTTATATAAAGACGTATGTGGATGGATACTTGACATATTTAACTTACAACTACAAAACAATCTAAATCAGAATTAAATGCAGCAAAATAAAAAAATATACAACAAACTTTGCTCCCTTTTATCAAATGTGGCACAACATAAACTTTGTGATTTTAAAGTAAAACGGCTTAAAATGTTTTTTCAAAATATTTCCATGTAGTGTACACATATAGACCATAAATAACCAAAAGGTTTCGTGTAAGATTTGATTTGAGACTGAGACGTATTTAAATATTTAAGTTATTCGTATTGAAATCAATGCAGAAAAACTTTTATTTCCATTTTAACTACTGAAAATTGAAATTTAATTATATGGGCAATGTAAATAAATATGTTAAGCAACAATTATTATTTCTACGACAAATCTGAAAGTGTAATATTGAGATATCTTTGTTGTAATCCAATACTTAATTAAGCTACTTTATATTTTAGCTTTAAATTAAAATGCGACCCCTTAATTTGTTCAATGATCGAACTTGGTTATAATCAAACGTTAAACCTATTGTCCGGGGTAAAACATGACTCTCATTAAAAAAAAGTCAGATTTTGTGTATAGGATAATGGGATGCATTGCTTATTATTCATAAGTAAACAATTTTAAGACATGCAAGTGAAACAAATATTAATCTTAATTAAACGCATTGTGCCAAAAGGAATTCCATTGTGCACTTTTTGGCACGAAACAGAAATTCGCTGCAGTTTATTCAACTCCCGAGTCGACCAAACAGTTTTATTGCATTTAAAAATAATTTTTTTAAAAGCATACCAAACATTGTGTATGTATGTGTATGTACATAACTGTGAGCATGTGGAGAACTCTGTTTCACCTCTCGAAAATTGCGTTTCATCTGACTACACGGCCTAATCAGGGGCCTGGCATCTTGCCGGCATTGATGACGACTGCTCCGAGCTGGCCATATAAAATGTGACACTTTTATAGTGCTCTTGGAAGGCGCTGCGGGCCGCAACGCGTTGACACGGAGAGAAGGTGGGTGGGGAGACTGTAACTGCAACAGCGACCAATGCTCATTTGCATACGCTCAATTTACATATATTTATATATATATATATATATATATATATATACGTATGCATCTAACAGATGTGACCAAAGAGACTGTCCCCATGTCCAGCATCCAGCATCCATTAACTGTCCAGCCAACAAAATGTTGTATGTGGCTGGAATGTGAAAATAACGATTTTACGAGTCTGCTGTTCCTATCTATAACTGCATCTGAATGTATCTGACAGATGCCCAAGCCTATCCGGTCATCATTTTTAAATAAGAGCATGACCTGCACGCGTACCAAATCACAATATATGTATATGAAAAGCAAAAAATGAACAAAAATGTGTGTGTACTCGAGCTAGTCGAACCTGCACTCATCTCATCTCAGTTTAGGTTTGGTTCAGTTCAACTCCCGTTTCCGTTTCGGGTTTAAATCACATCTCCTGTCGCGAGCTCTATTTGCGTCCAGTTAACGCGACGGGCCATAAAAGGCAGCCGGCCGTAGAGCCTGTAATCGCTGAAGGAACAGCTCCTGGTGATTGAGGCCAGATTCAAATTTTCCGTTTAGCATTCCTCTTCTGTTCCCGTCAGTCAGGCAGTCAGTCAGTCAGTCAGTCAGTTGCCTCCGTCATCTTGTTCTTTGGCAAACACACAATTCGTTTTATGATTTTATTGCATTTACGCATATTGCGAGCAAAATGTCGATGCCCAACTGATTTATGGATGGGACCGATGCGATGCGATGCGATGGTCGGAGAAACCCTTTCGTGTTTCTTGTTTTGCCTATACACAAATATATATGAAACTCAACCAAGTATTCAAAACTCTCTCTCAAACAAAAGGCCAAAGAGACCGTGAACAATGAAATTAGAGCAGCGCAGCACTGAGGGTGGGATTGTGTTTTTGTTGGGTAAAGGGATGTCAACTGCTGCTTCTGACTCGGGGCGAGTCTACAATGTTGATATGCACAAAAGGATTGTTTGGTGTTTTGGGTTCGCTTGCGTAACTTTCTGCAGTTATGACTTAGCTGGAAAAACATTTTCATTCCAAAAAAACAACTTTCTATGCCCTCAACTACGAGCTAGATAGCAAAAATGTTTACTGTGGTAGTTAAAACATTGAATACATACTACATTGACTATTGAATCTTCCATTTCATGGAATAAACTTGATACAATTGTTGGAATTATGATTGCATTAAGTATACTTAGTATCTATATATATCTAGTATAATGAAAATATTATAAAAAATATATCCAATTAAGTTAGACACAGAAATTTTGAGAAACCTTGTTTTAATCTACATTTAATTCCCTGCATTAACTTGAGTTCAATGCATGTACAAAGCTACACACAAACAAACAGACAGACAAAAGTTCTGTTTGTTTGTTTTGGCCTTCTGTGGTTCAAGTAAAGACACCCCTATGTGTGTTGTTTTAATTTATTTAATATGCGAATGTAAGTCTGTTACAGTTTGATTTACTAAACACAAAGATTTGTTAAGCAAAAGCATTGTTAACATGTGTTGGATCCATTAAAATAAATAATTACGATTTTGATTTTACTCAATAGAAATTTCATAAAAAAAAAATATTGATTGTCGGCTGGCCAAAAAAAATATTATTATTTAAATTGGTATTACATTGTATTTTCCATGATAATTTTTTATTCTTATTAATTTTGTATAGCAAAACTAAAAACGCTTCAAGATTGCTTTCATTCTCTATTCTATAACTTCGGCCATTGGGTACAGTTCAGTCTGCGAGTCAATGATCACCTGGAACCGCCTTTATCCACAGATCGGGCAGCGACTTCAGCATTGAACAGGCAACAGATTCTTAACCACGCACCTTCCTATACATACATACATTAACGTGGGAGATATAAGAAAGAAAAGGCATCAGAGAATAAAAGCACCTCGCATCGCAAACTAGTAAAGGCATAAAAAGTTTATCGAAAACCGAGGAGAAAAACACGACTCACAATCTTCCATGGCCATAAATCTATCAAAATAATGGATCGGATAAGAGGCGTGCATTTAAGACGAGCATAAGTTTCACACAATGAGGAAGAGAAGAATCTTTTATAACTAATACCTGTATATATATATATACACGTATTTATATAAAGTACTCTATATATTGAAAGTGCAACATTAGAAAGACAATGCCGTCGGCGACATGTTGTATCAAAAATGGTTTTCAGTTCTACCCCGAGCTTAAGGTTAGGACTGGCTGCGCCGCCCTATGATGCTTAACTTTCTACCACCAACCCCTTTCATATACGTAACCTTTTCCCACTACCAATATCAGCGCAGTCACTGCTGTCGCGGGCTAATCAAATATTCGAAAAACGTTTCAAATTTAATATGTCCCAGCGCCTGTCACACTTTTATTCCCCCCTTTACCAGCCTCTCTGTGTGTATGTGTATGTGTATGTGAGTGTGGGTGTGTGTGCACTCACGTAGTAGCCACTCACAAAGCTCCACTGATTGTTGGCCGCCCCTTGAAATGGGTGCGAAAGGGATGCACTGCAGCAGGCAGCCATTTGATATTTCCTTTATGGGACTTAAATATGTATAAGCCCGAACTTGTTTACGTGCTTATCCCACATTCTCCTGTGATGTATATATGTGGGTGTGTGTGTGTGCGTGTGTGTAATATTTTGGACTAAAAATTCACGCCCCGTGCTATTCTATCAACACCTCGGCATTGTCGCCGTATTTGCCCCATTCTAATGCCCCACTCCAGCTGCTGAAATAACCAAAAAACACAACCCAAGACCTTTGGCCCGCTTCAACAACGGCTGACGCTGCATACAAAATGAGATGTTTGTGTGGAAATGGTGCGGGAGAGAATAAAGGAAGAGAAAAGCTCTTTGCATTACGCGTATATCATAACTTCGTAAGCCCATGGATCGCCTGTTGACTGCATACATATATACGTAGATATATATTTGCTTTAAACAAACAATTTCTAAGCTTCAGGCACCTTCAGGTGGACACGAACAGGTGCCCAAACAGAACAAGAAGGCAATGTAAAATGTAAGACCGAACATATATAATAATTTATAATGCCTTAAAATCAAGTACCCTTTCTCCCTCTCTTTTATAATAGTTAATACATGATTATTTAAATTTTTGTGTAGATTACATATTAAATTTTCAATATTCACTTCAGTTTAGTGGCTTTGTGACCAAATTTGCTTCGTTGTTTCTTGGTAATGATTAAAATTTTTTAAGTTATAAACTGTCAATTTCAGAGTTTTTTAAAACTTATCATGCCAATTCAAGATCGAAAAATTGTACATTAAATATATTAAGTAATCCGCTTTTCATATATATATAGTATGTGTGCAAGCAACAATGATGGTCTTTTGACTTAACGTTCCTGGTTATATTTTTAAGAACAAATTGTGTTTAATATTTGGTAAGAACTCAAAGAACCGGATATCTATAAGGCTAATCGTTTTTAAAATTTAAATTTAGAAAACTTAAAGTTTGGACTTGTTCTCCTCTGTATGGGTATATTATAGTTTGTGTAATGAAGTTATTAGGAGTCTTAATTTGGAAATTTATGCACGGCCATTAAAAATCGAAAGACACGTTTTTCGAATATTTAAGCGGTAAGCGGTATTTGTATTTGCCGTCGCTGTCGCATAAATTAGGCGACGTGACTTGTTTGCGCCAGAAGATAACGAGTCGACGATCCATGCCGTGATCCGCGAGGCCATACAAATTTACAGGGTGTGTGTGTGTGCGAGCTATAAGCGTCCATTGACCATTATCGGGCATAATATCGAAAAATTAACAATGCAAATTTTCAGCTCTGGCTTTAATCGAGCTGTGCAAAATGGAGTCTACACACACAAAGCCTTGCCGCTGCACTTTGGGAGAGGGAAAAGAACGCTTTGGATCATGACAATCATGACAGTAACGTAAAAGGGAGAATCGCTGTTGTTGTTGTTGTGATTATTCCCCTTGATCTTCATCTTTTTGGCGTGGTTTGTGCAAGCTTCGAAAGCAGCTAAAACTCATTTGCTGCGACTACGACTGCGGCAAACTTTGTTGCAAGTTGGCGGAACATATTAATTGCATTTTATTGGCTTGGCCTGGCAACACACAGCGTGCAGCATGAGAAACTAATGGGCAGAGGGGCGGTTGGGGCCGGTTGGGGGGCTGCCACTGCTTGCAGTTTTAATAACGCGCATTAAAATCACAGATTTATAGCTACACGCAATCGGATTTCACGACTACAATTGCCGTCGCTTGGCTGAAAACCAACAACAACAAAAACCGACAAACCACAAACCTGTGCACCACGCATAGTGCTTAAAAGCAGCATGAATTTGAATTTGAATCTTGTGGTTCATTTACATAGAAATGAGAACGCCTTGATTGCGAGTATGAGCTTAGCGGCCATTGCAATTGATAGAGGACACACAGAGACAGACAGACAGATGCCAGAGAGTGGCCGTAAAACAAACGCAAAGATAATTAAAATATCTCAAAGTATCTCAAAGCATTACGACACATTTCGCTAACAAAACGGCGTTTTGCTTAAAATTTCATTAAACATTTTAATTGCCAGAACACAGTATTGTGAGTGCGAAAGAATTTGTTTCCAAAAATTATTGCATTCCTATTCGAGCAAAATGAAATACAATTTCGAAGTGTACCCAAAAAAGGGTTGACTTCGACCAACTCCACCTCCACCTCCGTCCGTACCCAATCCCCGAGTATGAAACTTTCCTCCCACTATGTAATTACTTTGGCACGCAACAAACGCAACCGCTAGCTCTGGAGCAGCACGCAATTAAGTACAACAACAACAACAAGCATCACGTACTACCCTTGTAACACCCTGTAACCGCTGCCACACCCTGTGCAGGTGTGGGTTGTGGTGCGAAATCGGCCAAGGATTCAAAAAGAAACAAAACAAAACAAAATAAAAACCAACCAGCACAAGAGCTCGGTCTGCTTTGGCATTTTGATTTCGCGATGCCTCATTCGATTGCGTAACTTGAGCAGTTTCCGGGGGTGCGTACACTTTCCACCCCCATATACATATATACTCTATACGTACTTGGTTGTGTTGTTGGTGTTGCTGTTGCTTCATGTAAATATGTAATTTCCTGCTGGGCCTGCCATTATAAACTGTCGTGGCAGCCCGACCCAGCCAGGCCCGACCCGGCCCCAGGCCCATCCGTGGCCGCAACAGCCGGCGCACTCTAAATTTAGTTAATGTCGTTGTCGCTTTGAAACAGCAAGCAAAACAGCAAGGGAAGAAGGCATCAGGCAACAACGAGGCAACGAGGCAACCAACAACAAAAAAAACACACACAATCGCGTTTCTACATATAGAGTCACCCACGCGTTAAGAGAATCCATGCTTGTCCATGGCGCAGACCCAGCCATGTCAGCGATCTCAGTCATGCCCAGACATGACACCCAGCGTCAGAGTCACATGGATACACTCACGCACGCATATTTTTGAAAGTAAACAAAATTAGACATGATTATGTTTGTGCCTCAGGACATAAAATAAATTGGCTCCCAACTAATCCCAGGGTGCACGTGGAACTTTGTCGCTTCCATCCGTCTTTTGTAAGCTAGTGCGCGGAGGGGAGGGGGGAGACGAAGCAAACAAAGTTCGTTGTTTGTTGTGTGTTGTTTGCTTTCGCCGCCATTGAAAACAACAACTAATGGCTAGGTTGAAAATCAGAAACCGAAAGATGGAGAGAGTTTCAAACTAAAGACACAACACAACTAACATATACTTAACTAAATAGCGCTTACAAAGATTAAAAGAAAATTAAGTAAAATATTAAAACTCATCAGTTGACTAAACAAATATATATAAACATTCCTGAATGGGTATACAAAGTATCAACGTTTGTTTCCTTTTTTCGGATTTTAACATAATATTAGTATACAAACAACAGATTTACTCAAAACTTTTTTATATGTCTAAAGCAGTGGTCGGCGAACCGGGGTAAATTACCCTAAATGGGTTAAAAGTGAAATTTCTGGAAATAACGGACATGATTCTGGAAAGGTATTTCAGCATTTTCTATTCGGGCGAGCTTTTTTTTTTTGAGTCATCACTGGGTTAAAGTGAACATATTCGTGAAAAAGAGTATATATTTCTCATTTTGTATTCTGGTGACCTTGTTTTTTTTTTTTTTTTTTGCTCATCAAATATTAATACAGAGCATCATGGGGTAATGGCAACTTCCACCAGAATATTTGGGGGTAATGGCAAATTCCACTTCAAATTTTGTGGACCTTTTTTTTTTTTTTAGGTCTTCAACTTTAGGCGTCGGGGGTAACGTCAAGCTTGAGAACAGAAATTTGGGGTAATTGTTCAAAAAGTTCGCCGGCCTCTGGTCTAAAGCTAAGTTTTTTAATGCAATTATTAGTTGATGAAAAGAAATTACTGGGTCGTAGTACACTATCGAAAATATCGATGGAAATTATCGATACTCTCTTTTAAATGTAGTTGTTTATAGATGTTTCCAAATAAGTTGCAAATAAAATAAATGAGAAACAAGTTTTAATTACTTTATACTATAGTAGGGACATATTTGATGCATAACATATATTGATATAACCAGATCCGTTTGTCAATTCATTTATGACCTACAGTCACCTAGTCTTATAGTCGTTTTCTGCATCAAATAAGCGTATCCAATATGTTTGTACAAAGCTCCCACAGCAATAAATTATAAATAAGACATTAAGACTTTTAAAATTCTAAGAAAACATAGCAACAGCAAGCTTCGTGCCCACTTATTTCTACTTATAATTTTTCTAAAGTGTGTTAGCGTTTGTCGTTTAGTGGGTCATATGTTTCTTTAAATATAACTCATTTCAATGATCTATAAATTTTCACCTATTGTGCTGAAATTCCCGTTAAATTTGTTTTCAGATTCAACAACTGAACTTGAACCTGATCAGATGGTAAAGGAAAGTTTTTTCGCATTGACCATATTCTCAAATTTCGGAAAAGGTTTTAAATTTATAGCACCTTTGGTTTGGGCTGTGCGTTGATTAACAATCAGTCAGTCAGTTAGTTCAGAGCACATTAAAGATAAAGATAATTACACTACTGTCTAAAAATGAGTACTTTCCCTTTAATATAATATCGACTTGAAGTGATTTTGGCATTGGTAAGAAATCTGTATATTCTTTGCTTAAAAAATAAACAAAAAAATAGTTTTGGTTGAATTTATAAAATGCCGACGGAGTTGGCTTTGTTTTCTGCCTGTGATTTGGGAACTCAAGTCATCAGAACCGTAAGTAAGATACTGCCAGATGCGGTCCAAGCGGAAGTGAGACTACTCCACTTTCAACTCCAACGCCGTCGCAATACACACAAATGTGGAGCAAACGCTGTCGACTGGCAATTCCACGAAACTGGAAGCGGACACTTGAACGAACTCAACACGATGCCATTTTCCCTAAGACTTCAATTTACGAGAAATGAAAAAACAAAAACCAAAAAAAAAAATGAAAATGTTTTCGACGTTGACTCAACGTTCTTGGAAGATGTTTTCATGCATTGAACGCCCGGCTTCCGACCCGATCCGTTTTGGTGTACCCCTTGTTTTGACTGGGCTCACTCCCTTGTCCCTTGCTTTTGGCAATGGTTGCCATCTGTGGGGACCGGTATGGAGTTAGAGTCAGAGCCACGAAACGACAGAAACAGATACAGATACAAATACAATATGAAAAACCATGTCCCAGGAGAGCTGAAAGACCTTATTTGCCCCGCACCCGCATTAAAAACCCCTCAAACCATTTTTGTAAAATTGCTTCATAGATAATACAATTGAGGGCTGTTGTCGGCTTCGTACTTTTTCTTTCTGTAGTAATATTCCCTATAAGGTAGAGTGCACCGAAAGTTTCACATTATATACCCTTAAATAAGATATCCTGAAATGTGTAACTTCTGAATGAGATTTAAATAAAATGTGAAGAACATTTTTGATAGGGACAATTTGTAAAATTTTAACGAAAGAATTTAGCAAATCATGTTTCAAGTTTGAGCGGCTTTCGCGCAAAACGGGATAAAAATAAAATTGCAGTTCTTATAAAAAATTTTCCGTTCAGGATATATATTTCTTACGATCATGAATATTTTTTTCTGTTTGGTAGGTCGATGCTATTTACCGGAGAAAATATGAAAATAAGATCAGATATTAATTAGATCATGAATTCTGCAGAGCAACTAGTTAAACAAATTCACTATGAGTAACAAAATGTAATAAGTAACAAAAATATCTATTTATATTTCTATTACAGAACGAATAATACCAACGAATTATACCAATGATTATTTAAGCCTACATTTTTAGCTAGCCAAGATCGAAAAAGATGCCATTTAGCCATAATGCCTCTTATATTCAAATCACCAGCTTAGACAATTATTCCACACAATTTACAGCTGGCAATAATAAAATCCGATTTTAATGATATTATGACTGCCCGTTTATTTAAAGTCGTTTAGTGCGCACTCTATCGTCGAGTCTGCGCATTAAATTCAGTCTTTTCACAAACCAATGTTGTCGACGTCCCTAGCGGGGAAGATGTGAACTAAATAACAGTGATATACTCCAACTTAAATGCGACCCAACGATAATAGAATGAACCTAGATAGGAAACCAGAGACCGTATCTGGTTAACAGATACGATAAAACCTGAAACCGGCTCGTCAAGCAACAAGTTGGCTCGCGGGTATATAAACTCCAATGAGAATCTTAATGTACATGGATTCTCATTAGCTCGACGCGCCAGACGAAGATTTGTTGTTGCTGTACTTTATTGTGCCGTTGTGTGGTGGCCGAAGTTGAGATTTTAAATATTCGACTTTTGCTTTGGCTGCTTGCTATGCCTCAAATGGGTGGGTAGTATAGACTTTATATGAACTTTGTGAAATTGTATGGCTAATCGTGTGATACTTAACTACGACTGCTATCATACATATACGTGTGTATATATTATGAGTTAGGTAGATCATTAATGACTTATTGATAAGGTTTAAAAACTCTTAATACCAAATTAACACTAACCATAAAATAAACACATTAAGCTTTCAAATACTTGTCCGTGTATTATAAATATACATTAATAATTGCATTGACTTGTAATGAATATTGTAATAAAGGGTATAAAAACACACATGAGCAGCGGTTGCGTTTCAGCAACGACAACCGGCACGTGTTGTTGTTGTTTGTTCTTTTGCGTTTTGCCTTTTTCCCGTTAGACACAGACACATGAACACACAAAACGACGGCCCAAGCCCATACGCAGCAGGCAAGCTGCAGACGATTTGCCTATTCATGTAATACGCACAGCCATGCACACACACAATGACGGGCCTTGGCCACATGCAGCAGAAAATAAGACAAAAAAAAAACATTTGCTTGCGCCTTTAATAACCAGGGTATACATATTAGTTTTGTGCTAAAGAAGTAACCGACAGAAGGAAGCATCTTTGACCCCATAAGTACATATATGTATATATTCTTGATCAGCATCAACAGCTTCAATCAGTCTTTGAAATTAGGTAAAGTATGCATTATAGGCGTACTTACACACATACATACATATATACTTACAAGCACTGACTGCACGCGCTAGTTATATAGCTTAGGGTATTTTCTAGTCGGGATTTCTATTTCGACTAGAGCCTTCTTATTTGCGTTCGAACTCGGCTCGAGAATTGCTGGGACAATCGTTCATGCATTAAGAAAATGTTGTTGTTGTTTGTATTTTTGCGCACAGACATGCATACATACATATATACTTTTTGAATGACACAACAAAATTTTATAACACAATCAAATTATTTTCCTTTTATATGAAAAAAATCTATGATTAAAACACATAATATGTATATACATTAAATTTATATATAAATTCATTTTTATATAAAAAAAACCAAATAAAATATAAAAAAATTAAGGAAAAAGATTTTTCATTACGAGGGTTTGATGTATTAAAACTAACGTAGAACTAAAATTAATTAATTGTAACGATTTGTTTAATTCATTTTCAATTTCATTTATTTATTTTTACATTCTCGTAGAGATACACACATGCACACGACAAGCATGAGCAGTCCATTCACAAAGCAAAAACAAATTCAAATATAGCGGCAGGCCGAGAGTATACGTATACTTGCACACGACAAGCGTGTACACAAAGCAAAAACGAATTCCAATTAGAAGCAGGCCGAGAAGTATAAGAAGAAGAACACGAGCCAGCTTACAGGGCTCAGCAATTTTTCGTGAATACGGTACGGTATTCTGGTTTCGTATCTAGGTTCATTCCATTATCGTTGGATGCGACCATAAACTGTTAACACATTAACATTTTGGTGCTTTTTCTATAACATTAACTCACTACCCGGTTGCAATTTCAAATGCCAGGCAATCCAGTGAAGAATTTTTCTATTTGCATTGCTCCTTTTTTATGCGGTCCAAAAAAAAAACGTATAACATTTTTTCAACCATCCTCGACATTTGGCAATAAGTTTCGAAGTAACGTAGCACACTTTGAAAGTTGGTACACTGATAAAATATGCTGTGCTAAACAATGACTATGTAATATCAAGACAAGAACCCAGTGGTCCCTCATTTTTAACAGCAAAAACGCTGAGCCCTGCACCAGGGCTCGTCTTTCTCCTTAATATTTCCTCCAATTAGATTCCTGTTCTTGATATTACATAGTCATTGGTGCTAAATATAATGAAACTTATATTGAGTATTTCCGATCTAGAACTTCATTCTTGATATATGTAAGTAATACTTGAAATAAGTAGAAAAATACATAAATTTACAATGAAAAACTTGAAACGCATATAAAAATACTTAAATCTCGTTAATGGGTATTATTATCAAGAACATGGCTCTATTTTAATCTTAATTAGAGCAAGAACGAGTTTCTCGATTGAAGTAATTCTGTACTACGTGCAGGCTAAAGGGCAACCTTAAATAAAATCCTACAACTTTTTTGACTCTTTAAATTTATTGTTTTAAAAATCAGATAAGTTGAAGAACATCTTTTTCTGAGCCTAACTTAAAGGTTAAAGGTTGAATCTATTTAGGCTTCAAATTCATTTATACAAACATTAAATAATGTTAATAAAAGATTTTTAGCACAAATAAATAAATTTAATTACTTTACTATGTTAACTGAATGTGCGATAAAAACTCTTATATTTGAAAAGCACAAACCAAAAATTATTTACTAGCCACAGACAACTTGATATGTGCAACGAATAAGTTGACAAGCTTTTCTCCAAGTGTAGGTACGCACAGACGCAATGGCTGCGGAGACATTATGGCTGCCGCAGAGAGCGAGAGAGCGAGAGAGAGAGAGAGAGAGAGGGTATGGCCAAACAACCACCATCATCGATACTCTTTTGCGTTGTACGCATGTGTCGCACCATCAAAAGCAATACACACAGCTGGATTTAGGGCCTGCCCCTTTCCTGTTTAGCGGGTAGTGTAAGTGTTGAGCGATTTACCTTTTTGTTTGGAGTTTGGAGTTAAATTTTTGTGATTTGATTGCGCTTTAATCAAGTCGTGCAACTGCAATCAAAGTTAATGGTGCCTGCTCCCAGCTATGGCTAGACCATAAAGCGACCGTATTGCGATTAAGCATATTTATGAAAATATTGCCGCAATTATGCTGCTTGCGCGTTTCAGGTGCGACTTGCCAAGCGCGACACGCAATGGGTTGTAAATAACAAAGGCAAAGGCAAAGGCAACAGCGAAGGTGGAGTCGCTGGCAATGAGGATAACGATGTCGGGCGCTAATGACTTTAGTGTGGCCAATAAATCCATTCAGGCGCGCTAACAAGAAGAAAAAAAGTAGCGACGCATTTCTAGATCGAGTGGGCATACGACTATTAAGTGCGTCATCAATGCTCAATCAAGGATATTCCATAAAAAAAAATGGTTAAGGGATAAGATCAAGGTCTTTAGCAGGTAATTGTGCAATTCACACTCAAATGTTAATTAAGTGTGGAGATATGTTACACGA
Organism: Scaptomyza tumidula; assembly: GCA_035044465.1. NCBI lineage: Eukaryota > Metazoa > Arthropoda > Insecta > Diptera > Drosophilidae > Scaptomyza > Scaptomyza tumidula. The sequence goes on from JAWNNW010001012.1 coordinate 242,436, forward strand.
AGCGTTTGAATTGATTTGACAAGATTTATTTTGTTCGTCGCTCGTTATAATCGTTATTGAAAATCTTTTTAAATCGCTTGTAAAACAGTTTGAAGTAAATTGATTTATAGTTTAACCAGTTATTATGCGCTACTTTTATTTGCGCAAGAACAACTTTAAATAACGAAATGTTCTAGGAATGAGTAGCAATATTAATCAAACCAATGAGATAGTTCCTATTCGACTGTAGTATATGTATACAATACTTTTTTTTTGATTTTTATCAAATATACAAGTATAGTTTTCGAAAACAGTCGTAGGACACAGTTTAACAAATAAAGCACAACATGTGTGCGAATCGTGGTGCCGCGTTGCAGCTGTTGGGATCCCATTTCACACCTAATCCAAATGCATATAGTGCACGGCAATTGCATGTTACAACTCATGCATACTGTATGCAACCAAGAAACTAAATTGTCGGAATTGTCGGGGCAATGTGAGAGCGACGTGAACCCATTAAACGCCGACAGCAACCTTGAAGCGTTCAACTTAAAGCACCTAAATCGTCATCGGCATCGGCTCTGGCATCGGCTCTGGCATCGGTGTAGGTAACCTTGTCAAATTAAGGACCCGCCCGAGGAGCGAGGAACGAGGAACGAGGCACGAGGACACGGTTAAAAATCTTCACACATTCATCATCAGCCAAGAGACTCTTGTGGCTGTTTGTGGTTTTATACTTAAGCAATTCTCCTTAATTTGTGTGTAGGTATTGGTTTTGGAACCTGGAGCTTACTTACATGATGTCAGCTTAATAGATGCTGGGTTAGTTGGAAGTTATGTCGAATGCTTGCAGTTGTATTAAGTATTTCAAGTGCGGCGGACATTCGTTAGTTGAATGCAGCAGCCATCGACGGCGCTTTTTGATCATCCCTTTAGTTTGTAGGTGGCATTCTCACTTGCACTGCACTGCACTGCACGCAAACTTTGTAATAGTTACTTGTCACTTATAACTTTCTGTACAATTGAATAGTGTAGAGCAAAATGTATTTACAATATGTACATACATAGAACTACACGTACATATATGTATGCAAATGCGTATTCGAATTGTGCAAATATTTTGTCTTATTGTTTTTGGTTTGTTGTGGTTTTTGGTTGTTTTTGCTGTTTTGCTGTTTTGCTGTTTTTTTTTTTTCCTGGGCTTGCATTCGATTTGTGGGGCTCGGTTCTCACGCGCTTGCGATCCGCTCTACACTAACAAGAAGTTTATGACCAAATGCCATAAAATTCGTTGTAAAAAGAAGACGAAGCTGGAAAATGTGTTTTCCGTTTACTGCTGCTGCTCCTCCGCTGTTTTCGTCTCTGCCTATGTACACACACACACTCACGCTCATCCATTCGTCTTGCTATCGTCTTTTGCTGCCTCCCGTTCGTTCGTTCGTCCGTTCGCTTAAAACTTTGTTTGCGTTTTGTGTTTGTATTCGCGTTTTCGTATTGACTCTCCGCCGCAGTCGTGTTGTGTCGTGCTGCGTCGTGTGTCGATGCCTCCGTTGGCTCTTTTGCGGTTGACGCCAGCTCATATTCATCACTCTGACCACCCCTCTCTTACTCACTCTCACACTCTCTCTCTCTCTCTCTCTCTCTCTCTCTCTTTCTCCCTCTATCTTCGTCTCTGTCTCGCTCTCTTACTCTACCGCTATAGCCGTCTCACTTGAACACATTCCCTTTGACGCACAGATACACACTCACCGTATCTGTATCTGTATTTGTTGTTGCGCCTTGCATCTCTATCTTCGGTTCTGGCTATCTCTACATAAGAACATCACAAAAATAAAAACTGCCTCTGTGCTCAGACGTTGTTCTTCCTTCGTGTTTGTTTAACATTCTTATTCGTAGCCATTTTATTGCTCCCTCGGCCTTATGTGCCTTTTTGCCTTGTATCCATTTTCTCGGTATTTGTTCGATTATGCTGTGAGGCATTTCCATTCTCTCTCTGCCTTTCCCTCCTCCTCTACCACTCATTGTCTTTTTAAACAAAGCTAACCCAAAAAAAAAAATACATCCAAGTACTCACAAATGTGTGTGTGTATTCCAGATACGAAACTCAAAAACAATCTCTTATTTTCCCAAGTTTACTACAAAATCATACAAAATCTAAGCATTAAATTTAATGAGGGTTTTCTGTTCGTTTTCAGTTACGTAAAAGGTATAACTTTTATATAGATTTAGATTTTTTGGTGACATAGCAAATAAGTCTGACAACTAATTACCAAAATCGAAAAATTGGCCTTCAAAAATAATCTAACACCTTTTTCAAAATGTATTTTAAAGATGCTCACTTGAAAAAAGTAAGAACACAAAGGACCTATTAGTTTGTGAAAATGAACAAGTAAGAAAGCTCTAGTCGAGAAATCCCGACTAGACGATACCCTGATCCCTATACTTTACGCGTACAGTCGGTGCCTGGAAGTATGTGTGTGTGTGTGTGTACGCGCATTCTGCATACTGCATACACAACTTCAATGTCCCATATCTCCGGTGTTTCTTGTTTAATGTTTTAAATGGCGTCTCACGTTTTTTTTTTTCAAGTTTTTCAAATTCAAGATTTTGTTGTTATCGATCCCATGTGTATATCGGAAACGGGAAGAGGTATCGAAAATCGAAAACAAACTTATACTGGAGTCTCGAGCTCTTATGGTCTCTGAGATCGACGCGTTCATAGATACGGACGGACAGACAGACATACAGATAGACTCGGCTGTTGATGGTAATCAAGAATATATATACTTTTGGAGTTGCTTCCTTCTGCCTGTAACATACTTTTGCACAAAACCATTATACCCTTTTTCCCATTTTTAATGGGATCAGGGTATAAGAATGGTTTTTAATCAGACATCAATCAATCAATCATATTTTCGCTTACCAAACTTCAGTAAAACTACTTTCTAATTTACAGCATAATTAAATAAATAAAATGCATTATATTTCTTATAAACAGTATTAAGAAATAAAATGACAAAACTTCAAATTGCAAACATGTCTTTTACCGTAGAAACATAAAATGAATTCCCTTCCCTTTGCTGATATGTGCCTTGACAGCCCACGCAGGCTTTCATCATTTGATGTGTGCGGGTGTCGTTTAAACTAATAAATTAAATTTATGTTTGAATGTACACACACACACACACAGACAAGCAAATATAATATTCACGTGTGTCTCCGTATGGCAACTTAATTTTCGTGGCATGCTAATGCAGATTCCGTTACGCTTGTTTTGGGGGTTGCAAACTTAATGGATTTTTCCCCCATTTTACGAGCTTCCCTTCTGGCGGCCTCAAAGTCACGGAAGCACTGCAAGAAGCAACTGAGGGGAGGGAGCCTTATGCGCCCCATGCCGAAGTAACTCTTATTGTATTTGTTGGATATTTTACTACCTTAATTCATGTGCCAGTTGGAGCCCAGGGGGTGGAAAAACGCCATTTGCAAAAGCAAATGCAAAAGCAAAAGCAAAAGCATGCTTACCAGCACAAATGCGCATTCACTGTTACCCGTATTTTATGACAAAACATTTTTTATAAAAAATCAAAAGTTAATCACACAAAATTACTGCGACAGCTCTGTTGAAACTGAAAAACATCATCCCCCTATTAATTAATGTTCCCCTTATACAATCAAACTCAAACTGAACTTTTGATATACTATGTTGTCAATTGATAACTATGATTAATTTACTTTCATGACAACTTTGAACGTTTAAATAGCCGGCAACTGGAGCTAGAAGAGTATCCACGACCCGTCTCCATGTTGCATTGCTTATATATATGTTTATATTTATTTGCTTTTTTTTTATTAATTTGTGTGGTTTCTGGCTTGCTGTACGCTTTGCTTGCTTACAGCTTTTGTCTGCTTTTCAATATCCATTTAACGAGTACTTAATTTGAGCAAGTGTTTGCTTGGCTGTAAATATTTATAGCCATTGTCCGTCGGTTGTTTTGTCTTATTTCTGTTGTGGCCCGAAGCTTCATAATTTTATTGTTTTATTGCTGTAATTATGCATTAATTTTATTGAGATAGTCGTAAATGGTAGCGCACAGATCGCCAATAGCCCTAATGCCTGGCCATAAGCGCTAATTGGCTCAATTGTAATTAGCAAAACGCCGTTTGTCTTGGCTTATTAATATCAACAGAAGCAGCAGAGGCACCAGCAGCTAACACAACGCATTTTATTAATAAATCATCAAGAGAATCTCATTAATTACTGCTCGCTGTTAAAGAGCCTGTTTCTGTGCATTTTTTAACAGAATGGTATTGAAATTTATTTAGTGTTAGTCAATCAAGAATAAGAAGAAATAAAGGAGACTTTTTGTTTAAATACACCCAGAAAAAAGATTACACAGAAATAATTGTTAAAGTGCATGAAAATATATAACACAGCTAATTTAAATACTTTTTTAAAAAATCACATTTAAATCAATATATCAATTATTTGTTACCACTATGTTGGTAGTCGCTATCGAATGGCAGCACCGTCGATATTTATCAAGCTATGGAAAGTAAGTAAATAATATAAGCAACGCGTTTCATTAGAAGCACAAGCTTTCAAATAAAATATATCATTAAATTTAATCATTTAAATTGCGAAAATCTTGTTGGCGTATATTTATTATTCATTATAAATAAAAAACAAAACCCCTTGACTACTGCTAAAAAATCTATCAACTATCGAAATAGATACACTATAAATAGTTTAAAGTGTTGACATATGATTCTATAACCTTGGCATGTTTTTTTTTTAAAGTTCTCTATAAGTGTTGTGTAATTGTATATCATAAGAACAAGTATCAATTCAACTGAATGAAAATAAAAGTAATTAATATAAATATTCGGTTTATCGATGCTTTTAAAATTTAGCATAGATCGATTTTCGTTTTTTTTTCCGATGACCAGTTGACCTTGTATCAGCTTTGATTACATTGCTTATTCGCAATGTCTATAATTTAGTATTTAAATTACACGTTCGTACTTGCACCTTGTTGTCATACCTTTTAACTTGAACTGAATTTAAAAGCTTTCTTCTGAGAATCTCTTCTTCTTCTTCTTCTTTTTGACTGTTTAACAAAATTTTGCACATATTAAGCACCAAAATTAATATATTCATTAATTTTAGTTAACAGGTTTGATACAGTTATATATATTTACTTTATATATATATATGGACACCTGCGTCCCATAAACCTCAGATTTTAGGTAAAATTTCAAATATATTTTAAATTAATATGCCAATCCTTTGTAGTCAGCTAAGCTTGTCCTGCATTTCGAGTGTGACAAGCCATAAACAATAATAGGTAAACGAACCACAATCGAACAACGAAAACCTGTCCTGGAACCCGTTAATAACTAATATTTACAGCGCTTAAAAGCTCAAATGCTCAATCTAGGTTCATCAACTATGCAACAAATCATTCAGCGCTTCGTCCGCGAACATCGAATAGAGAACAAAATTAAGGAAAATCCCAAGCTAGCTCCAATAGAGACTCAACAGCTGCAGAACGAAATGGGAAAAAAGTTATGTGCTGAAATTGTGCGCCGGGTTCTGCACAAGCATATCTTTAATGCCCGAGTGCCCCGGTGAAGACCTTTTATAAGCCAAAGAACAACTTGAATGACGTCCGTCAAATCTCACATGGACAAGGATTCGTAGGACTGGAGCACAGTTATTTTTGTAGACTTTGGCTCGAACGAGCGGAATTTTTTGTGGCGACATAACAATTCTGAGCTGGATCTAAGAAACTTGGCATGGGCATGTTTGTCGGCAGCCGGCGTCGGAAACTTGGGGATAACTGAGAGTATGGATATAAATATGTATATCAATACACTACAGTTCTGGAAAAAAACTGAACCGAAGCATAAGTCCGGCATAGTACAGTCCTGGCTTGTTTGGAACTGCCCCACATGATGATTCCAATGTCCCAGTCAGCAGATTTCAATGTTATTGAAAATTTGTGAGCGCTGGTGTAGATAAACATCCGGAAGCGCAGCATAAAGATCTTAAGAATACTCTGCTGCATGACTGAAGCAAAATAAACCTAGAAACCACCTGGCAGAAGGTATCTTCCATAAATAACAGGTTAAGGGTCGTTGTTAAAATTATATAAACCAAATATTTAGCTTCTTAAGACTGCGTTAAATAAGCTGTAACCTTTATTTGAGATATATTTTAAGTTTTCAGTCAATAATTAAATCAAAGCAATGTATTTTTAATTCACGCCTTAACTTTATAGCACTTAAATATTTTTTTTTTTTGACACTGCATCAGTACCTAAACGATACATCAAACATTTTCTTCCACATAGGGTATTCTTAACAGTTTTAAATTGGATATTTTTTATTCATATGTGTTGTATGCACATGTGCAAAAAATACAATTTGCTTGTACATACCTTTTGTTGTGACGTTATTCTGATCATTTACCGTTACTTTCTTAATGGATTCTTGTCCGTTAGGCTTGAATACTATGCCTACGAAGTTTCTTCATTTTATTCGAATCTTAACTTGTAGGTATATCGAACGCACACACAAACACTCGAAGCACTTCACATAATCATTAAGTTTTTATTTTTAAGGTACATACATAGTATTATCAAATCATACAATCACCACTAACGTCAAACACTTCGATTTGGATGATAGGTTTTTATAATCAGCTTAGATTACCCAAGCAGTTAAATTATTGAAATATGATAAACTGAGAGTGATGGTGATTATATCGAGTTGAAATTGAGTTGATGCTACTGCTTAATGGCTGACACTCCGCGCTTTTAATTTTGACTTTATGCGGCGATGATGACGGCGACAATGACGACTCACGGGTACTAAAACTCCATTGTAAAGTGGTAAATACTCGGGCGGCGCACCGTAAAAAACGCCAGCGCCAAAGCAAGAACAACAGCAAAAACATTAAGTGGATATGGACTCACACACACACGCACACATTCACATGTACCACATATACCAATGCATGAGTGCCTCGCTGTGTATCAACCGAACTCGAAATCACCACTTTGCGAGTTGAAATCTCTTAGCTTTTGGCTCGTTTGCCTCGCTCTCGCTCAACTCGCTTCTCTTTCGTGATTTTCTGGACGCCAGCACTACGAACGAAAGGGCTGCACCAATGCTCACCACACCAAATTGAGAATTCAATGATGATATAAGGTTTTCACTGGCCCGCAAGGTTGGCATTTGTTTCTATTATTTTTTTATTGATAGAAACTTTATTGAGAATCTGGCTGTTAAGTTTTAAAGAAGTTTACTTGGACTTAAACATCCAGATAGACTTAAGGAATTTGACTGGAATTGTATTCAATGTGGTTGATTTCGATTGTTTCTCTAACTTTTGGCTTATGTCTGCATATCTTAAGACCTTTTGCATTATTTGAGATTTTAAAATTAAATTGCATCACCTGCGTTATTTGAGCAGTAAGTTGTACTACCATTTGTTAGACGGATATCACTCTCTGATGAGTGCTTGCAAGGTTTTTATACCCTGAACCTATTGAAAATGGGTATAAGGATATAATGTATGTATATATGTATATATAAACGCGTCCATCTAAGAGACTATGAGCCAGATTTGTAACATAAGCTCGCCTTAGCCCTAGGCAAAACAAGTTTGTTTCAAACTAAGGATAACTTTTCTCGTTTCCGATATACACATGTAATCGATAGCAATAGAATCTTAAATTTCGAAAGCTTGAAAATTGTCTTTAAAACTTTGGATAAAACATTGAAAGTCTGTGCCATTTTTCAATAAAATCTGTTGAGAAACACCGGAGATATGAGATTATTAAAGGTTATTTATAAACTATTGGTATAATTTACTAGTCGAACTAGTCGAGTCTTACTTGTTTTTATATAATAATGTATGTATTTAAATATATTATAACCTTTCAAACCAGATTAGGAAACTTTAATAATCTAAAATAAACAGTTTTAACATCTGATCTCTTAGGAATCTATAACATACAAATTGCCTAAAATAACATCATTTTGTATTTGATTTACTGTTTAATTGCAATTCATAAGTTTTCGGTAACAAAATTTCATACTATCCAAAATTTATAGGCACCTTAAAACGGATTGATAATAGCTTGCTCAACTCAATAACGATGAAAACAACTCAAATTGCTTTTGGTTATTTTTGTAATAGTTTTTATTCAGTTTGATTTGGCGGAATTGAATTACGAGCAAATTATTTACGATTCGATTCAGTGAGCTTGAAAATATTTTGCAATTTTGTTAAATGGTCGTTTAGAATTATTTTTGTTTATATATATACGTGTATATTTTTTTTTTGCCCAGCAAGCAAAACTCCCCCTCAAGCAACCCCCGAAACATGCCAAGTCGGCCATCTTGAACGGACTTACTTCGTTTCCAATTCCCCGTTTAACTTTGCCGCAATGGTAGGCAAGGATCTGGCAACTGTAACCTATGTGTGACGCACAAGAGGAGAAGGGTGTGTCGCCACAGAGGACGCTACTGTTTGGTGTTTTGACTACCAAGAGACGTCGAAGACGACGACGAAAACACAGACGGCTGCTAATCGAATGGCAAATGCGGTACATTTAGGAAATTGTCCTTCAACCATTTTCGCATTCCACTTTCGTGCCGTTTTCATCGCTCAGCGCCGTCAGAGAAGCAAGCAAACATTTTACGACTTATAAATTATCGTTTCTGTTCCCTGACAGACAGTATTACAGTTTTGTCATGCAATGTGTTACAGCTTAAGACTTTCATTATCAACGGTCGAGCGAGAAGTTCTGATATTTTGCACTTGACTGCTGTTTCGGTCCTGAAATAGGTGCGCCAAGCATTTATAGCATCTGCTCATCGGAACAATCCGATCCGGTTTTCACCAAACAACAAAATATACTTTAATAAGGGTATTTAACGTTTGCATTGCCTAAAAAGCTATTCCTTTTTGGTTTTCTTTTAACAGTGCTGCCACCGCAGGACATCTAGATGGGTGTGTACGGCGGACTTAAGACTTTGGACTGTGGCCAGCAACCGGGGATTGGGCGCTTCTCCGTTGGATCCAGTGCTTGTTGTTCGCTGCTGATTGTGGCATAAATTTAGGACAGCCGCCCCATTAAGACAGTGACAGCCGCAATTTATGGCCTCTGCTGGCGCTGGCAGCGCCTGCAAGGCTTGGCTTTCATTTTCTTTGGTTGCCATTTGTGTTTATTTATGTGCGCACCCAGATACAGAAATACAAACACACACACATACACACCCATCTCATAGGCTCATGAGTTGGTTTTGGGTTCACTATGATTGATTCCGCAACAAAAATAGGAATTTGGGCGGTAAGGAAAGAACAATTACATAAATATTTTTTTATAATTGGAAACTAATAAAGCGAGATTGTATTGATTTTCTGCCTATAACATAATGCTTATAACCTACTAATTTTAAGGTGTTTGTTTGTATACTTCAAAATCGATTACTTTAACTTCATTCAGAAAACAAAATGTTGTTCTTTGTTGGATGCAGTTAAGACTAACCGTACAAACTTCGGCTCAGCTTTTGGTGGTAAATGCGTTCTTAATTAATGACCATTTTTCTAAATTTGGTGCAATTGGGAAAATCTAATAATAATAATAATTACCAGCGTTGATTTAAGATTGAAAAATCAAGAACGATACCGAAAGAGAAAATGCTTTTATAAAGTGAATATTTCTAATATATTTTTAAAACTACAGTCAAAAATTTTTTAGATTCAGCACTTATAAACATTTAAGAAAGATTCGAAGATTCAAAAATACGGATAATATTGTATATATTATAGTTTATTCGTGTACATAGCATTTTCCACACTAAAAATGATTTTAAAAACCTCGATATAATCGAAATTGGTTAAAAACTCTGAAGATATCGAAAGTTCAGATATAAATCCAAATATGTAGCTTTAACCCGACTAGTAGTTTGGTAAAGTTAAATATTTAATAGCATTGAGTTAGTGTCAAAAAAAATTGATTTCGAATGATTAAAATCATAGTTCAATATAATATTTAATAATTTCTTATGCATTTTTCTTTAATGCTGCTAGCCGGCGCTATATCACTTGAAAAATTATCAAATTATATTGAAAATTTCAAATCACGAAAGTATGTATGTATTTGAAATGCATATGGATTCAAGTTTGAGGTATTTAAAGACCGTAATTTACTGATATTTGAAAAATTGTATATTTTATGATTTAACTTTATATTTACGAACATAAAATAACGTATGCAAATCACATTTTTTAGAATGCACCATAAAATTCAAAGATTTTATTATAATATGTTTTCTCATTTTTTTCTTCTTTTTATACCCTGATGCCATTAAAAATGGGAAAAAAGGGTATGATGGTTTTATGCAAAATTATGTAACTGGCAGAAGGAAGCATCTTCGACCCCATAAAGTATATATATTCTTGATCAGCATCAAAAGCCGAGCCAATATAGCCATGTCCGTCTGTCCGTATGTATGAACGCGTCGATCTCAGAGACAATAAGATCCCGTTTCCGATATACACATGGGATCGATAAGAACAAAATCTTGAATTTGGAAAATTTTCAGATGGCGTTTGAAACATTAAATGAAAAAGTGATAATCTATGATTGAAATCGGTTGGCAAACAACGGAGATTTGGGTCATTAGGTAAAGTATTGCCCTGCTTTAGAATTCACAGCTGGTTCTGGTATGGGGCTTTGCTAAGTTTTCTTAAGATAAGGAACTGTAGTGTATCACAAACAGACACACACACACACAACCATAAACACACACGCATACACACAAACACACAGCACTCACAGAAACAAAGTTCAGGGTATCGTCTAGTCGGGGTATTTCGACTAGAGCCTGCTTACTTGTTTTTTGTGTCTTCTTTTGTATGTCAAACATGCAGACAGAATTCGAATATTCAAGAGATGCATTTAGCATCAGCTGTCGTTGCTCCATTTTAATGTGCCCAAAAAGTGTAATTTCCGTCGTTGACATTTTTGCGACAGGCCCATTAAAAATGCACAACTTCATCGGCTTCATCAGTGTAAAAATTGAGGCTAGCAACAATGATGGAAAACCAAATGAGGCGAACGATGCAAAGGAAGCGGAAGGAATAAAGAAAGCTGCTGAAATTTCAACACAATAACGATATGATGGATATGCTATCCACTTTTGCTAGGGATTATTCCGCGTACGCCCAAGTTAAAAGGAAGAAAATTCTTTTTTTTTATTATTCATTTATTATAAAACGCGAATACCGCATTTTTTCTTAATTAGTACTACACATTTCAAACTTTCGAGCTTTAGAAGCTGTCATGCCATTGTTTCTAGCTTGTAAAACACAACGAGGACGATTTTGACTTTATTCCTATTGGTTTTCAGTGCTTTGCAGACAAATGGGAAGTGTCACAAAATTTATTGGTACCCTAGCACCCCTTATATCAACTATTTGGGCAATAAGGCTGAATACTTTATAGGTTTTCGATTCAACTGTTGAATATATGTAAATGTAACAAAATTTCTTCTCTATGGAATGGGCTGCCTATTTGCAAAACAATTAAATTATTACTAAGGTTGTGATCCAATCAAGACATAAACCTAATTTAATAACTCATTAAAATGTTAACAGTGGATGGAAGTGTAATGACAACATAGATCAAATTTGTAGAGATTATGGGAGACATATAGGTAAAAATAAGTTTAAACTGGGATTTTTTGCAACTGAAAGTAAAATTTTTCCTCTTCAAAACCAACTTCTATTTCTGAATATATTTTATTGTTTTAAATACAACTTATTCTTAAAAAAGGATCAAAAAGTTCAACAGACGATTTCCCAATTTCAAAAATGATAAATGATTTTTTATATTAAAAGCTATTGATTTAAATCAACGTGTCAATGTTTCGTTTTTAACTTTACTTAAGAAACTATTTTCTTAGACGTAACCTCAATCACACTAACCGCATATGCGTCATCGTAATCGTAACGTATTTAACATTGCTGGCAACTCTAATGAAATCCCTTGGACTGCAATGGCAGGTAAGCTTATGGATGGCAAGAAGAAGATACCAAAAGAGAGTATAATTTATGTAAATACTGTGGTCGCAGCACCAGCATAATGCGGATCATGTTCGAGGCTCCAAGATGGCCGCGAACGTTGCTGGGTATCGGCGTGGACAGCGACATGGGAATAGAGGCCGTCAGTACTTGAATTTGGGATTCGTTGCCGACCTCTCACACACAGGTTGCGGCATGCGTTCAATTACAAACGCATAAATTCCCATTTCCATTTGACACATGACAACCCATAAAACTTGTTAAAAAGTACAGCAACAAAGGCCAGCAACCTCTCTGTGGTCAGAGGCTGGTGATTGGAACTGGGACTGCGACTGCGACTGGGACTGGGAAGGCGTAGGGAACTGGGACGGCGAAGGCTGCGACTGGTACTTTGCGATGGCTGAGCGAAGAAGAAGGAGAGAAAGAAAACCCAAATATAAAACACTGTATCCAAAATGGTTAAATCTGCTTCACAATCTCGTCGCGTCGCGTCGCACATAAAAGACGCGGGTTCCCTTTTTTTTACGGACGCTGAATGATATCAGATTTCTTTCTTTTCATTTGTGTATTTCGTTTCGCTTCGGCTTCGGCTTTGGCTGTGTGTTTGGGTTTTGGGTTCGACTCATTTAAGTCAAGATAAAATAAAATGGCGGACCAGCATTAAGTGTATAGCATCATTTTATGGAGTCCACCCCAGGCTCATTATACAAATCCCATTGATCCACCATTAAAATGTGTATCTGACCAAAAACTGGGAGCACAAAGAATCACATTTTATAGACCCTGCCACCTTTGTTGTAAGTGCATTTGATTTGAATTTTTATTTTAACTTCATATATATCGATATGTTTTAAAATACTGGTTGAAATAAGCTGCAAGCCACTGTAAATCGCTTATGACACAATACATTTAACCCAATAGCAATAAATAAATTCATTTTTTTTTTTTGGCACGTCGACATGTTTTTTGTCTAAATATTCGTATTGTCATTTCCAAAATTATTTACATTAGTCAACAGAAATACAAGAAAATGTTGTGTCAGACCACCTAACAACAAGATTTTGTATGGATAAGTTTTTTTGGGATATCCTAACGTAAAAGTTACAAAAAAAACGATATTTAAAGTCAAAATCATTAAGAGAAAAAATGATTTTTTGTCTGCGGTTTTTTGCCCTTCAAAAGCTAATTTAAATTTTAAACTGTGAAAAATCAGCAGTTGATCTTACTAATCCCGATTTAAGTACTAAATTGTTTGGTTTTTTTTAAGCTTAAGTTGTTCTAAAAACACGAACACTACACTCAATATACGATTAACTAATGTTGCAACAATAAACGTAAATGCAAAACAAATGAATTCAATTAGCATGGTATCGAAATTACTTACACAACGGTTGTAACGTCCGATTAAATCTGAAGAAAGCAAAACCAAATTGCTAAAGCAAAATACATACATACAAACGTAGGTAAAACGCACAGTCGGAAAAAAATTAATTTGCAAGAGAGAAGCGGAAAGCGAACTCAAAATCCACTTTGTGACAGCAATTCACATAAGCTTCTCAAACATTTGAAGCCATAAAAACGAAATTGACATTTTTGTTTTGTTGTTTTGTTGTTTTGTTGTTTTTTTTTGTTTTTGAAACTCCATTGTTGGCAATAAATTATCTCCATTTCGTTTTCGTTGTCTTTATTTCTCCGCATTTGTTTGGCAGTCGCGGACAAAAGCGGATTCAACATTGTAAGGAACACAGTTTTAGACATTCGGATGGTTGGATGGACGGATGGATGGAATGGTTGGTTGGAATGGAATGGAATGGAGGCAGCTTTTAATTCATCGCAGTGGACGAGCCAAGTCCTTTTACGAGTTCACGTTTACGGAGGACAGAGGACCAGCCATACCATACCAGAGCAGACCAGACAGGCGATTCGGATTTACGATGGCGATGTCGCTCTAATTTCGCTTAGATTTTGCAATCGGTCGAGCAGAAGCGCACACTTAAATGCAGAATCCACGCGCCTTGCTTTTATTACCGCCGACAATTGCAAGGCAAAGACTTGAAGACTTCAAGACTTCAAGACTTTAACGCGTTTCACAACACTTTAAAAGCAAGCGCGTACAATAATAATTTCATCCCGCACACGTAAGTTATGCCGATCGACTAGAAGGAACACATGTTGCGTACCGTTCAACCCGAAAGCCGAACTGATTTACATCTTGCAATCTTCTACTACAAACGGCTGCTCGTTCTACGGATCTCGCTGACCTTGAGGAGCCGACATCTTCTTCTATCTTGTTGTTTGTGCACACACACAAAACCTTAACTCTTTTCATGTTTCTGAATGCGTTTAGAAATCACCCATTAAGTTTGAGGCACAGCCATTTCAAGGTAACGCATCCTTTCTGACGCAATATTACACGCACAAAGAACCGATCATTTGGTTCCTTTCGCAAATGGAACACATCATTTGAGTGTGTCAAGGTCGCCATAAATTAATGACTTCTTTTGTAGATCATTTGCCTATTTTGAGTTAAACTACATTGCACTTAAAGGCTAAGCAAAACGAAGTGCGAACAAAACTCCCAAATGTTTGTTTTTTTTGGCCAGAAAAAATAGTGTTTTTTGGTAAACAGAATTTTCTCTAACCAGAGCCAATCGAGTCGGGGAAATTCTATACAATCTTGACTCCAAAATCATAGTAGAATAGTATAGTATCTTGTTTTATGTCTTCGTCACACAAAGTGATTTAGAAATCCTTACACACATTTAGCATATTTTTTATCAAAATTGGTCGACTTCCTAACATCTGAAATTTCAATGCCACAACAACTCGATTATGATTATTATTATAATATTATGTTTACTTAAAGATAGAACTTTGAAATTTGATGTACGTATTTTCTATCGTAGCCCAAGCAGGGTTTGTTATACTTTTCCAAGCCAAAAAAGCCACAAAATTTGACATCTGAAAGTGTGGGTCTAAACCTAAATAAATAAAAAGACCGACACTAGCCTTTTACCTCGTTTTGAGTATTTCTCGTTGATAACATTATTACCAAGTAACACAACCAATGAATTAAACTCAAAGCAAAATAATATAAAATTATTCGCGCATGTTAACGCAGTAAATGTGGCAACAGACGAGCATTGTTTTGGCTTATTGCGCTAAGTGTTTTGATGACTGAATTGGGTTTTTGCCAGATACCTTTCGTTTCCTCTTAATCGACCCTTGAAGCTTCCTTGTACAATGTTCTTAAAATGTTAAAGGAAGTTAGTGCGCAGTCGAAGTTAACTTATCATGCCGATTTGTATTTCCTTCGTTTAATTAAGCCACGTTTTCTGTCTTACCAATATACTTATGCCCAGCTTAGACTTCTGTCAAAAATTATGCCCAGGTATTTATGATCCGTCTACTGATTCAAAAACTTGGCGGCTATAATTTTCAAGGTGAGAAGTTTATTCTTTATAAAGTGGCTTTGCTCGTCAAGGATTCTAGGATGCCGAGGAAGCCCTACACCTTGCCAGTGGTTGTATGAAAGCAGTTTACCACTCATTAAAGTGTTTACAACACGGGATTCAAGATCTTCAGTGTTGTTTTCTTTAATTAGGGATGTTGCATCTCTCCAGCTTAAAATGTGCTATAACTGAGCTGTAAACATCGGATTTTATTTAAATCTAAGACCTTTCTGCCACAATCTGTCTAGCGACGGTTCTTCTTTAAGTTACTCAGCGAAGAAATATTTTTTGAACGCCTTCATAATCCAATAATATTAAATTAAATTATTGCATCTATTGAAAATAAATTCAGTTGACACCCATACTTTTCTGACACGACGAAAGTAATATTAAGTCAAGAATTAAATGAACTTCGTATCAGACGGATACAAACTATTATGTTTTTGTGTATTTGTTGCAATAAAAATGTAATTTTCTGCTAATTTATTTGACAGTTTCAGCATGTTATATTTATGGCGAATAAAGGATGCTTGTGACCATGTAATACAAATTCTATATTCGTATATATTAATTTTCGTGATGCGCCAAAAAACAACTAATTTTTTTTTTGCATAGTTCACATTTTCAAAGCTATTTAAATAATTGGTAAAAATAATTATTAAATTGATTTTTCTATGCAAATCTGTGCAAAAAAAACAAATGTAGATAGAAAGATTACCAACAAAAATATACAAGTTTAAGTGGGAACACTTGAAAATATATTGTATATTTGGCTCAGATTCGTTTTTTTTATTTATAATTTATAAGTAAGTTAGTAAGTATTCCCAAAAATATAATTTTACAGAGTGAAATTTATTTATTTTTTCATTACATATGAACATTTAAGAATACAAAAATTGCTTACCTTTAGGTAAGTATATAATTAAACTAAGCACTTAAAAGTGGTTTTGCTGTTTGACAACAAGTTCGCTAAAATCGAAAACACATAAATTTACAATATTATAATAATCATTTCTTGCAGTGTATACAAAATGTTGAGTATGTATACACGTTAAACCACTTTTGGCAGCCATAATGGGAATAGGCTCCGCCCTTTAATACATGCAATCACTACTCTTATACTTTATTCTCCCCATATGTTATGTGACTCTTATACCAGAAGATGTTTCTTAACATATTTCTGTAACGGTTTTACTCCACGGACATTTTAGCTGCTCCACACTTAACGAATATTTGTTTTTGAATTTCTCCGATAACAGAGAAATGAACGTTTCGTCAAAAAGCAGTCGTTCATCAACAGCGACATCTGTTGTTCATTTATAGACCTCACAGTTAACAGAATAGATTTAACAGGACAACACTCTTATCGAGAAATAGGTTTTTTATGCATGCAAGAACAAACCTGATTTTAAAAGCAAACAATAAAATACAACGATAATGGAATACTACAAGATAGGATTCCAGAGGCTGTTATTTGTTAACAGAAACGATAAAACCTGTAAGTAAGCACCTAGCACGTATTACGATATTGTTGAATACGATATTGCGTCCGATGCGCCAGACGAAGATTTGTTGTTGCTGTATTTCATTGTGCCGTTGTATGGTGGCCAGACGAAGATTTGTTGTTGCTGTATTTCATTGTGCCGTTGTGTGGTGGCCGAAGTTGAGATTTTAAATATTCGACTTTTGTTTCTGTCTGCTTGCTATGCCTCAAGTGGGTGGGTAGTATAGACTTTATATGAACTTTGTGAAATTGTATGGCTAATCGTGATAAACTTAACTATGACTTCTATCATACATGTACGTGTGTATATATTAGGAGTTAGGTATATCATAAATGACATATTGAACACGTTTAAAATGACTTAATACAAAACTAATACTAACCATAAGATAAACACATTTAGCTTTCAAATACTTGTCCGTGTATTAAAAATATTCATAAAGAATTGCATTGACTTGTATTGATTATTGTAATAAAGGGTATAAAAACACATTGAGCAGCGGTTGCGTTTCGGCAACGACAACCGGCACGTGTTGTTGTTGTTTGTTCTTTTGCGTTTTGCCTTTTTCCCGTTAGAATACACAAAACGACGGCCCAAGCCCATACGCAGCAGGCAAGCTGCAGACGATTTGCCTTCGACACCAACGAGCATACAAACACAAACATACATATGTATGTATGTACATACTCATTGATCGGCAACAACAAAATCTTACAATACAAGTAAAAAGAATTTCTGCATGTACAGACAGACCATGACCTACGACAAACTCTAAACAGCAAAGCAATAACAAATCCAAACAAAACTCACATGCATACACACAAATACGGACCTAGGCCTAAGCCACCCTGAATCCGTTTGGCGATCGGCAAATTAACAACATTTAAAAATTAAAAAAAACATTTGTTTTAAATGAAATAAATGTTTGATTTATACATTAATTTGCCATCGGCAAAACATAATTTTGTATTTGCTACTATAAATTTTCTAGCATCCATACCATTTTAGGCAAAATAACCATATCAGCCCAGCAATTCCAAAAGTATCAAATAATTAGTTTGCTTTTTATTTAAGATACTCTAAAGTTGCTTTTGCGTGAGCTCTGATAAAGACATATGTACATATGTATGTACATATGAGGTTTTCGTTTTAAAAACGAACCAAGGCCACATGCAGCAGGTCAGCTGCAGACGATTTGCCTTCGACACCAATGAGCTTACAAACACAAACATACATATAAGTACTCATTGATCGACACAACAAAATTCACTAGAAAGTAGGCAGCAGTCGAGAAATCGCGACTAGACGATACCCTGAACCCTTTACTTCCTTCTGCCTGTTACATACTTTTGCACAAATCAATATACCCTTTTTCCCTTGTTAGTGGGTTCAGTCTGTAACAAGCAAATTTACTTCAGTCCATACACAAAACAAAAACAAATTCATACACGGCGGCAGACAGAAATGGATACGCAATAAACGAAAATACGAATATCGTATGAGGGAAAATAGGTGCTATTGTACAGAGCTCGTTATTTAACTGTAAAAAACGAGGGGAATTTATTTTCGTGTCTTGTAGTTATATCGTTTTTGAATAAAATAAACAAATTTTAAAATCAGGACAAATAAAACACCGGTGTGCCTGTTGTCCACGGATACTCCATCTGCAAGCAGGTAAATTAAATTAATAACATAAAACTTCACTAGTCCCAGAATAAAAAGACATTATAAAATGTATTCTAAAAAACATCTTAACATGTTTTGGATCAAAAGTGCATATCAAACGGATATACATATTTATGTATGAATATTTATAAATGAGTCATATAGTGATCCGGTTCTACAATCTCTGATATTAGGGGGCAAAATAGCCAAATATTTAATATTTATTCAAAATATACAATTTTATAATTATTTATAAACGTGGAAAAATAACGAATGTTTATAGTATATATATGTACATAAATAAGCCCACATGTAAAGATTTTTGCAAGCGACAACTTAACATTGAAAACGTAGGTAGCCTGGCAACCCTGCTGTCTAGTGCCCGCCATTACATTCAATATATGTATACATACATACAGTGTGGACGTCCACACATTTCCCACGTATTTGGTCCCGCCCACAAGCGGTAAACGCTGCACAAACCCTTATCTATTGCTGCAACATTGTATGTGTGTGTGTGTTTGTGAGCGTTTTCTGTTTGTATTGCGTAAACAGCAGCAGTTGGTGGATGGAGAATAAAATGTGTAATGCGTTTGAGGGTTGCAAGCTCATGGCTCCATTTTTCAGAGCAGGATTAGACAGCAGCAGTAGCAGCCGCCCTTAAGTGCCGCCATTGCCATTTGCCATTATCTGTTTCAATGTGTGTTACGGCCGTACGTGATCTTTTAAATCGTTTTTCGCTGGATGCCGTGGGAACATTTCAAACGCAAAACGCGCCCGGGCCACTTTTATCGCTAGCCATTAAGCATAAAGTTGAAATGAAAAGAGGAAGCCTTTTTTTATTATGGACACTGTGGCTGGAGAAGGTCTGCAAGAATTGCAACACGCAGCTTATATTGTGAGATTGACTTAAAATACTATTAAAAATACTGTAACTGATAACTTGTTTCATTTCAAAGACAACGTGCTTGTTCCTCTTTCGTGTCAAGTAAAACAAGCTAAAATGTTGCAAACGTAAAACGTTGTATTGGTAAATATCCTGTGCTCAAAACAATAAATAAAAGGAAATCGTATTTCGTTTTCAGTTACATCCTTTTATTGTACCCTAAGCCATTGAAATTAATAAAATGGCTATACCATTTTAGGACTTCAGATTTCAGATATTACCTCTCCTCTCCAGATCAAGTTGGTTGTACTCTGATACCAAAGGTATATAACGTAGTAATATTCTCTGGTATTTGCAATTTCCATCCATTCTTTTCATCCAATCTTTTTCAAATTATCTACTTTGCAGGTGTTTGTATATATATGGGTTGCTAAGATAAAAGTTAAGTTTGGGGTGGTACTTAAAAAATTATTTAAGCTAAGAAAAAATATATTTATACAATATTTGAAAATACAATACTTTACATGTTTAATATGAAGTATAGAAATATTTAATCGCAATGAAAATATCCGGTTGGTTTTGCAAATGTATAGAATTAACAAGTTAGAGGGCTCTAGTCGAGAAATACCGACTAGACCAGTGTTTCCCAAAGTAAGCGATAACGCCCCCTTGTGGGTGCTGCAGGTCTCAGAAATATAGAAAAATAGGTGAAACAAGTAAGAAGAAGAAGTCGAGAAATCCCGACTAGACGATACCCTGATCCCTATACTTTACGCGTACAGTCAGTGCTTGCACGTATGTGTGTGTGTGTCTACGCACATACTGCATTCTCCACACTCAAATTCAATGTTCCATATCTTCGATGTTTCTCAACCGATTTTAATAAAAAATTTCACAGACTGTCATGATTTTGATTAATGTTTCAAACGCCGTCTTAAAGATTTTGTTGTTATCGATTTCATGTGTATATAAGAAAGGCGATGAGGTATCGAAAATCGAAAACAAACTTGTACTGGAGTCTCTAGCTCTTATAGTCTCTGAGATCGACGCGTTCCTACATACGTATAGACGGACGGACTGACAAATAGACGGACATGGTTATATAGACTTGGCTGTTGATACTGGTCAAGAACATATACTTTATTAATCTATCAGATTGTGTTAGACAAAGTCTTCAATTTGAGACCATTCGCGCATAGTCTTCATGGTCTTTCTATAGTCTTTTATGTGCATAAATTTTTTGTGACAAAACTTTCCAAAGGTTCTTTATTGAATTTAAGTCCTAAAGTGCCCTTAAAAATGTCGCCTTAAAAGAGCTCCACATATTTTCCAGCATTCATGCTATTGGCTACGAAGCACATTGGCGCCTTTCCGTTAACTCCAAAGAAGCGCCAAACCATACTTACGGCCCAATTCATAAATCAGCTCTTCTTAACTATGCGTAAACTTTTAAATTTTAACAAGATGAGAAAAAGTTTAATTCAGATGGCCCGGATGCCTATCAATTTTATTGTTGCGATTTCATATCCACTAAGAAGATTTGCAAAGCTTGCAAGACGGATTATAAATAGTTTTTAAATAATAACACAGGATTGCAAAACACGATTTTCTTGTGAGATATCGGTGTCGTTTCCGAAGTACGCTGAACACGATTTAAAATTGGATAAGCAAATTTATACTTATTTGTGGTTTGACGAATATGGATCTTATAGGCCTCGATTTAAGATTTCATTTAAGACCATAAAGATGTTTCTAGCACGTCAGGTTAGGGAGGAACAATCATAATAAAAACGGGATCGTGTTCAGCGCACAAATATAGATCGAAAACGACTCCGATATACCTAAAAAAAAACTTTGTCGACATGAGTAACTATTGATTCTCGCGCCTAATATGTTCTTTTATCAACGACGAACGAATTTAGTTTTTAAGCGTTATTTGTATTGAAGCGCAATTTCTAACTTTTATCCTTCTAAAAGGCTTTAGAATTTTGTTATCAAGTGAGGGAGGGATAATATTGAAACTTTATAATTTTAGGCTGGACAGAAAGCTCTCCTTTAAGTACGACCAAGTTCATGTTTTTGAAATTTTTAGATGCGGTATATTGAAATTGATATTGAAACAAATAAAATCCTAATTTCATTATCATAAGAAACTCTAAAAAGAGCTTTATACTTTTTTTTTAAAAAAAAAGTTGTAAAGTAACTGCACACAAAAAATATTAGATACGTTAAATTGTTTTGGCGTTATTTAAATATACAAAATTTATTAAATTATTAAGAAACACAACCTAATTCAGCACGAAATGGTAATAAACAATAAACAAATGATAATAAACAATGGTAATAAACAAATACTATCTAAAATTATAGTTCATTGTATTAAATTAGACTCGAATTATAGTTCATATTTTCTTTAATTTTTGGGATCCTTGGCTTTAACATTCTATAAGCCACAAATTACATTTTAAAATATTTAACCGTAATGTAAACAAATATCGAAAGAAATTTTTCGGCTTTTTATAAATAGCATCTAATTTGTGCTCAAATATTAATAATGTAACAAACAATGCTAAGTAAATTTGTAATGTGTATTAACAAAAGTAAAAACATAACTTGAACAGTTATTTGTAGGGATTTTTCTAATTTTAGAAGTTAATAGAAATCGATTAAAATTTCATTTAAAATTTCACTTAAAAGAAAAAACGCAAAATCTCGCACTTACCAGAGTTATTGAGAAATTGAATTTTCGTGAAAAGGATTATTTTGGGACTCATCAATCAGGAAACTAGCCAATCCGAATGGCAATTGACTTTGAAAATACCACTTGAACACATTATACATGAGGTGAGAGATACACTGTCTTCGAAATTACTTTTACCGCTGGCTTCAATAAATATTAGTACTTTAGAGCTTCCGAATCTGACAAAAGCTATAAACAAATGTTAATTGGCTGTTGACCACGAACCACGAGCCATCAACAACGTCGGAAAAGATCGCGTTGTTATATCAAAACGCGATAGTGTGCAGTCAAAATTTGTATAACCATCAAAATCGTATTTGTATGCGTATTAAAAAATAATGACGATTTAAGACGAGTGTTTTTTACTTGTGAGAGTAGTATAGGACATTTTATTTAAGCTTTTTGTTGTTGTTTAGCAGATATACTGGCGCTTTTATGGCTATAATTGTTGTTACTGTTATTGCTGTTGGTTTATTGTTTTAACACTTTGCGAGAAAGAGCGCGCCGTCGGCCAAACAGAATGGCTAGAGCCAGTTCCAGTTGGAGTTGGATCTATGCTGAGTGCGGAACGGAACGTCTTCGAGAAACGCTCGAAATGTGAATGCGATGTGCGACTTTTGTGCTGGGTGTGAATAGCTGTTAGATTCCAGGAATTAAATCACCACCACCACAACAAGCAAAACAAAACGACGCCGACGCCAAGAGTCACAGTTACAGTCAGAGTAAGAGTAAGAGTCAGAGTCAGAGTCCCAGTCGCAGGCTCAGTCTCAGTCTCAGTTAGGGGACAGTGATACCGATACCGCTCTTCGACATCCACTTCCACTACCAATACGATGCGTATACCAATAAGTAACAGCAACAAAGCAACCGTAACGAACCGACAACCGACAACCGAGAGAAGAGCATGCGTATATTGTCAAGCCAGGCATGGGCCGGGGCAAAGGCAGACATGGCACACGGGCTCGTAAATAGTACAAGATAAACAAATAAATAAATGAAATGGCAAGGGAAGGGTAAGGGGACACGATAGATATATGACAGTGCTATATATCTTGCATGCTCCTGACTTATTTACCCACACACACGCACACACACACATTCATATGGACAGACCCACATATGGTGCATAGCCTCTGAAAGATATCCAACAGAGCAGATATCGCCTTTAAGTTCGATGAATCGGCAATTCGGGGGTTGCAAAGTCGCTCCAAATACATAAATTCGTTCTCGCGATATCGCCAAAGCCAACCCCTGTCCTAAGCGTCCCTCTTTCTATTTTAATGTATCCTCCCCCACATCGCAAGTTCGACCATTGCGCAGTGCGCGATTCTTGCATCGGAAACCTGCAGAACAGTGTAGTAGAATGTGATGAACTGTACTGTCGAAAATCAATAGGCGATTGACTGATGCGTTTAACAATGCGCAAACTCATTTGTTTTCTTATACACTGTCTTGAATTCGACAGATTTTTTTATATTTTATCTCTACGAGGAGTGAAGGTCTTTCAAATTTGGTCCTGGTATAACTTGTTATGTCAATTAAAAGATATATAAGCAATCTTTTTAAGATGAAAATGAAACTTTAAGCAATCGAAAAGTTTTAGTTCAAATGCAATATGTTACTTTATTCTAACAGCAATCTTATTAAAAACATTTTACATGTCAGGAAAATGAATAAAGGTTTAGGTTCTTCCATACCAAAGCGGTTCTAAAAGTTGCAATTTGCCACTGCTATTTTTGAGCCCTGAATCATTGTTCAAGTGCATCTTTTTCATCAGTCGAATATATCTTCTTACTTTTTTCGATTTTAATATAAATAATATCTAATAAGGAAGCTATCTAAAATTGTTTAAACTTGCAAGACCTACTAGTTCTTTATTTGTCTGGCAGCTTTATGATAAAGTAGTCCGATCTGGCCGATGACCAAAGTTCCTATTTTCTGCCTCCCGACCGACCGCGAGCACTCGGAGAAAAACTTAGATTAAATAAGCATATTCATGGTTAATCAGCCTTTTCCATATTTAACTTAATGCACAAAAACTTTGGATTCATTTTGAAGTTGAATAAGAAAATTTGCATCTTAACATTTTGGATACTTTAAATTTTTTTATTCCGTCGCGTTTTCCACTAGATTTGTACCTGCGAAATCAAGTTCACTTAGCTGATGTCTTAGATGTTGCGCTGTTGCCATATTTGTATGCATATTTCCCATACAGTAAGCTCTGATGTAAAACCAAAAAAGGTTGGAAACGGCAGCTAAATTCTTGAATAAGAATAAAACTTATCCCTAAAACGAAGAGTATTAGAATTAATTATTGTGATATTGAGTCGAACATAATATTTTAAATGCTAGGATTTTGACATGTATGGTTGGTTAAAATGTGACTGAACTTTAAAATGAAGAAATTTCATTGTTTTAATATCCTAAACCCATTGAAATTGGGTAATGTCGATATAACCATGTCCGTCTGTGCGTTCGTCTGTCCATCCGCATATATGATGATATGATATATGATCGCGTCGATCTCAGAGACAATAAGGGCTAGGACTCCAGATTTGGAACATGAGCTCGCCTAGTCCCTAGGCAGTACAAGTTTGTTTTCGATTTTCGATAGCTCTTCCCGTTTCCGATATACGCATGGGATCGATAGCAACAAAATCTTGAATTAGGAAAATACATAGCACACACTGTTAATGGTTGCCAATATTTTTGACCTGCCCTGCCTTAGAATTCACAACTGGTTCTAGCTTTGAGTTGTATGGGGCTTTGCTAAGTTTTCTTAAGACCTGTACAATTTTTTTTGTTTTAACTATGTTTGTGTTTTACACTCAGGCACACACAGCACACACACAAACACACACACGCACACAGACACATACTTTCAAGCACAAAGTGTACACGTAAAGTATAAAGTTCAGGGTATCGTCTAGTCGGGGTATTTCGACTAGAGCCTGCTTACTGGTTTTTTGGTTTTTGAGTACTTTTACTCGATAATTATTTGTTTATTAAAGCTCATACATCCTAATCTTCATCATCAGGCATCGGCCACCCTCAAATCTTGTTCGACTTGCATTACCAAATTCTTGTCCATTTTGATTTCAAGCGGCAATAACTCGGGCATTACCGTAAACACCATATTTGTGAGCCAAAGGAATAGTTTCTCAACGTTGAGATTCGATTTTGCCGATATGTCGAAATACTCCAAAAATTTCTTTTGTGCTGATTTACAATGTCCTCGTCCTTAACCTTACGATCTTTGATGTCAACATTATTGCCACAAAGGACAACGGGAATACTAGCGCATACGCCAGTTGGGTACATTCTTGGTGGCACGCGATGTTATATGAAATAAAATGTTATCTATCAAAAACTAAGGGACTAGTTTTTATTGCACAGACAAGCATGGCAATACTGACTCAGCTCGCCTTCTAAGCGTTAAACATATCAAGAAAAAATCAATTTATACCTTAAAAGTGTATAAAAAACTATGTTTGAAATACTTAACATTATCCCCAAGAACATTGACATAACGCTAATCATAGACATCGAGCCTTCTTAATTGATTTTATTATTTGAAGTTACGCCTTACATTGAACCCAAAGATATCATACACCGGCTTATAAACTAGCGAACCTTGGGACAAAGCGACCGCAAGCAAAGAGAACAAGCGGATCGTTGAAATCGAATAATCGAAGGAACTCTCTTATATATAGGTAAATAATTCTTATCACAAAACTTGAGGTAACGCCATCAGTTTTTTTCACAAAAACTTGATGGCTTTAACACAAAAACTGTAAAAGATGTAGACATTACTGACTTTAAAAGACCAAGCGACAAATTTGGTGTATAGATTTTCCAGATATTTGGATATCTTTGGTATCTGAGGTAAGACTAAAATGTTGTTTGCATTTAAAACTTCCTAATTTCCAGAACGATTTAGATGTGCTGAATCCGCAATTTTTAAAATTTCCATCCAAATCCAAGAGCTTGTCTATTTGTCCTCTAATGTAAAAAAGAGTTCTTAATTTTTTGAAATTTTTCATATTATACCACTAACAATGTTTGTTTTACAATTAAAAATAAGAAATTTTTGCGTTTGATTAAAACTTAAATTTTCTAGTTTTGATTTTGATTTAAAAAATTTTAATTGATAGTCTGTAAACTTATTCAAGTTTGTAAATTTAGAGTTGCCGAACAAAGTTGCGATAATACAAACGGACAGACACCATAATGCACAAAACCAATAAACTCTTAACCTTTAGTATCAGAGTAGAAAAATCCGAAATAATCAAATATTGCTTCTTAACTACACAAATTATAAGCCCATACCACAAAAATTTATTAAAGAAGATCCATTAAGAGGTCCGATCTGCAGTTATGCAGTCATGCTAAGATTTCGTTCGCATCACTTTTATTTTTATTTGTTTGCAAATTTGCAGGCCGCTCAATAAGTGTGACCCCAAAGGAAGCCAATATTCAACGAAACTCAGTCCTAATACTACAGTCTGAGTATAGAGGGTGTGCATGGGCTCTGCTACAAAAACCGCCGGGAAGTCACTTTACACATGTTCACACATGGGCAGAGCAACAGTCCACTATCAAAGCAGAACAAAAGTAAAACAATTGCTGAGCCGCTATTTACTCGCGAGATGTGTTGCAAGCTCTGTGTTTCTGCGACCTGTGTGTTGTAGGCGCGGGCACTTCCTTAAATGGTGTCAAACTTGCTAATTGGTAGAGCAAACAACGCGTGCTGGCTCAATGTCGTACCACTAATCCAAATTTCAGAGGTCGCAAGCCG
Source organism: Scaptomyza tumidula (assembly GCA_035044465.1). NCBI lineage: Eukaryota > Metazoa > Arthropoda > Insecta > Diptera > Drosophilidae > Scaptomyza > Scaptomyza tumidula. The sequence goes on from JAWNNW010001012.1 coordinate 269,561, forward strand.
GCGAATATCTCTACTTGCAAGTATAGTAAAGAAATAACAAGAAAGAACAGCTATCTTAGCAGAGTCTACTAGAATCTATTAAAAGCGGTGATCTTTCCACCTAAAGCAATCACTTGACGATGCTTCAACCCATAGACTGTGCTGTTCATTTTAATTTGAAGCAAATGTTCGCCTTTTATAGTCCGACCTCATTTTAGGAGATAGGTAAGGAAAGTCATAAGAAACTGAAAGCCTCCCCCACCTTTTATCAGAAAATGTGAAAGACGGTTTAGATTTGAATTATAAAACTGTTTAGAACACAATTTGTAAAGTATTTTCCAAAATCTCTAACTGTTTTGACAATAACTCAATGAGATAATGGAAGGAAGCATCTGCGACCGCATAAACTATATATATTCTTGATCAGCATCATCAGTCGATGGGTATAACAATAAAGACGGCTGTTCAGCACTGGTATTTTACAATCTGGTATCGAAGAGAAAGAGTATATTGGTTTTGTGCAATGTCGATCGTACAGTCTGTCTATTTGTTGAAACACCATTTTACTCGTCTTGGTTTTAGAAATTAAAATTACACAAAATCTATATGCGATAATATTAGTTAATTGATTAAATTAAAAATGTTTTTTTCAAAGTTGAGCAAAAATTCTGGTAGAGGCTCACGGTTGTAACGTCTATGGATCGGAATGTATCAAGGAAAAGTGTATCGGATTTTAAATAACGAAAAAATTGCATTGTAAAGTTAAACTCTCAAGAATCTAACTTTTAAACACCACTTTTTAGGTCATAGCTCCGTTATTAATGGACCAAGCAAAAATCTTTTAGATTACACGAAACATTTATGAGAAAGTTTATTAAACCGGTCCACAGGCTACGTGGCAATAATTTTTGAACAAGTTGATTCGAGATAATCGCGTCTAAGTTCTTAGAACAACGCCAATAATGTGTTGTATGCCCGACTTAAAATAAATTCAATGATATTTTTATACCCTGAACCTATTAAAAATGGGTAAAAAGGGTATAATGGTTTTGTGCAATATTATGTAACAGGCAGAAGGAAGCTTCTCCGACCCCATAAAGAAACAAACAGACAAAATAGTGACAATCTATGAAATTTGTATTGAAATAGAAAACATTGAAGTTGAGTATGCAGTATGCGCCTAGACAAATTTTTGCAAGCACTGACTGTACCCGTAAAGTATAGGGTTCAGGGTATCGTCAAGTCGGATTTCTCGACTAGAGCCTTCATACTTGTTACTAAATTAATCAACAATTGTTATTTAACGAAGTTTACTAATTCATATGTCTAACATACATATGTATGTACAAAACTCTCAAATTAAAACGTATTCAACTGAAGAAGTACACTTGTTCTTAATTTGAATACCTATTAATTTTTATTTTGAGAGTTTTTCGTAAAAAAAAAACGTTCTTGTTAAAATAGAGACAATGATACGTCACGCAGTTTCAGCGTTTTATCACATATCAATCTGACGTCGTTGGTTGTTAAATATTTTGACTATGCTATGTTAAACAAATTTAAAAAAAAAACACACACCGGAACGGATAGCGAGCTGCGATTGCCCTAGAATCGGGAGCGACGAGTTCGTGTCTTCTTGCCGCCAAACAATGGCAATGGCAACGTTTAAAGGCTAAATCGCACTTCACGCCTGATTTGCATTTGCTTGCGAGCCAACACAACAACAAACATGCGAGTGGCACATACACACATACATCTCAACATCGACATGAGAGAGCCGTGATTTATGGCATGCGACTCCACACTTAAAGTTTAACTTTACATATCACTGATCAAATTTGCCTCAAACCCAGACAAGTACATCATTTTAAAATCTATGACGAATGCTTTGATAACTGCGATGTGGAGTTGTTGTTGATTAAGCAGTTTTGGCTAAGTTTCATTGTTCGCGGTTTCAAAATGGCATTCAAGATGGCCGCAGTGTGTACTCCAACAAAACCACCACAAAACGTCTTATGTTGCTTTTGTTTCTTTTTTGGGGGTGGTGGAAACGGCACCGGCCGTCATGATACTTATGGCGAGAAAATGAAAAATTCGATGTCGCTATAAACATTTATTGCTACTTTGGGAAAACTCGATTACAGCTGCTCGCCGTATCCAGTCGCTCTCGCCAATACGCAGCCGCCATTTTACGAGCCGCGCCTAGGCACTTATGGCATCATCAGGATACGAGCTGGACCCACGCCGCCCTTCTACTGCCCATCAGGCACCCTAGAGCGGAAACGGATTTTGTGCTTAGTCAGAGTGCAAAAAGAGGGTGGTCGACACATACACAAGCACTTGTATCGACAGCAATTTTATTGATGCTCTGCACTCGGAAAATGTATACAATTTTCATTTTTATAACTTTCACTCTTCAGTGCAGGACTGCAGCCTTCGCGGCCAGCAATAAAATGAGAAAATATTCGCAATCATAAAAGTTAACGATCACAAGCACCCAAATTGGGTTTGTCCATAAAAAAGTTTTAAGCAAATACTTTGGCGTCGGCAAACGAAAATAATAAAATAATTTATTTTCAACCAAAGTTTTTTTTGAGACAACAGGAAAAAGTTGTCAAAACAAACAACTCATACACAAAAACACAAAAGATTAATTTGAAATATGCACAAAAATCTAACTCTGGCAATCTTTACCATCTTCTGGGTAGTTTTTGCAATTATTGGCTGTATCGCTGCTAGAAATTGTTCGGAACGAAGTCTTATACGATGTTGCGTTTTACTTACAGCCGTCTGTTGCTGGCTCGTCTGGCTTATTACCTTCCTGATGCAACTTAACCCGCTGATTGGCCCACGTGTTAGTCAAAAAATAATTTTCGGAATGATATCGTACTGGAAGAACTCATATATTTTAGACGAAAAGCAAACAGAGGAATCATTTGTACCTGATTAAATAAAGGTACATATGTTGCGGGATACACTTTATTATTTTGCAAACTTTTGACTTTTGCATTAGAAGAAAGTCATTAAGTTCAAGAAACCAAAACCGGGCAAGATGTCATAAAAATTTTTAAGATTCGAAAAAAATCAACAAAAAATACCTCATTATAAAAGTTTGTGTCTTACATTTATTTCCAAAACAAATTGATTAACATATTTAAGGATCCTAAAAAAGGTTGCCAAGGTACCAAAAGTAAGTTTTTAAAATTGCTTTTTTGTAGAAAACAGTTGAAGTGTATGATGCACACATGCGTTTGTTAGATTGAAAGACGCATTTGTCTTTAGAATATTCTTATTATGAAAGCTAAAAACTTATTTTAAAGAGTCTCCTTGCAAAGAGGAGTGGTTGTCGGCTATCTATATTTAAAACATTGTTACTTAAGGACTGAAATTGTAGGAGTTAGGATGTGAGTTTATGATTTTTTGATTTGGGAGTCGCATGAAACTATTAATCTACAGTTAAAGGCCAAGACTGTTGAAGATAAGCTTTCAGCTTGCCTCTAGCAAACTGTTGGCCTTATTCATTTGCACGCTAAATGGCACATTTAGACTTAGCTGCAATTGCTGATTGGTCATTTCTTAAAAAATGTAATAGTCATAATTGTCCCAGAACAATACTTTAAATATTCTAGCAAATGCCATGGAAATCTATGCATGCTGAGTCCGTCGGTCCGTCTGACCCTCTGCCAATCGGGAGCTGAAACTTTGCTCAAGATCTTCATTTTGTTCATAACGATAAACTGATAGTTTAATTGTATACCAAGTCCGTGACATGTTCCTCACAGTTGCAAAGGTTTTCCGAATATTAAACAAATTCAAAATAACAAACCTTATAAATCTTGAGTTGTTGTGTCGCTCTGTAACAATGACAAGATTCGCGCAGACCCAAAACATTCTCTATGCTTTAATTTTGACTTGTTAAGGCGTTGTTTTCGATTTTATTTCATACAACAATGTCATACTGTGTGTAACACAATCAAAGCTCAAAACAAGTACTATGCTACACACGTAAACACTTGAAAACTAAATTATTTTTAACGTTCTACAAAATCCGCTTTCTTGCTTCTGTTTATAAGATTTAGTTAAAAAGAATTCTTTTGTTTTTAATGTACTTTTGCTAAATTGTTTGTAAACTGTATTTTAACAATTGAAAAGAGCCGCAAAGCCGACAAAACTAAAGGATGGCACAACAAGTACAGGATATTCCAACTTTTAAGTGCGTTCTTATTGGCGATGGAGGCACGGGAAAAACGACTTTTGTGAAACGTCACGTGACCGGCGAGTTTGAAAAGAAATATATAGCAACAATGGGCGTTGAGGCGCAGCCATTAATATTCTATACCAGTCGCGGAATTATATGTTTCAATATTTGGGACACAGCTGGCCAGGAGAAATTCGGCGGTTTGCGCGAAGGCTACTACATTCAAGCACAATCAGCCATCATTATGTTCGATGTGACATCGCGTGTTACCTACAAGAATGTACCCAACTGGCATCGAGACCTAGTGCGCATATGCGGCAGAATTCCCATTGTCCTTTGTGGCAATAAGGTGGACATCAAAGATCGAAAGGTTAAGGCCAAGGACATCATATTTCATCGCAAAAAGAATTTGCAGTATTTCGACCTATCGGCAAAATCGAATCACAACGTTGAAAAACCATTCCTTTGGCTCGCCCGCAGCCTAGTTGGTGATCCAAATTTGGTGTTTACGGTTATGCCCGTGTTATTGCCGCCTGAAATCGAAATGGACAAGAATTTGTTAAAGCAAATCGAACAAGATTTGAAAGTGGCCGAGGCCATAGCCTTGCCCGATGATGATGTTGAGGATGTCTGAGCTTTAATAAACAAATAATCATCGAGTCAAAGAACTTAAGTACCTTTATCTAAACTATATATCTTTCAAACGATACATTTTTCGAATCTGATACTCACATCATTTTGTTGCCGTACATGAAGTGCAAAGTCTTTTAGGACTAAGATTTATTAAAGGAAAGTCTATTCTCTGGACTTTTAGACAAAGTCGTTTGCCCATTTTTTTTTATTATAATGGATTTTCATTTGTTTTTAATCTGAAACTACATTTTAAAGGGGAATCAATGATATATTTTGACATAATTCGAAAGCTACAACCGTTGTGCAGCAGAACTAAGGCTTCGCAGGTCCAAATCCTGTCGCGCAACATTATAATTTGTATGCGTTAAGTGTGGTCATATAAACTTTTATTCCATTTCAGGCATTTTTAAAATCTAAAGCAAGATAAATCTAACGTTTATTTAAGACTGCGGTCGGGGAACCGGGGTAAATTACCCCAACTGGGGTATTGGTAATGATTAAAAAGTATATATTTTAAATTTTCCATTTTATTGAGCTTTTTTTTTGCTTGACTATGGGGCAAAGTTAACTTCCACAACAATATTTTGGGGTAATTCATTAAAAAGTATATATTTTAAATTTTGTATTCTATTGACCTTTTTTCTCTTCAGTATGGGGTAACGTCAAGTTTGACAAAAAGACCGCTGATTTAAGGCAATGCAACTGAATAAAAACTCACAAATTTCACACGTGGTTTTGAAGTATCCAAGATGTTCAAATGAAAATTTTTATATTCAAATTCAGTGAAAATAATATTTTAATCAAATATTTTTGTGCATCAATATTAATACGACGACACTTTAAATAAGATATGAAAATAGTTGATTTTACTATTTCATAGTAATTCCTGATTCAACATATTCACATGTCAAGTTAAGCATATTCATATTCAATGCTAAATCATACACGAAAATAGTTGAATACTGAATTTGAACATGAAAATTCATTTATTTGCAACTCATTTTAACAGGTACCTAATGTGCCTGTAACAATGCTCTGTAGAAAAGTTAGATATATAATTTGAATTTTTGAAAATGCTAGTGCGCTACATAATGAAAGTTAATTAACTCAAACTTACTGAATACGATATATTTAGGCCAGCGACGATTTGGATCTGCGATCTTTCGTTCACTAAGAGGATGCCTTAGCCATTGCGCTGTAGATTAACATGTTTCGTATACAGTTAGTTCTGACCTTAAACGGAAAAGCTTTGTGACGCAACTAAATATTAGAATTTAAAAACTTATGCTGTTTTTTAATGTGATGGTTGTTGGAAGAAACTATCGTGGTTTTGAATGTAACATTGTATTTTAAATCTTAAGTTTGGAATAGTTGAATTAAATATGGTTCAACGGTAAAATGAACATGGCATGTTAATTTTGAATAAAGGTTCATACACTTTGATTTAAATATATTTCATACTCGTTTTGCTTTTTGTACACTGATCCCATTAAAAATGGAAAAAAGGGTATAATGGTTTTGTGCAAAAGGCAGAAGGAAGCATCTCCGATCCCATTAAATATATATATTCTTGATCAGCATCAACAGTCGAGTCGATATAGCCATGTCCGTCTGTCCGTCCGTCTCTCCGTCCGTCAATCCGTCCGTCTGTCCGTCCGTCTGTCTGTCCGTCCGTCTGTCCGTATCTATGAACGCGTCGATCTCAGAGACTTTAAGAGCTAAAGACTCCAGATTTGTAACTTAAGCTCGCCTAATCCCTATTTTCGATAACTCTTCCCGTTTCCGATGTACACATGGGATCGATAACAACAAAATCTTGAATTTGGAAAATTTTCAGATGGCGTATGCAACATTAAATGAAATAATAATCTATAATTGAAATCGGTTGACAAATAACGGAGATATGGAACATTACGTAAAGTATGCAGAATATTCGCTCTCACAGACACACGCACACACATACACATACACGCACACTTGCAAGCACTGACTGTACGCGTTAAGTATTGGGTTCAAGATGTCTTGTTTACAATATAAAGCACACATCGTTAATGGTTGCCAATATTTTTGACCTGCCCTGCCTTAGAATTCACAACTGGTTCTAGCTAAGAGTGGTATGGGGCTTTGCTAAGTTTTCTTTAGATCTGTTTAATTTTTTTTTTTTTTAATTATGTTTTACAACTAAATATTTTAACTAACTGTAAACGAGTGAAGACAATAGGCAAACGATTATATATATGATATAACTTTAAATAAGGAATAGTAGTGTATCAAACACCAACACACACACACACACAAATACTTTCGAGCACCGAGTGTACGCGAAAAGTATAGGGTTCAGGGTATTTCGACTAGAGCCTGCTTTCTTGTTTCTTTTTTTACTGCGTTTCAAAGTATAAAACCGCATGGTAAATTTAACTAATTTCATAGTTAACTTTCGTGTGGTTTTTTTGTTGTTGTAAAAATACACAAAAACTCGTTGAACAAATTGAAAATTGTACATGCGAACTAATTCAATTTGATTTTTTTTACTTTGTTTGATTATTAATGTAACTAGGTGCTACCGTCCTGGAATATCTTTTCAATACAAAACGCAGTGGCAGCAGCTTTGACCGAGGTTGGAATACCCATATTTTGTCTGTTAATAAAATTTCTTCAGATTCTATCAAAAATGTTTTAACAACATTAGTATTTTGATCTTAACCTTAGTTTTATAATTGCGCTAAAGCTAGTTGTGCTTCAGTTGTTTATTTATTGATTTTCGAACTGAAAGCAGTATTAACACGGTACACTGCCTGATGATTGTTGCAAGCAGTGTAAAAACTGCCTTGCCACCTAAACAAGCAGTTCCTTGTAGTCTTAGCTGAATAAGAATAAGAATGAAACACCCAGACTAACAGCTATTTCAATCAATTAAGGTGACCAGTTGTGAATTTTTAAGCTTATAAAGACTGCTCGTTCATACCAGTTTCCGTAGTTTGCAAATCAATACCCTTAACTGCAGTCCAACTTCCTTTAACGCAAACATTAAATGAAGGTAAAAAAGGCACATGACCCCATAAAGTAACAAATATAGTACTTGTACTTTGCAAAAATTTCAGTTCAGTGTGTCTAATAAAATAAAACAACATGCAAATAGCCAAGACATGAACCTTATATGTGTTATATCTTATTGGTGTGTATGTACTACATACATGTGTGTTTATATGCTGAACGCAAATCATTTATTGCAAATACGGTTGAAAGATTTTTAATAGATATGTTCACACTTAAAACTGAGGAAAATTGAGAAACAGACAAACGGCCAAATGGTTAAAGGGTGAAGGTCGCAGAAACTTATAATATAAACAAACAAATAAAAATATAAACAATAATTATTTGTTTTATTTATAGATTAACAACACAACAAAATATATATAATTTTAATTCATTTAATTGACACCAGGTCAAAAATGAATATATGAATTAACCTAACAAAAGAACATAAGACATATGTGTAGTATGAAAAAACAAATATAAATGCATATTTGTAGTTTAAGACAACGATGTGGACAAAAGGAAGTGCGTCCGTTGCGGATCAATATCTACAAAGAAATAAAGTAAAATAAAAACTAAATATAGGATGTATATTAAAAAAAATATATATATATATATCATTGTGAAAACTATTATATATTATATATATATTATATTATGTTCTGTTCGAGTAAAGTTTTAACTGTTTTTATTGCAATTAAAAGTTGTCAATCAAACTAAACACAAATCAAGATTCGATTTCCACGACAATACCATTCTTGACTAACTTACACGTTGTTAACGTGCTTTAAGCCAACAACTTTGTATTCAATATTTACCTGTAGTAGTTCGCTTTGAAAGGCCCTGCCTTGTTTAAACCCAGAAATTTGGCTTGTGCATCGGTTAACTCAGTCAGTCGGGCATCAAAGGTAGCCAAATGCAAACTAGCAACGTACTCATCTGAAAATTGGTAGTCCATAATAAGATTACTTATGAAGATGAAGTCAATTATTATGACTTACCCATTTTCTTTGGCAGTAAATACACGTCCGACTTGTAGCGGCCGGGCGCTGAGTAAAGCTCGATTAGGGCCAGTGCCTGAGTAGAGGAGGCAACGGATACGACAAACGATGATATGGTAGAGCATGATAGATTTACCAAGCGTCCCTCGGCCAGCAGAATGATCATCTTGCCATCAGGCCAAATAATGTGATCAACCTGTGAGCGCACTCGCTCCCAAGTCATTTCCGGAGTATGTAGTCCGCTTACATCAATCTCGGATGTTGAATGTCCCATGTTGCACACGATGCAGCCGTTCTTCATGCGATTCATGTGGTCGCGTGTGACGACATGCTTGTTGCCAGTGGCACTTACCACAACATCCACACTACGAATGACTTCGTTAAGGCGCACTACTCGAAATCCGTTCATTGCCGCTTGGAGTGCACAGATCGGATCTACCTCTGTGATGTACACAATGCAGCCCTGTCCTCGCAGTGCCTCGGCGCAACCCTTGCCCACGTCTCCGTAACCACACACCACAACCTGTTTGCCGCCAAACATGATGTCCGTCGTACGCTTTAGACTTTATTGTTTAAGGAATACTTTTTAGTGTCATTCTAACTTTTAACTGTGTGTTCTATATATGTACGTACCTGTCCAATATAGAGTCGCGACATGTGTAATAGGTATCGAACTTGTTTTTCGTCACCGAGTCGTTCACATTAATGGCCGGCACAGTGAGTTTGCCCGCCTTTGACATCTGAGATGAAAAAATATATTTAGTTTGAAAAACTGTTTCGCTTTATTCGCTTTATTGAAATTCGGTTACACACCTGATAAAGCCTGTGTACACCTGTTAAGCTCTCCTCGACAATACCCTTGATCGATTTGAAGTAGTCCGGGTATTTCTTGAGCATCAGATGGGTAGCATCACCGCCATCATCCAGAATCATGTTCGGTTGCCAGCCCTCGTTGTGTATGCACTTGTCCAGGCACCACCAAAACTCCTCTTCGGTCTGGCCTCGCCACGCAAAGATGGGTATTCCAACCTCGGCTAAGGCTGCCGCCACAGCGTTTTGTGTTGAAAAGATATTGCAGGACGCCCAACGGACGGTTGCACCTAGATGCGTTAGGGTCTCAATGAGGACGGCCGTTTGTGCATTGATGTGAGTGCAACCGACAATTTTGGCATTTGTCAATGGTTTATCCTCAGAGGCACGTTTGCGTAAAGTCATTATTCCCGGCATCTCCTGTTCCGCAATTTCAATTTCCCGCCGTCCAAAGGCGGCTTTGCCAATATTCTTGACACAAAAATCATTGCTTCCCAGCGTGTTGGTTTGCTTGACGTCCTTAGGCGAGAGCTCGTCCTCATCGGAACTACCCGATAAGCATGCTGCAGCAAGTAAAAAAAAAAATAAGAACACAACAATACAATCATAATTAACCCAACTTACCGGAACTAAAGGAGCATGTGGAAACGTCGGAAAATCTTCGAGCAACGATGCTAGATTTTTTAACGGCTGTCTGTTGTGAGAAATGAGTAAAAAGTGTTAGTCAACAACTTTTGAGGTGTGTATTAATTAGACGAGGCTTAAATAATCATTTTTAGCGTTTTAACCAGTATCACCCGGTAACAAATCTTCAACCACACAGACTCAAAAAGTCGCTTTTGGTAATTGGCATCATTTAGAGTATCGGCGTTTATTTTTCTAATCAATTCAATCAATGCTGTGAAAGCTTAAGTCGGATTAATAAACGCATATGTCGAATCACATGCCAATATCTAAGTAAACAGCAAAATTAATTAACTACGCAAATTTTCATATAATATTCATTTGTTTGCTAAAAAAACCACCCATACGCTAACTATTGTGTACATTCGAAAAACCATCCTCTATAAACATTCAAAGTGTACTACGTATGTTTATTTGAGCAATTAAAAATAAATGGACAAACATACAATCAAATTGAAAAGCTGCCAAAGTTGCTGCTTTATATTGACTCGCAGTACTTGTGGGAATTTTTCTAGTTCTTCCCGTACTGTTGTTGTTTTCTAAAGACGTCACGTGCCTAATTTTAAGATATTCGTTTGTTTTTTCATTGTATTGTTTAGAATAAAGCAACGAATCGTGATAAAGAGATATAGAAGTTAACATGATGAGTGTATGTATGAACAGTCAAATGATTTTTTGTTGTTGTTTTTTTTTTACCTTATCGGCCAGGCTCAGGTCGGCCAATGTTGTCTCCGGCATTTTACTCATTTTAGTCGTTTTACTCATTTTGAATAGTTTTTTACTGTAAATACATTTCGTTATTATTTAGATCGTTGTCTAAAACGACCTTCGTTAACTCACATTTAGACAATTTCAGAACTGGTTTTGTTTTGTTTTATGTATTTAGATTCAATATGTTTCAAGTTTGCCAACAATCGCTGTAGTAGTAGTAGTTTTTTTTTCAGCTGATTATGCACTCACAGAACCGTATCAAGAGATCGGAAGATACCAGCGGAGGTTTGACTTAACCAAAATAAGACTCGAGACTTTCAGTTAAGATCACATCAGATTCAAAACTTAATTCACATTCCCTCAGTTACCGTTGTGGGCTACACACACTGTTATTCTAAAGCTTCGAACGTGGAGTGTGAAACTTTGAATGCGATGCCTTCATGCGCTCTCGAGGTGCGCAAACAACAAACTGATTCACAACAACTGGTACTGGTTATGTTTATGGGGAGCTGAGTAGAACGATCATATAGAAATAAAGAAATAATACAAACAAATAAAGAACGCAAAGCGAGTGCAGCAAAATAGCCGAGCACAAAATAAATTGCTCATAAAGCGAACCAACAAAACTAAGCATCTTATCTCACTTGTGCTTGTTATCGCTCTCGCACGTTATGTGCCTGGCGGTTGTTGTTGTTTCTGCTCTCAGCTTGAATGAGACTGAGAACCTCCGCTCCGCCTGTCATCTTTACCTGCGTCACCCACACCGTGCGCTTATCACACTTGACTTGGCTTGTACTACTATGGCGGCCGTGAAAATCAATTGGGATATTGACGTATGTGGACGTATCGTGCATACACATACTTTCATACCAACGTCATTCAAATGGAAAATATTTATTCCTGAAACATTTCGCGGAGTAATCTAATGGAGCAGTCAATGACAAGGGCTTGAAGTGCATTCAGCATCAACTGGAAAGTTCTGAAGTGGCGATTTTCTAATTTTTGTCCAAACATGCCCGTCTGTCTGTCTCTGTAAGGTCATCAATCCCATATCTATTTGGAATACACATATATTTAAGGTATTGCCATATGAACATTTCATTCGCTTTTGCGTCCCAAGGCATTTTAAAGATAACAGATTTATTTCTACTAACAACCCAGTTTATAATTTAAGGAATAATTGTTAAAAAAAAATAAGCACTTTAATAATTTTGTTCAGATCTTCCTTTTATGCAGATCTTTTTCAGAATATGAAAATATTTATATGCAATAAATAACTAAATCATTAAATTTTAAAATTGTAAATCAGGTGCAAATCAAGTCCACACTGGAAACAAATATTTATTCCATTTTTTATAAGGTATTGCGAAGTTGACAAGGCAAAATATGCACTCATAAAAATCAAGCTTTATTTAGTTTATCCTCCTTTTATTCTATTATATTACTCTAAAAAGGTCTACACCAACATTTTTCGACATTTTTAGAGCAACGTTCTTTAAGTCAACACAGATGTCTTGTTAAGTTTAAAGAAATGCGTCAAAACAGTTGTGCCAAAACAAAAATAGATTTTGGTAACGTTAGATTTTTCTGTGTCTCTTACCTTAAGATTTACTAATTGTACAAACTGAAAATCCGGTTGACTTAATGCGGCCAGCTCAATCTTCCCGACCAGCCATTTAGATGGTGCAACTCAAGACTTTAAGCTCTAACCAAAATTAAATATCGAGAAAATCACGTTTGATTTCTTAACTGACGCTTAGTTTCCTTTATTTCCCTTTTGCTTATCCAAAGTGCAAGATATTTTTAAATTCTGACGCTGCTTACTTTAAGTCTGGGGGATGAATTTATAATGACTATAAAGTCTGTGATATTTAGGGTTGCGCATTAACTTTATTTACTACGTGCTGTTCCGCCATTTTAGCCGCTAACGCCCAATGACTTAAGGGCAGAAAATTTAATTAGATGTTCATATACCTTTTAGCATGTCCATAAAATGGAGGAAATTCACTAACGAAGTCCGTAATGAATCATCCACCACCGCCAAATAACGCAAGGGATGCTGCAATCTGCTTAACGTATTGTTGACTCCTTCTATTGTCCACCGCATGGATTGAGGGCGTAGCAAAATGGCCAGCTTTCCAAGAAAGAGAGTTGTTCACTTCCTTACATAAAACGCAATACTTGAATATGCTACCGTCTTTTGTAATTAAATGAAATTCTCTTAAACTGATTGTAAATAAGTAAGCGAAGAATTTTAGTTAAAATGATTTTATTAGAGTTCATATACATCTGATGAAAGGTACCTTTAAAATGATTGCAAAACAAGTATTGTAGGTCAACATTTTGACTCAAAGTCGGCAGCCAAAGTGGAAAGTTGAATACACTGATAAAAATGCAAAGATTTGCAAAAGATTTGTTTTTATTGTAGATAAAAATTACCAAAATTTAATCAAAAACTAATTTTCAATTACTTTACTTAATTAACTTTAACTTAGTTGACAAAGTTGTCGCTTATTATCCAATATTTTATGGACAGTATGACTCAGTTTTTTTTGCGGACTCTTTGCAGGTAAAAGAGCCCTTGTCTCCTTGGCATATTTTCGAAAATTGCAAAAACATTTTAACATTTTCGCCACAGCTTCCGAGCATTTGCCTTACCTTTGTTGAAGAACCTCCGTGATGTGTTTCCATCATTCGAATTTCTATAGCCCTTCTTGGTGCAGACGACTTTAAGTCAGAGGTCCGCCAACAACTACTGTTGTATATCCGGTTTCCTTATAGTTTCCCTTGTCAATATATCATCAGAGTCGACTCTTTTTCGTGGATAAGTTTGAGCTCCATACATCTGACAATCACATGCAATGGCTAATTGCCGTATTCATAACTATGCTCAACCGTTTTCGAATCTCAAAGTCCTAAAAGTCATTTTGCTTACTCTTGCAGCTTGCACATGTCATTGTTGATTTGGTATTTGTGCTGTGTCGATCTTATTGCCTTTCTTATAGGAGCCTGACTACCAATAGGTATAACGTGGCTTAGCTGATAATATTACCAAATATGTACCCCATACCTGAATTGCATGTTTTTCATCAATTGTTTTTATGACACACGCAAAAGCAAGCCAATTTTGTTCATGGGTTTCCATAATCACAGTCGCGTCCCTTTGATGACACTGCACGTATTCCAAGGATGCTGGATACATTCTAATTCAGAATATGTGTTAACATTAGCACGATGTTGTAATAATTTGTTAAACAGTTTGCATTGATTGCTCAATATGTTGGTTACCCCATATTTTGCTTAGAAATATATGTTTAGCAACATTTTTCAAACCACAATACAAAACTATACAAAATGCACTTTTTACTGTCCATCAAATTTGGAAAATATGGTACAAAAGTACTTCAGTAAGCCAACTTATTGAAAGAAATTCAAAAAAGGGGTTTAAATTTGTTGTTTTTTTTAAATTGAATCATCTTAAAAAAAAAAAAGAAAAAACCTTACTCAAATCAGAATTTTCATTTGGTTTTTATAACAAAACTAAACAAAAATTTAACAGTTTGAAAAATTATTCAGCTTTGAAGCACAGTAAAACCCAAAATAATTGTTTAAATTTAATAAACCAAAGTGTTCTAGGCTATTTGGTTGATCCTTTATCAAATTCCATTAATTTGAAAAAAAAAACCAACCATCAATTGTCTTATTTTTAAGTAACCTTTAAGCGATTTCCTGAAAACTGCATGAAAACAAAATTTCGTTATTAGTTTACCTTTACCTTCGTGATCACAACCAAGTTTATTTAATAAAAACAAAATATCTTTATTGTTCAGAAATCACTTCTGCGCAAACAGTCTGGCCTTAGAGTAATGTTATGCACATGTATGCATTATTTACAATTACATTTACACATTGTATTATAATTAAAATCTACTCATGTCTATATACATTAACTAACTTAATACCTTCAAGTGATATACAATGTACATTCTTATTCACATATGTGTGCACACATATATATATGTGTATATATATATATATAACAGATTTCATAGCGAGCCGACCTTTTCCATGAGGTACCAGGGCAGGAATACAGACGCAGCAACAACGGCTACACAAGTGGCACACAGGGCAAGCGTTGATGACAGATTTGTGATCGATAAATTGTCAGACTTGTGGTCCAGATCCTCGTTTGGATGTTTCTCAAACTCCAAAACCTCCACATCGAATCGAAATCGGACCTTCGATGATGGTGAGTCCTTGCACCAAACCAAGTGGCCAGATGATTCCCGACGCTGCAGGTTCCATTTTGGATCGTGCACTGTAAAAGTCAAAAGAAAATAAATTATTAGAAAATAAACTATATTAAATAAATAAATCCCACATATCTCTCTGAATAGGAAAGACATCACACCAAGGGTTTTTATTTACGAAGCTAAGGCAGGGCATCCTAAGGCACCTAAGTGGGTCACGCTGGACAAGAGTTGACGCGACAAAAACCCTTTTTTTAATGAGAATTATACAAATTGACTTTAATAGACTTCCATTGCCATATGCATAGATTTAAGTTAAAACGAATTCTTTGAACAACTGCCGTTACTCATTTTTAAGCACTTTTGATTTTTTTTTTCAGCTGCTTTTTAGGTTTTTTTTGTTTTTGGTATTTACAGGTGCTACAACAATAAGAATTGGGCCTCCTTACAAATTTTACCCTTTTTTTATCGTAATGTCGCACCAATGGAATATGAAAGAATAAGCGATCTGCCTAAAAGTATGTAATCAAAATGTTGTATACCGTTCTATTTCTTGGAAAAACTGCTCATTTTTGGGCCCTTCTTTAGCTGTTTATAATAAAGTTCTTCAAACATGGCCCACCCCCTTCTCCTTATGGATTTGATTTTAAGCCTAAATAAGTACTCTTATTCCATCCACATATTTAAAACGAAGTAGGTAAGTTAACTACGCCACATTTAATGTAGCCAATGTTTGTTTCCATACAACAGCGGTCGGGGAACCGCTATGGGGTAATATCAACTTAACAAAACAAAAATATTTTGGGTTAAAAGTTCCCCAACCGCTGTTCTAGACGGCATATTCAAGTCAATATTTGTGCATAAATTTGCGTTTTTAATTCGTTTAAAATATGAATCTAATTCAATAAGAATAATAAGCAGAAACTCTTAACATTTACCTAACCATTGATAATCTATAATAGCCTATGAAGCAATTAGAGCCTTGAGATGTAAATGTAAAAATTGAAAATATATATATTCTTTAAGCGTTTAACAGCCATAAAACTGTTACCACTTTGCGAATATCTACTGTAAATTCTTAATTTCACTTTCCAAATACTTTAAAGCTTATAAGAATGTTCCATTAATCAGAATGTATTAGCTATTAGCAATTTAACCAAGCAAGTTTTAGTCGGATGATAGAAGTAATATGAGGTCGCAAACAAATTAGCTAACCTAATAGTTATAGGAAAATATATATTAAAATATACATATGTATTTACCTGATCCTGTCATTTCAGAATTTTGTTATTAATCTGTAAAATAAGTAAAATCAATTGATTAATATAATCAGTTTGAATGTAAACAATCAGCTTATAATTGTAATTCAATGAGTGTGCGGTGCGTTGACCTTCGATAGATTTGCGACCATGAAAACTTAAACAAACACCTCGAAATGCCAATCGTTCAATGGAAAGCACAACAAACTTATTAAGATTCAAAGCTTGTACACCATTTAATAAATAATTAAAAACAACAAAAAAACATGACACATTTATAACCGTGGAGAGTAACCTGCATTTAACTATGTAACTGGCTTTAAGCTGTTACAACGACATAAATTATAGTGACCACACAGAACCAACCCTTGTTAGCATTGTTTTTTGTTTAGCGCAAAAAGTATGGGGTAGCACAAACAGCCTTAGAAATTAGAAAGAGGTGCGATCTAATTAATGCTTATATTCGGTAACTCGCCAATAGATGCATTTTACACCCTTACAACCCTTAATAGCCGTACTGCTTGGAAGAAATCATCAAAATCAGCTGTCAAGAAAACCGCTAGAAGTTTTAATAACAAGTCTACTGAGCTCTGGATCCAACACCTTGACCCAACCGAAAAACATGGTGGTAGTGGTGTTATTATTTGGGAACTTGTGGAGTTCATTAAATCCACAATGGATCACCAGAAGTATATCGATATTCTTATATTTGCACCAAAGCGCTACGATGTTGGCACTCAAGGTTCCACAATAGAAAGCTACTGGTGCACCATAATGCTAAAAACAAGTTTAGTTCGGTAACAAAATTCCCCGATCTCAATCTATATTACCACCAAAAGGGAATTTTTTAAGAATGGAGCAAAATAACGGCAAAGAAAACGAAGAAAATGGTACAATCATTGCCAAATCGGTTGACTAAAGGCATCAAAGGCCAATTGACTTAATGCTAAATTCTTATCACTTGGTAAAAATAATGAAATATTTATATTTCTAAGAAATTCAATATTTCACAATTTGTGTAAGCATATTGGTGTGTATATATCAGACTTTTTATTGCGAACTTTAAATACTATATAATACTATACATAGGTCGAATAAGTCGGTTTTATGGGTAAAGCTCTTTGAATAATAGCAAACCAAAAGCAGCAAGTAAATACATCTAGTTGCAGGTTCACATTTGTTTTTTGGCTTAAAATAAAATATTTAAAAATTGAAAAACAAAACGCAATCATGTGAATGACGTAAGGCAAACAATATTAAATGAACCTACCTACAAAAGTATGTATGTATGTATGTGTGTGAATATGTAAATACTATGGACATGAGTTAATTTAACACAAACTCAAACAAGCGGGTCACAGAGTCAACACATTTGAATAGAGGCTACGAGTTTAGAATTTAAGCTTGTCAGAACGTTGGATACTATTTCATACTCTTAGGCCAAGTTGATACCCACAGCCCTAGGCACGCACTACACATACAGTCATTTTTTGTTTGTATGTATGTATGTATGTACTATAACTGAGCTACTGCATAATGACTTAACTGCAAACTTTGATCTTTGATCTTCTGCTATACGCGTAAACAAGCAGAAATGCATGGAAAAGAAGGGATCAGGGTATTTACTAGTCGTGATTTCTTGACTAGAGACTTTATTATTTGTTTTTTTACTATTTGTGAATTTTGCGAAATTCCGGTTTTACTGCTTTGCGACTTGTCGTTGTTGTTGCTCGGTAAGAAATGGCGCGAGACACTTTGGCCGATGATTTCACACTAACTGCGAATTAGTTAGCCTTTGCTAACGAATTGCCCACGAATCATATCAAAAAAAAAAACACTGGACTTTGTGCCCATTGCATTCTTTTGTACAATTGCATTACATATACACATATATATATATATATATTTAGAGAGAGTAAAAAAGTAAACAAAAAACTAGAGATGACGTACAACTGAGTTCTAGAACTGAGCGGCATATGTCTATAAAGGTTTATCCAAATTTAAATAGAAGATTTCTCATATGTACATTTCCGTATATATTATTGTATTTTTTAGCTTACAATTGTTTATGACAGCTATTTATGTCACTTAACTGGATCTATCATCATAGTTCTTAGTTTTGTACATATTCGTAAATAATTGATATGTCCATTAGACCATGTATTATAATATAATAATAAGCCAAGAGGTTTGGCAAAAACTAAACGGGTATCTCAAATGCCGTCAACAGATGTTAGGGGACTTAAACCTCCTGTAAACGGTTCATCATTCTATGACAATCAAATGTTATATTTACAATCAAAAAGAGACCGTAAGATTATGAAAATAATTGAAAGGTGAAAGATCTGACGAATCGAAAGATAAACTTTGGTTGGACCGGCTATTACGTACGAACGTGCAAATACATATTAACGTAGATACATCATTTCCGTATGATCGTACATACATTGTATCATGTACGTACATGTAGTGTATCACGAAATTTGCTGTCGTTTATTTTATTTCTAAAGCTTTACTTTGATTGACTTATTTTGAAAAATCTAAAACTCATTTTGTTTGCCACTGAGAGACAAGGTATCTTTTTACATACATACACAATATTTTTAGGCACAACCTTGAGAATTAGTTTGAAACCATAGAGACGGAATAGCAATTTGCAAACCGTTATACTTGTGAACGTACTATGTATGTATGAGTATGTTGTATATCTTTGAGCACTCATACATGGAAATATGTATGAAAAGTGTATATGGATATGAAATGAACATGGGTAAAAATAGTCTAAGAGTAAAAGGGCATCGCCGACCCTATAAAGTTTATATATTCTTGTTCAGCATTAACAGCGGACTCGATATAGTCGTGTCTGCTAGACTATAAGACCCAGAGACTCTAGATTTGGAACATAAGCTCGTCTTTTCGATAACTTTCCTTTTTTCCGATATACACTTGTAATCGATAATACAAAAAAAAAATAGAATTTAGAAATCTTGGGTACGGCGTTTATATAAGACGAATAAATTTAATAAAATCGGTTGAGAAACAGCGGAGATATGTAACATTGAAGTATGCAATGTACGTGAGCTCACACACACACATACTTACAAGCACTGACTGTTTGTGTTAAGTATTGGGTTTAGGGTATCTTGTAGTCGGATTTGTTGACAAGAGCCTTTTTACTTGTTTTTGTTTTGTGCTTCCGTGTACTTTGTGCTTGTCCGATAAAAATTGACAAAGAACGCCAGCTGGGCTCTGTTTTAATCAATAAACTCGCTCACTCCAACCTCTCTTTCTTTCTTTCTCTCTCTCTCTCGCTACCGAATTGTATAGCAGCTGATACCACGCCACTTTGCACAACAATAAGTAAACAAGGCAAATACTAGAACCTATGCAATATAGTAAATTTGTTATTATTTTTAATCAGTAATATATATAATATATATATATATATATATATATATATATATATATTACTGATTAAAAATAATAACAAATTTACTATGTTGCATAGGTTCTATATATATAATGAAGTCTTCAGGTATGCATACTTAGTTGTATAACAATAACACTCTTCACCAGAATCCATTATTTTGGTACTTTACTGTAGTCTATTTATCAAGTGTTCAAGCTAACAACAAATCAGTTCTAAAATTTCGCGAAGGTAAACACGCGCCAACCACATTTAATGATAAGCGTGCACATACCTCTTTAAATTGATTGATGTATGTGTAAGTACACCTACAAACATATGTATGTCAAATACATAAATATCAATAATGTACGTGGCTTTTGTTTCAAAGAAGTCATTCAAACACGCATACATACATATGTATATACATACATACAAACATAGTTTACGCGATGTGATGCATGGAAAAGTGGCGCGACCATCAACCTACATACATATGTATGTATCATTGTCAGCGCTAACACAACACGCAATTCGAAAACAACATATTTGTTATTGTTATTGGTACACTTGCATTTGTTATTATTCACGCGGTATACTTGTACATACGATAGGGCATATGAATGCACGTATGTATGTACATTCATACATACTTACATTCATAAATAAACAATGTACAATTCATAGTCCACAACTGTGACGTGACTTGATGTGTTTTTTTCTGTTTCTACCGTTTTGATTTGCAAAGCCCGTTAGTCGACTAAAGCTAAACAGCACTCAAAAATTAATTTGTCAACTTAATACACGCACACATGCACAAACGTTGTCACAAGCAAAGAGTGCAAACGTACAAACAACCGTATGTAGATATGTATTCACGTACTAATTTAAAAGGGGTCCGGAGGCAGCAGTTTATGTTAATGTCGATCTTGGATTGCTATGTGCGCCTGCGCAAAACGTACAAAATGACTCGCCGCGCCCAACTATCGAGGTCTAAGCATAGACACAGACTGTCCGCTACCGCGCTAAAGCGTATCTGTGCAACCAAGCTAGAGCACCGACAGCCACAAAGCTAGATGCGAGCGAACAAGCGAGCGCACAAAAAGAGCAAGAGAATAAAATTGTCTGCTAGGAGGCTCGGCTCTATAGTATAGTAGTGCTTGGCACGTTAGGCACTAGCCAAAGCAGATGTCATGGCAGCCAATACATGGAAATGTTTATAAAAATGAATGTATGTATGTATTTTACCGTTCAGTGTACACTCAGGGTCACAATAAAAGATACACTAATATTACATACTTTTTAAAGATTTTAAAAGTTCTTTGAAAGCATATTTTTGAAACCTTGAACTCAAAGGTGAGAAAGTATTTGTCATGTATGTTCTTTTATCTGGCTAAGGTTCTGAATCTTCCCACTAATGTGAATTAAAATTGAATAACATTTCCAAACACCAAATCGACTAAAAAAAAATGCAATAATCATCGTAATGAAATGAATGACTAAATAAAATGATTATTTTTCCGTTCCCGTAACACTTACCAAAATTAGGCTTCTCAATTTTGATTTCAGAACGGTTTGTTTTGTGTTGAACTCACACTTTAGAACGTACGCCATTCTTATGCTGAAGTTCTACTGGGTACTGTTGTTGACATTACAAAAGCCAACTGATAACGAAGTACACAGGTGAAGCCGACTGCGTAGTACCCTGATCCCAGTGTAATCCATAAAAGAAAAAACAAAATCACTACACGAGCTTTATGTCTAGTGACAACGCTTATCCAAGCACCAAAATGTCTAATATCTGATATCATAACGAATAGTATACAATTTGATTCGTATATTTGAGATAGAGGCATACATGTTGCCCTATGTACAGATGTAGATATATGTGTGACTTTGTTGGTAGACTACTTGAAGCTCATGTGCGTCGAAAGAGTATAAACAAAGACAAAACACGGACATTGGAGCAAAAGGTTGTTCCTATGTGAGTTGCTGTTGTTTTGAAAACATACTTGTGTGAACGTTTTTATGATCACTGCCATTGTGGACGGCAAGATACGTTTGTATGTATGTGCTACTTTGCAGTGCGAGGAGTTGATGAAAAAATGGTGAAAGAATCAATTCCCATTCACCGCACTCGATTCCCGACAGAATTACTCCCAGCGTAAAATGTTTGTGAATTAAACATTGGCATCTCAGTAAAGCGAACCAACTCAACACCTGTCATCTATTCAAAAATAAAATTTAGTAATAAATTCCCAAAATGAAATTTGAAAAATCTATGGACATAAACATTTATTTTAAAACTAGAAATTTCAAAATATTTATATCAAGTAAGTGTAAAATTACAAATTTGTAAGGTCTTAAAGCAAAGCGTCATTCATTTTTTAATTTTAAAAAGTCTTATTTACCAAAGTTGATGAACCAATTGCTTCCAGCCGTACTGATGGGTCTATGCAAACATGCATTATAAACACAAATACTTACAAAGATTAAGTATGCATGTGTGCATGCATATTCAAAGTCTAAAAGACTCAAAAATCTTTGCTATTGTCATTTGCTCTGTGTTCTTGTCGTTGGGCGCGAGTGGTTTGTGATTGCTCTTTCAGTCTGCTGCAAGCATTCGACCCAAGCCCACAAAAGCGAGCCTGTACTTGATAAATGGATCCAAATCAGACGCTGATATAAATACATAATTTTCCATTAATGAGTAGCAGCAGCTAAGTATGTCGGAAGAATCAACATCAGGTCGTTCGCATTCAGAAGATCTATTTAGGTAGCTTATCTCAGTAACTCTCTATAAATGGCAGCATCAGTTATAGGTCGCTATAATTTTCTCGTTCACAGTAATAACTGTCGCCTGCAAGAGGTGCTCAAGACGTGTGCCAACATTCAGTCAATGGAATCCCTGTGTCCGTGCTCCCCGGCAGATAACGACTTTAACGACGTATATATCTCAACGGATACGGTGGAGAAGATGATCTCTCCTAATCATCAGTACTCGTTCAGTGGGTTTATATCGAATAGCAGTTGTGGCAGTGAAGACGCCTTCACCGACATCGTTCTCGAGGAGGACAATCGTATCTCACTCGCCTACGAGAATCTTTGCACGATTCCGCGAAGACTAGCAGACAAGTTTGCTGCGCAGACCAAGTTCCTTGATCTGAGCCACAACAATTTCCAGAATTTAAAGTTTCTTTCATTTTTTGAAGGTCTTCACACCCTTATATTGGATCGTAACAGCAATTTGGATGTAAATACATTCCCCTATCTGGCCAATTTAAAGATTTTGTGGTAAGTAAGCAAATAATATTATATTCAGATAATCGATAGAATTTATAATGTTTCTTGTTACTATGTCTAGGATAAACAACTGCGATATTTGCAACATAACCGACTGGATTCATCGCATAGAACGACAATGTCCTTCACTCGAACAACTTTCCTGCATGGGCAATCCAGGAATTCAGACCGTATTCAAAACTAGCGGAAAATCTACGCCAGCATCCTACTATCGCGAGTACATACTGCAAGTGCTTCCCAATCTAAAGTTCCTTGACGGCGTTTCGCGTTATGCGTTTAGCAATCAAGATCAACGTCTTGCAAGCGTTGATAGCCGGAATTGTTTAACTGCCGCATCCTCTTCGTGCACTTCCATGACAGGGCATGGTCTCGAAACAACCAGTACATCCGAAAAGCAATGTAATAGTGGCAGAAAACTGACATCGCCAACAACACTCGGCTTCAGAGAATTCTTTCGTCTTAGGCCGGGCAAAAAACCGCACAGTGAGGGATCCTCAACCAACTGAAATGCTTATGCATTTATGTGTTATTGTTTTGTGTCTGTCCTTAACATTTTATCTATGCTTATAAATGTTTGTTTGCATCCGGCAGAGGACCGTACTTGAATATCCCTAGACAGACATTTACAATCTATGTATTTAGGTAAAGTTTAAATATAACATATGACAATTTTGAGGTTGGCAGTGATGAAAGTTAAGTGTTTAAATTTTAAGGGTTTTTCTACCAGCGAACCAGTTTTAATTAATTTGCATTTAAGCCATATATGCATAAGAAACGAAACTTGTGTATGGATCAGCAGTCAGAATCAGCGTATAATGTTTATATAAAAAGCTTAATAACTTTGCACGTCTATTGTTTCGTGACAAAGTATTTTTATTTTTCCAACACCTTGAAAACATTTGCATGTTAGAATTTCCTAGTAAAATAAAAGTGTGAACAAGCTGTTGACTTTATGCTGCATATATACCTTATAATATTGTTATTATTTCGGCAGTTTCTTAGCTTGAAATCCAAATTTAATGACAAAATACCTAGGTACATTGGATTTTATTAAATATGTTTGTCTGTTTATTTTCCTAGTTACAACAATACACTCTGCTTATGCAAGTTTATTTGGGTTGATCAAGGTTGTGGCAAGCAACATTACAAAACTTTAAAGTAAAGGATGTGTGTTGCGAAGCTTAACAGTTTGATATACACATTAATATGTAGTTATATAAAAGTATAGTCGAATTTTGAAGCATATTTGAAATAGTTTACGTTTTGACGGTTATTGCACCAATGATAGACAAATCAGCAGTAGGTACGGGTCAATTCGACTTGATTTCTAGGCCGCCAAATGCCGAATCTAAGGACGCGATCCACTTGTCATTGTCCTTTATCGATGAAAGCCTTGCGGTGTGCGCCGAAGCCTGCTCCAGTGCCCATTGTGCTAGTTTTTGAGACTCCTTTCGCTTGGAGCTAACCGCTTTGCTGTTTGCCAAAAAGCTACAGCACAAAAATAGGCCGTAAAGTGCACGCAAATTATGGGGGTTTAGCTTAATGGCCTGCGAGTAGTAAGTCCGAGCTATTTCAACATTTTCTAAGCCACCCTGAAATTACATTTGTAGATTTTATTATAGAAAAGGTGTTGTATAACAGATAACACACTCACCAAAGTGTAGCGAATGTCAGCAAGACGCTGATGTATTAGATGGCTATGGGGATTGTGCAGCAGAACTTCCTCCATGCAAAAGGCTGCTTTGCCGTACTCACCCTCGCTCAAGTATAGGTTACATAGTTCCTGCCATGCTTCCTGGTCCGACATGAATCTATCAATTATAAATTTTAAAAATTAAACACAATTTAAGCAAAAATGTATGTTATAGTATTACTTTTTTAGATAGGAATTCAGTTCCTTGATGGCATCTAAGCGCAGTCCACGTGCCTTCATTATGGCAATTTTTCTTTTGCGTGGCGCCGCATTTGTTTCATCCTTTTCAATAATAGCATCTAAAACTTCATTGGCGGCATCATATTGTTCAAGCGCTTCCAAACGCATCGCTTTAAACTTCATCACGCGCAAGCTACCAGGAAACTCAGCACTCAGCTGCTTCGTGCACTTTGTGGCAATGTCAAAGCGTGCAGTATCCAGAGCAGCAACAATGACTTGCTCAAGAATTAAATGCCTTTCATTGCCCGTTTTATGGACTTTGTCCTCAAGCACAGCCACCCACAATTGTACTACATCCTCGCTGTGTCGGCTAGACTCCTCGCGCCATTTTCTGAACTGCTCTCGCACATCTGCAAGTTTTTTTTTTTTCACAAAACACAAATTTTAGTTTTATTAATGTAATTAGTAGCACCCTTATACATCACAAGCAAATAGGTCACGGAAATAAAATTTATTTAGCAAACATATAAGTTAATATGTAGATTACTTGTATTTTATATATTTACCTGACCAGCTCATTTCTTCGTAGTTCAGCGACATTTTTATTTCAACTATTTTAATTTATTAATTGGTATATTGTAAAAATATTGTACGATTTAGCAAACATCGATACATTTAAATGGTGCTGTCAAAAAAGTTTTTTGATAAATATTCTTATCGATATGTTTAACCGAAATACAGAACTTTTTGTTTCGGCTTAAATAAATGAATATTAATCAAAATTTAGAACCTACTTTCTTTTATTTTCCTGGTCGCAAAGTAAACTTATCCCGAACATATCGATATGTGTATAAATGCGATGAGTGTAAGTATCGATATGATTGAAAAAAGTAATCACGACCATCCATACAACATATTTGTTTACAACTAGCGGGAAACTTTAAATTTAAATGTTAAGCAAATAAATAAAAACGATCTAATTGAAGGGTCGGAAGAGGATATTCATACAAGATTTAATCACAAAGCATACAAATTTGTGGCTTTAGTTCTTAAATTCCAAAAAAATTCGAAAAATTAAACGAAAAAAAAAATTCCACACACGCGAATTTTCTCGTCGAACTTGTTTGATTCCACAAAATGTTTGTAGCTAGTGGAATTGTGAGCGAACGGTTTTATGGGTTCGCGAAGAATATTAACGACTCAAACTTGCTTGTGTTTGATCAGTCATGTTTGTTTAAAAATAACAGTCTACCCTAACTCACTCTTTCAAAGTTTCTTAAATATGTGTCTCTTCTTGCATATAGAACGTAGCCAAAGCGAAAATTCAAATCAAAATTCACAAGTAGATGCAAAAAATCTACCCGTGTGGGTGCGTCGCTCACAAGGTTTGTTTCGTCACTGAGTTTTAAGCCTACGGTAATGAGAGCGAGAGAGCAGCCAGGTCAGGTCAGGTTGCTTGACATTCATATCAAGCAATTAATTGTATATCATTATATACCGTTTGACGACTACATGCAATCGTTTTTTCTGAAATGAAAACAAGTTTCTTGCAATCTTTCACATTCGTTCGACAGCATGGAAAAGGTAACGTAAATTAAATCGCATAAAAAGTTAACTGATATTTTGATACGCATTTTTTTTGTAGTTTATATGGACGAATGAGAAAATCTTTCAGCTTATACAAAACGTGGAGAAGAAACCATGTCTTTGGCAAAAATGTGACGCGCATTATAAAAACAAACACGCCAAGGCGGCGGCAGTCGAGGAAATTGCTCTTTCGATATGTGTGCCATCAAGCGAAGCGAAGAAAAAGATTCGGAATTTGAGGACAAATTTCCGAAAAAAAATCGGTTGTAAATGCTGTTCTAAGCGGGGCAGCAAAAATAAAGAGGTTGCACTCACGATGCCTTTGTGCTCGATCAATGCTTGCAGGAATATTATAACGTCGTCTGGCTGCTCTCTGCAATCGCTTTGTGCAATTGTTTTCAAGTATGCAGATGCCTGCAAACTCATTGCTTGCACGAACTAAATTGCTCAGTCTGACGGCACCTTAACTGTTCGATGTTTTGTACGCTAAGAATATTGGTTGATGGGGTTTGATCGATTATATTCGTTAATTGCACGAACACATTTAAGCAAAACATTTAATTTGTAAAGATGAGCCGAAAATCAGCAAAGATGTTTTTCGCAACCTTATTGGGGGGAAAAAAAAATATTATTAGTGTATCTCGCATAGTGTTTATGATTTCAATCCTACTGCTAGTACCCACTCAAAAGTCCGGCAAATGAAAGAATCTGTTTTATTTTCAGCCAAAACCTAATAAGCATAAACATGATAAGAGTCTTAGGTATGAGCCAGATGCAGTGCAGCGGTTGAAAAATTCGAGGACGAGAGACGATGCAGATGTTTTTGCCGAAGGATGGGCTATAATCTTCAGGCAGTTATCAAGGGAACAACAAATTTTCGCCAAAAGAGGAATAGACGATCTTCTTATGCAAGGACAACTGAATATGCTTAAATACAGTAATGTAAAGCCACCCAAGTAACCTTTCAAAGCAAATACCATTTATCAGCGACCTAATCATTGATTCACCGATTGCGTCGCTCTTTTTCGTCAGTGAAAATTCAACACTTTGTTTGACTTTGTTATATATATACATACGTATATAGTACATATAATTTATTGATATATTGATATATTACCTTGCTCATATCTTATAATATCTATGACTAAAATAAACTACATGTTAAGACAATATTAAAATAATTTTGTTACCTTCAAAATAAACGACTTAAGCTCGTGAATTATGCGGACAAGTCGAAAAACCGATCGTTTGGCCATATTTTAACTCGCATTGTAGTACTCTCTCTCTCTCTCTCTCTCTCTCTAATTTTTGGGTGTACATTAGACATGTATTTTAATAAAATCTCATTGTTATTAGGATAGAATTATTTAATGCATACGAACGAAAAAATTAAAAAGAGCGCATGCTGAGGTTGTTACCTCATTATAATACCACCATGGCTATTACTGTGACACACAGACACATTGTCGATAATCGCAAAATATTGCGATACATGCGACTGTTATCGATGATGCGTTTATGTCTGCTCTGAAGAAAACAGTTTACGACAGCGGTTCACAGCACTAAAAATACGACACACTTATAGATGCTCTCATCACAAAAGGCAAACACACAAACTAACCGCACAATAAAATAACATTTTCAAGTAAAACGACAAACTGAAATCATTTGTCACATCACGTTTCATGTTAGCCGCAAAACTTTGAAGAGTAATTTGATAAAGAAAGTTATTAACGTGGGCTGTTTGCTTGTTTGATTCAAGGCATAAATGGTATTATTTGAAAAATTCCAGGTGCTTGACTTAAAGAACGGCATCCCACCTCTTTTTTAACGGGTAAGAGTCGGAAATACCCGAACACACAATGCCTCAACAAGAAATGGACTTACAACAAACATTTTTGGGCTTCGACCTGAGCACGCAAAAGGTAATTAAATTTGTCATACAAATTATTTTTAATAACTAAATTTCCGATGGTGAAGTTTTGTATGACATTGAAGGCTTCTTCTCCTCTGCTACGCACTGAGGCAAAGGAGTTTGCAATGTTATTGTGCAAGGTCAAATGGCCCAGCTCTAACAGCAAATTCTAATCAGCGACAAATAGCAAATCTTGGGTCTTAACCCTAAAAATTGCTTATCAAATGCAAATATGTTCATACATAAACAATAAACATGTATTGATGTAGGTAAATGCAAAATACTAAATATAAAAATAATAAAACTATTTGGGTTGTATGAAGCTTCACATCCCAAACAATGGGACGCCCAATTGATATGGCATTGGCATGAGACTACTTTTAAATTAAATCAACATGAATTTACTACAAAGCGTATCTAACTGGCAACGAATTGTTTTTTTTTTGTCAGCTTAAGGCGATTTTGCTAGGCTCTGATCTGAAAGTGGTTGCCACGGCCGAAGTTAAATTCGATAGCGATTTACCGGAATTTCGAACAACAGGTGGTGCCACTCCAGGACCCAATAAATTCGAGTCAGTAAATTTACATCGACTGTTTTGATTACTGTTTATAAATCGCTTTAAACTTCCTTAATTTTGCCAGGTTTTTTGTTCAGCCAGTTATGTGGGTCAAGGCAATGGATATTGTATTGGACCGTTTGGTAATGCAGGAAGTAGACCTGAGCACTGTAGCTTCTATAAGCGGATCGGCGCAACAGCACGGTTCATTGTATTGGTCAAGGCACGGCATTTCTGCTCTACAATCTCTGGATTCCGATAAGTTTCTGCATGCCCAAATTGATGACTCAGCTTTTGTGGTTAACAGAACGCCCATCTGGATGGACGCCTCAACAACGAAACAGTGTTTCGAAATGGAAACAGCCATTGGTGGGCAGACCGAAATGGTTCAGCTAACTGGCTCAAAATGCTATGCGCGCTTTACGGGACCACAAATACGAAAAATATACCAGCAACGCACACACGCCTACGAAGATGCGCAACGCATCTCGTTAGTAAGCAGTTTTTTGGCATCGCTGTTTCTTGGCGATGTGGCGGCCATTGATTATGCCGATGGCTCTGGCATGAACTTATTGGACATACGAAGCAAAACCTGGTCAAAAGCTTGCCTCAATGCATGTGCACCAGATTTGGAGGAACGCTTGGGACAGGCTGTCAGTGGCTTCGCTGTTTTAGGTAATGTCTGCGACTACTTTGTGCAGCGCTTTTGCTTTCCAGCTACATGCAAAGTCGTTGCTTGCACTGGCGACAATCCATCGGCTCTAGCTGGCATGCTTGTCGCCAAAGACTGGCTGAGCGTATCGCTGGGCACCAGCGACACGCTTATGATGAGCCTGCAAGAACCACCCAATCTAGAAGAGGGTCATGTGCTCTGCCATCCAACCGAAACGCATGAATATATGGGTCTTCTCTGGTATGTATACACCCGTTAAAAAACAAATAGGGTATTGTTGTCTAACATAACTTCATTCAATTGAGACACAAACATATTTAAAGCGGGTAGTTCAACCAATATTAAGACAGTTTTTTCATAAGCTAAAATGTTAGTCCAATAAGCTTTTAACTGAGATTTAAATGAAGTATGAATTTTAGATTAACTGTTATTTATTTTTTCGCATGATAATTTATTTATTTCTGTTTTAGTTTTAGAAATGGATCCCTTGTGCGCGAAGCGATAAACAAATCAGAGGCTAATGGATGTTGGGAAAAGTTTAATGAGTTGCTAGATTCAACGCCACGAGGCAACTTCGGCAACATGGCACTGCACTTTAGAGAAATGGAAATTATACCTAAGGCAAAAGGAACACTTCGATGGAACAAGGACATGCAGTCCAGCTCGCCTGATGCCGGAAAGGGAGTAATTAAGTAAGTATCCTGGAAAATATAAAAACTTAAATTGCGCACGTTAATGATATTAATTTCGGTTATGGGCAGATTTAGCTCCCCACAAATTGAAATTCGCGCCTTGATCGAGGGGCAAATGCTGCATCATCGCGCTATAGCAGAAGATATGGGCTTCCACTTTGGTAGTGAAACAAAAATTCTTGTCACAGGTGGCGCTTCAGTCAACAAATCCATTCTACAAGTAGTTTCTGATGTCTTCAATGCTCCCGTCTACAAGCAGGTAACTTGAAACAATTTTTTGATAGGTAACGCAAGGTAAACTTACGTCATTTATTTGCAGAATGAAAGCGAGGCGGCGCTTATGGGTGCCGCATATCGAGCCGCGTATGCATACTATGTAAATCAGAATGATCAGACGGAACCTATTAAAAGTTATCGCGACTACATCCTTAGCCAGATGCCAAACCACCTAACTATTGCCTGTGAACCAAATAAGGATAGTGGGGCAATCTATGAGCTAATGTTGCAACGATATCGCGATATGGCTTATGTCTTAGAAAGCCAATAATCTCACTGAGCCACAACTGAAACTGTAACTTTAAATAGCACCTGTGCACTTTAGGCACCACATTCCATAATCCAATTTTATACATATAAGACTTAAGTGCAATTAACAAAAATTATACTGTGATTAACCATTTTTTTTTATATTGATTGATTGCAAAAGCATTCACAAAAATAAACTTTTACATGGTGTAAAATATATGTATTGTTAAATGGAGCATAATCCAGCGCTACTTCTTGCGGCCACCGCGCTCCTTGACTTGAAGGTGGACCGTTGTACCACTGAGCAGATTGTAGAAGGCCATCGTATTGTTATCCTTGAAGAACATACCCTACAAAATCAAAACGCAGTTTGCTATTTAAAGTACAAGTGGCAATAGTGCGAACAAAAGCGCTGCTTACTTCATAGAATATTTTTTGTTTTGCAGGTGGCATGCCTGTATCGTCCTGCAGCTTGGCCTTTAGATTGGCGATAGGATCGGTAAGCGCTAAGGTGATGGCGATCATCTGACCATTAAGCTTCCATTCCGACTTGTCTGCGTTTGGAACCTGCACCTGTATGGTAACAGGACTCTAAAAGGTCCAATCAAAGTTTAACATTTAATAAACATTAGTCAAATATTGAATTTGGAAGATCAAGTTGTAATTAACCTTATGATTGGCAATGAACTCCGCCTCGGGCACTAGATTATCTTCGGAGCGTAACTTCTTAGTAGGCGGTTCATCCTCTACAGGCGCTAAGTCTACAGGCGGTGCAGGAGAAATCTGCGGAGGACCACCACCAGATGACATGCCCATGTAGCCACCGGGCCCTGAGCCATAGGGGGTTGCTAAAAAAAAAAATTAACTCAATAAAATCTGAATTAAAATTCTTCTATATATACATACGCATCATGGACGGTCTTTGTTGCATCATCATAACTGGATTTCCAGGCTGCGTCATATTGTGCTGATTATTTTGCTGCTGATGGTGTTGATGGTGCGACGGCGGCTGCTGCTGCGACTGGTGATGATGATGAGGAGCATGATGATGGCCACCACCACCTTGGTGATGCTGTTGCTGGTGGGAATGCTGGTTCTTCGAAGACGATGGCTGCGGCGGCGCTGATAGCGTGGCTTTATTACCCACAGGCTTGGGTCCGATTTTCTCTTTTTCTTCATCGTGCAGCAAACCTTTTACTTTGTGTATTTGATGTATTTGATCTTCGAGCGTTATATTGGCACGGGCTGCTCGCGTGGCCGCTTCAACGCTGGACGTATGACCGTCCCAGGTAACGCGATCATCCTTCTTCGTTTCTTCCTCCCCAAGTTTCTTTCCAATGACAGTTTCTTCATCGCCCACACCAAAGATATCTGTACGTCGCTCGGCCAACTGCTTCAAGCTCGCCTCAATGGCCGTTCCGGCTGCAAATACATTGTCCTGGTTGATCTTTTCAACAGTGTGCTTATCACGCTGCTCCACCCAGCGTGGGTCCAGAAGGCCAATGCGCATATGCTCCGACACTTTCGAGGCTGGGATTTTCTCGCCAGTGATCGGCGATATAAGATATTCGTCTGTAGTCACTGGTGCCGGCTTTGGTTGAGCGGCCTTTGGATCGTATTTTTTAACCACAACCTTGTCGTGCGTGGGCGGAAGCATGGGCGCCACAGCTGGCTGCATTTTAGTGGTTGGCGTTTCCTCATCACTAGACGCCTCGTCCATGTCCTGAACCTGTGTGTTGTCGCGTTTCGCACTTAAAGGCTGCCCATAAGCCGTGGCATTCTTCATTTGAATGCCAACCCGATTCTCCATTTGCGAGAGCTTAACACCTTCGTCAACTAATTGCACCTCATCCTCCTCATCAGACTCAATTATCATTTCAATGTCACCCTCTTCTTCCATTAATCGCTCTTCCATTAGCACGCGGGCGCCAACTTCGTCTGGGTTTGTTGGTGGTGGAAAGTTGCCGCTTTCAAATGGCTGATAGTCCACGGTTTCTACCACAACAAAATCGTGCCAGTCGATTTGCGCGTATGCCACACGCTCACGTTCGATTTTTTCTTCCTCGCGACGACGCTGAGCCTCCTGGTGCCGTTGCCAATTAGCACGATACTTGACCTGTTCCAGTACTTGAACCATACTGACACGACCGGGCGCGCTTTCAATGCGTAGCCTGCTCAGCAGATCCTTTGGAGGTATTAGTACTTTTGTGTACTGCTCCAAAAGTTTGGTAAAATACTGGAAGAGCGAGTGCTGCGGCCGTAGGAAATCAAATTGAAAATTTCTTTGTTCCCGGCTCATAAGATTGGTAAGAAATTGACGCCCATTTCGGGCGACAAATTGTGCTGTTAACTTAACAACGTCTCTGGAAAAACAGCACGAATTAAAAGTGGATTATTTAATAGTATAGCGATTCAACTTACAACTCCAATGCTGATATAGAAGGCGGATCAGCAATGAATTCAAATTCCGTTGGCGGCTCTTTTGGAACAAACTGCTGTTCCACAACTTGTTTTAACAACTCCTGTTGTCGCTGCTGGGCTGCACTCGAAACGGAAAGCTGTTTAATGGCAGTCACTGCGTTGCTTGTATCTAATGTGTCATTATTGAATAAAAATTATGTTTATTTTTAAGTATTTCTTTTATAATAATATACTTGCCGTTGCCTTCGCGAAACTCGTTAACTTTGTGCCTATAATAGGCATGATAGGGATCGCCTCCGTTTAAAAAATTAAATTTTGGGTTGCCCAGCTCGTTTTGCCGGATGCGTGCCTCAAACTCCGGTCCATTTCGAGCGACAAAGCTAGCAGTCTTGTCAACAATATCTAATTAGTTAAGTAATGCTTATTGAGTATTTTGGAAAACCTTTAAGGTGTGTAAATAAAAATGTTTAATTGAGCTTTAGTATTGTAAAAAGGATGCTTCTAACTTCCGGCGGCGGATATATAATGCCAATGATTGGCCCGGACATTGACTTCGATTGTTCATTGTTAAACTGTTCATTGGAGGCATCCGCTTCTAGTAAAGGCATTTCGACAAACTGCTTTAGAATTAATTATTTAATACTTATTTTAAAAAGATTTTATGAAAATCGCCTGTACGTCAACAAGAAAAGTCGGCAAAATCTAAAACAGTGTGACCAACTTTTGATATGACCAAAATACAATTTCTAGCGAAAGCAAATGCCACGATATTAATGTATTTAAGCATAATCCCAAAAAAATTAATAAATTGTTATTAAAATAAATACATTAGTATTAATAAGAAAAAACGTTTATTGTTTAAAAATGTGAATATAAGAAACCATTAGTTTATTTTAAGAGTCTAAGATGGTAACTTTAAAAATTTAGTACTTTTTTTTTGGGGTTATAGGCTGTGAATTCTTAAGATAATCAATTCAAAATTGGGTTATGAACTAATTTACGTATAATATATTAAATGAAGTTTACTAATTTATCATATCGAGATTATTATTGGTTGCTGTTAATCACATTGTCATTGACTTTAATCTTAGTTATTTTAATGCAAACGGTCAAAAAAAGTCATAAATTATTAAACAGGTTACATACGTTTTGACAATAAGTAATTATAGTCACTAAAAAAAGTTAATTTATTTTTGCTTTTTGACCTGTATAACAAAATTGATATTGTTGTGAACGTTGTGTTACAAGACTATCGAACTAAACAGCTGTACATCTTAATTGATTTAGAGTAATTAAAATGAATTAAGTTTTTGTGAACTTTCAATGGCAAGAAATCACCGAATAAATGACTATTTTTCATTTTTGTAATGCTGTTATGTACATGGTGTTAATCACAAGATTATAAGACGTTAAGTTAAAACCTCGTTATTTTGAAATCTAAGCTTATATTGCTTAATTGATTCGTGCATGTTATGGTATAATATTAAAATGTTTTTAAAATACCATCATAACAGCATCATGCATCGTTATTAACCAATATTTAAAAATCGACTGTGCTTGTGCTTAAGACTTTATTCCTTAACGACTGTACTCAGTTTAATCAATGGAAAGCAACATAGGTGGAAAATTATGAATCAGAGTAACATACGATCCACACAGAAAACGTATTCGTTGCCCTTGATTCATAAGCTTTTGTAAGTTTTCTAACTGCTAACTTGCTGCCAAACCAACCAAAAAGTATGTAAACCAAGAGAAGAAACCAGAGTTTCTCTCTTCTGTTTACTTTGAACATTTTTCTTGCTGACTAGCACCTACCGCCCCTGAACTGCTTGTTTTTTTTTTCGCTTATCCTTTGGATAACCGCTATGTTTGAATGTGCATTTAGTTTGTGTATGGATAGCTCATGCTTTGTCTCACGGGCTTTTGGCACTGGTCTGATGGTTATTTTGCTTTCAAGTGAAGTTAATTTGCTTCACATTTAAATTGCGAAAAAGGGTATTATGGTTTTGTGCAAAAGTATATAACAGGCAGAAGGAAGCTTCTCCGACCCCATAAAGTATATATATTCTTGATCAGTATCAACAACCGCGTCCATACAGCAGGGTATCGTCTAGTCGGGATTTCTCGACCGTCTATGCATGCATATCTGTGCGTCTATCGGGAAATAGGCAGAACGCAAACATAATAACAACAACAACACGTGCCGGTTGTCGTTGCTGAAACGCACACGCTGCTCAATGTGCTTTGAACCCCTTTATTACAATATTCAATGCAATTTTTAATATGTATTATTTTAATATAATTACCTTAAATGTAACGTATTTGAATGCAAAATGCGTTTATTTTATGGTTAGTGTTGATCCAAAAGTCGATCACCAATCACAGCAAAGTTATTAATTATTTACAAAATGTTATGTTAACAGAAGAGAGCAACTCTGCTTACCTCTCTTGGCTTACATACTTTTTGTTGATTTCCCCAGGAGCTAATAATTTACAAAATTTTATGTTAACAGAAAAGAGCAACTCTGTTAACATACTTTTTGATTTCCCCAGGAGCTAATAATTTACAAAATGTTATGTTTACAGAAGAGAGCAACTCTGCTTACCTCACTTGGTTTACATACTTTTTGGTAGGTACTAATAAGCAAGAAAAATGTTCAAAGTTAACAGAAGAGAGAAACTCTGGTTACTTCTCTTGGTTTACATACTTTTTGATGCTTATAAGCAGTTGCAACATAAAAGGAGCACAAAGAACTTTGGTCCTAGGCAAGCCTGTTTAAACTTAAAACACATGTTGGAAAAGAGCATTGTGTTTTGCCGCTAGTAAAATTTTAGACCTAGAGTCTTAAAGTCGGTTGCTGTCGACGGCAACGTTTATACTTTTTTTTTGTCGTCTTTCGGTTGACACTTTACTTTATTTAATGTTTTTATATTTTGTCACCCTCTATATATACTAATAATAAGAAAGAAAC
Source organism: Scaptomyza tumidula (assembly GCA_035044465.1). Classification (NCBI taxonomy): domain Eukaryota; kingdom Metazoa; phylum Arthropoda; class Insecta; order Diptera; family Drosophilidae; genus Scaptomyza; species Scaptomyza tumidula. The sequence goes on from JAWNNW010001012.1 coordinate 306,046, forward strand.
AAATTTGCAACAAAATCAGAAGCAGAAGGATGTGTGTGAACTGAATTAAATAATCTGTATATGCATTTAAAAGTAACTTCCGTGTTGATTTTTAATATCGGTTTGTATTACGCATGCTTTGAGCAAGTCTTGTGTGCACCGATTTGTGTTTATGTCTGTACGAGGGTCGGCTGAGAAGTACAGTTGTACAGAATTGTTCGGAAAAGATTTGATTAAACATTATCTTTAAGCTAATTGACCGAAGCAAATGATGTCCATGGCAATAAAAAAGGGCTGAACGATTTACGATTCAAATGAATGATTCAATAAGACAAAAAAGAAATAATGGAACTTAAAGTTACAACTCCACTAATAGGTCATGGACATGTGATGTACCTGCAGGCTTGTGGCTTAGCCTAGACAGCTAGATAATAGGTTGATAGGTTAAATGAAATACGGTCTCACTTTTTAAGGCTAACAGCTATTGTAAACAATATAACTGATTACAGAGATGGCTTAAAACTTATGAGTAATGTTGATAATATTGAAATACTCAAACTTTTAATGTTGGTATTTTTATTGGCCTGACTTATCAGCCAACCCTCGTTTGTGGTAGGTGGCTATTATAAACCTGTTTTGCACAAAATATCAAGCTTATATTTATATATGTCTTTATTTATATAACTCACATATTGTGTGTTTTCTGATCAGCATATAAATCGCCAATACAATTGGGTGTACCTTATATAGCCAAAATTTTTTTTTCGAATTTGTGATCACTTGTCCCATAGTGTTTCTACCTACCTTATAATAATTTTAACTCAGCGAATAGCGCTCTTAAAGTTGCGTGTGTGCGCGCATACTGCATACTTCAATGTTTCATATCTCCAGAGCTTGATAACTGACTTTAAAATAATTGCACAGATTGTCATTTTTTCGTCTAATGTTTCAAACGCCGGCTCAAAGTTTCCTATATTCACGATTTTGTTGTTATTGATTCCATGTGTACACCGGAAACAGAAAGAATTATCGAACATTAAAGACAAACTATTACTGCCTAGGATTAGGCGAGCTTTAGTTCCAAATCTGGAGTCTCTAGCTCTTATAGTCTCTGAGATCGACGCGTTCATACATACGGACAGACAGACAGACGGACATGGCTATATCGACTCGGCTGTTGGTACTGATCAAGAATATATATACTTACTTGGGGTCGGAGATGCTTTCTTCTGCCTGTTACATAATTTGGACAAAATCATTATACCCTTTTTACCCATTTTTAATGGGTTTGATACGCTTTGTTTCAAAAAGAATTCGATTATTTAGTAGTAACTGACGATTAAAGAGTATTGCAAAGACAATCTCTCAACGGCATCTTTGTTCTCTCTCTAGAGAATCCGCTTCACCAACTGGCTTCAAATGTGCTCAATCAGCTGATAATGACAGAGAGAAGCTCAGCAGCAGCGTTTTGTGTTGTGATTTGTAAGTCGCTCAGTAGTAAACGAATCATCCGCGAGTCTGGGCGAAGCAGCTTGAGCTGAAGCGCAAATAAATTTGTTATCAGTAAGAGTCAGCGATGCGGTTTTAGTTGTCTATTAATTTGTGACTGTGCCAATAGATTAAAGCTTGTTTTCGTATTTAATTTTTGTAAATCACAAGCAAGACAAAGAGATTTATAATGCGAATTTATTGCTTCTGGCTGCCCGCTTTCGTAATACTGGTGGCGTCAGCACCCGAACCCAGTGGATGTGCGCACATTCCCGAATTTCGACAATGTAAGTGCCATTTTATAATTAGCAAAGTGTTCATTTTGCGTGATACTTTTTTTTTTGTTGTTGACTCAACTCATTACACATAACATTATACAAAGGCATTAGTAGGAGCTACATTACAATTTATAAAATGTACTTATTTCTTCAGGTCAAACGCGTTCGTGCTCGTGATAGAAATACTTATGCTGTTATGAATGTGCAGATTATATTAATTTATTTTTTTTTTTTAAAGCAATTCATTCGCGGAATTTTTCCCAATTGAGCATATGCCCAGCAGGAAAAGTTTACACTTTGCTAATAAGAATTCTTCATAGCGAATTTGTATAAAATTGTATAAGTAGAACAATCGTTTCGTTATCCACTAAGAAAAAAACCAATTTCCATTAATAACAAGAGTTGATTTTTCAATCACATAGTACAATCATGTTCCTTTCGTCTCGAATATCAATCAGTAGGAATAAACTTTATTCCAAGCAAGTCTTATATACATATTTATTATACCGAGCTACATTTTCTTACAAACTTGTCTGGCGAAATTAGATATTTGTTTTGTCGCCTGTAAAAAAAGTAACTTGTAACTTAACAAATCGCCTTATACTTTGTGAAAGAACGAATTTTAAGTATTTATAACTTTTGAAATTAAGTTCTCAATACATTTTTTATTTTACAGCAACCCGTTCACCATTAAGCAAGGATGAAATAGCATATTTAAACGAAATATCGGCGGCGCAATGGGTGGACTTTGCAGCTTCAGGGATCGATTCAATCAATCGGCAAAAAAGGTTGTATTTATTTTCCATTTATTCAACTTATTAAAGAAGAGAAGCGAGAAAAAGAAGAAAGATCATGAGAGTATTGCGGTAGATAATACGTTCGCAAAAATATATATATAGGGCATAGGAGGTTTCTAAAGTTACCTACCATATTATTAGTATAAGAGGTATGTAACTTTAGGAACGTATAAGCTAATGGATTCGTGACGACTGTCTTTCTTTTTCTCTCTATATCCCTTAATAAGAAGAATAACTAAATCATAAAAAATATAAATCTGTTTAGGTTGGAGGACAATCTTTTAAGCTCTGATATAACCGTCCTCAATGGCAGTATCTCGCATGCTCAGTTGCTGGATACACTACCAAATGAAAAGTCAAAGTTGGATAGTGATATTGCTCTCAAGATCCTTAAGGCCAGTCTCTTCGTTTACAACAGCAAGTGCGTCCCAAACGGCATCCGTGGGGAAGACTGCCGTGCATACCTGGAGACAGTGTCACTACCCAAAGGCAGCACTCTGCAAGCTGAGTGCGAAAGATTGCATCACAGCCCACGTACCGGTCACCATGCCTTTAGGCGACTTCTTTCGCGTCACTACAGGGATGGGTTCCATGAGGTGAGCACAGTATTATGCTTCTTTCAATGTCAAATTTACTGGAATTGTTTTACTCAGATGTTTAGTGAGGATAACTTGCCCGGCGCTTGGCCTATAAGTATGGCTTTGTATGATCAGGAGGATGCGGCGGAGAAAACCACTTTAAGGACAATGAGCCAAAAAGATGAGAAAAGCCAAAACCTTAATTTAGTTCTTGTTCAGTTTGCGCAGTTTGTCGAGCATGATCTAAGCAAGACCGTCGCCCAGTCAATGAGTATAAGCCGCGTCATTTGAATCACAAGAAAGCAGCTTTATTAAATTTTTATATTTTCAGGCAATGGAGCTCCGATTGAGTGCTGCAATCACAATCAAAACAATCTACAGCCCCGCTTCCATCATCCACAGTGCGCTCCAATTCTATCCAAAGAGGAGTACGGTTGGCCAAACTGCCTCAGCTATGTGCGAAGCGCTCTTGCTGTGGGCGGGAATTGCAACTTTGGCGCTGCTGAGCAGGTGGGTTTAATAAAAACTTCAATCAGTTAAATAAATAATCAATTGGATTCTTGCAATTGCAGCTCAATCAAGCCACTGGTTTTTTAGATCTGTCGCAGCTTTATGGTTTCACAGATAGCGCCGAGCGCCAAATGCGAACAATGTCCAATGGTGCATTAAAATCTAGCTCTAACGGCAACTTACTATCGATGACCTCAGACAAAGATGGACACACCTTCTGCGCATGGGGCAGCATGGCAAATGCAACTACTTGTTTTGTAGCCGGTGACTCACGTGTCAACAGCAACCCCTTCTCGATCGTTGTTTACACAATCTTCATGCGCAACCATAATCGAATTGCTGCTGAGCTATTGGCACGCAACAAGGACTGGAATGACGAGCATTTGTTCCAAGCAGCCAAGGCTATCAATGTTGATATTTATCGGCGACTGATAATGAAAGAGTGGCTGCCTGAGGTGTTGGGTGAAAGCATCGCTTCAAATGTTCTTAACGCTCCGCCACCAGCAACTGCTGGCCAACAACTTTCTGAGGTGTCGAATGAATTTGGCGTTGCTGCCATTCGTTTCTATTTCTCAATGTTGCCCAATGTACTGCACAATCTGGCAACTGACAATGAAGTTAATTCAAACACGGCGAACAAGTAAGAAGATACGCTAATTTGGATACCCGGTGTTCAAAAATAGTTAACAACTAATTTTTGTATGTGTCAAACAACAGATATAACTTTATTACCAAATCGTAAAAAATCGATTGAATTGGTTTAGCCATGTCCGTTCTGTATAAGCGTATTTTTGACAATATGGCCAAAGGCTTTTCTGCATTTAATGCCAAGAATATTGCAAATACTGATTTATGCGGTGTTAACAAATGCTTTTACCAGTCATTTTGGCGTCAGAAGTTTCTAATAAGATTTCAAAAAAAGAAACTATTTGTCCCCTTAAGAATAATCGTCTCTTAAGTGTTCTAATCCTATTTTTCGTACGACTTTAGCTTTCAAAACTTGAACAACTTGGTACTGAAAACAAATAAGCTGCCTCAAGGCGAGAAATCCGACTAGAAGATATTCTGAATCCTTACCTTAAACCGTATACCGCTTATCAGGCTTATTAAAATCAACAGACGATTTCTCAGGGACAAAAAATAATGTCTTGATTATTACAAAAAAGTTCTAACGAGTAGTATTAGTGTCTCTCTCTTAAAAAAACTTTTCGGGATATGACATGCCCTAAAACATTTAAAAAACCGTGTTATTTTAATTTTGTGTTAGAATATCTCGAAAACTTATCCAACAAAAAAGTTTGTTGCAAGTTTCGTGTGTGGGAGGTCAAAATTCATAAAAAAAAAGTTAACTGAAACGCGAATTATTTTTATTTTGTTGCATTGTTTTATGTACCACTTATGATTAAAAAAACGTTAGTTAGCAAATCTACCTAATTTATAATTTATTTCTTGATTGCAGCAATGTGCTGCCACTAACAAACCTGTTTGAGCTCAAAAACGAAATATACAAGCCCCGACTCCAGTATACATCAAAAAAACTGACCGATATTTTGCAGAGTCTACTGCACGAACGCGCCATGAAAATGGATGCCTCATATGTGGGAGCAGTAAGTATTTAACCATGGTTTATCTTTTTTAGGAAATTCCAACATTTGCAACATTCTTCGTTGCAGGTTGTGTGGCATGAACAAACAAAACCAACACATGCCGATGTCCTAGCATTTGACATACAACGAGGACGTGACCATGGCCTGCAGCCCTATTACAAATATCTGGAGATGTGTGATGGTAACAAAAAAATTTCTGGTTGGAGCAATTTTGAAGCCCTTATTCCAAAGGAGGTATGACCCATACACACACCAAGATACTCATCTGATAAACAATCGGCTAAAAATATTAAGTTGCAAATAATTTCCGTTTTTAAAGTTCACAGCTTAAGATAATCAATTTTGCTTGTTTATGTTATTTACTCTTTAAGCTCGTCGAAAAACTAAAGAAAGTTTACAACAACTGGACCGATGTAGACCTTATAGTTGGTGGTATTTCAGAACAGACTTTTAACGGAACTGTAGGGCCAACATTTGGCTGTATATTGGGTAAGATAACTAAGTATAATGTGGATTTAGTGAGCTTCAAACCTTTCTCCTTTCAGCTGAGCAATTCTCAAAAATTCACCAACGTCATCAGGAGCAGCAGTCCCCCGCAGGACGCCAGGCATTACTAAAGGCTTACAGTAACATTAACGGTACAAAACTGTTATGTTTGAACTCCGACATGACGGCAGTGCCGACAAATATCTTCCGATTGCAGTCCAATAGGTAAATGGTGCTCATTACGCTTATTGCAAACCGCAACTCACGTGTCAACAGCAACGGCTATCAGTAAGACAGGTGGCACTGATTCACACTGCAGTATACAAGTTGATTTGCTTTTGTTCTAAGTTCAAGGAGCTCTGCGATAAGCGGGCCTAACGTTATTTTATACATACATATACTTTCATATATATTGATCGATTTCTTTCAATTGTAGCAATCCCCTGGTAAATTGTACCGATGTGGAATAACTTAAAAAAAAATTATACCAAGACGAACTTAGATGATCTGACCAAACAACAATATCATTGGAATACCGTTTGTCTAGTGAACAAATATGATAACTAATTAAAACAAAAAAAAACCATGTTTATGTATGTATTTGAATGAATATTTGAGTTCTTTATGTTAAATGTTTGATTTGGATCCACATTTCAAATAGTTCAAATGGTAAAGTACAGTTTTGCAGAAGTGAACAAGTAAGAAGGCTCTAGTCGAGAAATCCCGACTAGACGATACCCTGATCCCTAAACTTTATGCGTACAGTCAGTGCCTGCAAGTATGTGTGTGCGTGTCTACGTGCATACTGCATACACAACTTCAATGTTCCATATCTTCGGTGTTTCTTAACCGATTTCAATAGATCACAAATTGTCATTATTTTGCTTGATGTTTCAAAAGCTGTCTCAAAGTTTTTTTTAAATTCAAAATTATGTTGTCATCGATCCCAAGTGTATATCGGAAACGGGATGAGTTATCGAACACAAACTTGTGGTGCCTAGGGATTAGGTGAGCTTAAGTTCCAAATCTGGAGTCTCTAGCTCTTATAGTCTCTGAGATCAAATCGGACAGACAGACAGACGGCTATATCGGCTGTTGATGCTGATCAAGAATTTATATACTTTATGGGGTCGGAGATGTTTCCTTCTGCATGTTACATACATTTGCACAAAACCATTATACCATTTTTCCCATTTTTAATGGGATCAGGGTATAAAAATCAGGTTCTATAAATATGGCACATGTCTAGCAGAATGTTTTTATACCCTGATCCCATTAAAAATGGGAAAAAGGGTATAATGAAGTTGTGCAAAAGTATGTAACAGGTAGAAGGAAGCATCTCCGACCCTATAAAGTATATATATTCTTGATCAGCATCGAAAGCCGAGTCGATATAGCCATGTCCGTCTGTCCGTCTGTATGTATGAACGCGTCGATCTCAGAGACTATAAGAGCTAGAGACTCCAGATTTGGAACTTAAGCTCGCCTAATCCCTAGGCAGTACAAGTTTTTCCGATTTTCGATAACTCTTCCCGTTTCCAAAATACACTTGGGATCGATAACAACAAAATCTTGAATTTTGAAAACTTTGAGATGCAATTTGAATTATAAAACAAAATAATGAAAATCTGTGAAATTTGTATTAAAATCGGTTAAGAAACACCGGAGATATGAGACATTGAAGTTGTGTATGCAGTATGCAGTATGTGCGTAGACACACACACATACTTGCACTAGCACTGACTGTACGCGGAAAGTATAGGGATCAGGGTATCGTCTAGTCGGGATATCTCGACTAGAGCCTTCTTACTTGTTCTTTATAAACGTTTGTATAGCCTATATATCATCGAAATTTCAAGAAATTTGTAAAATCATTCCACTTTCTACACAGTTTTTACTATCTTATTTGCTAATGCGGCCGTCGGGGAGTCTCATATGCGGCAATATATTCTTTCTTTGTGTTGGTTTGTCGATCTCATAGACTGTATGAGCTAGATACTTTAGAATTGGTATAACGTACTTAACTTTTTAAACTAGGTTTTTTCGTTAACTCTGTTAGTACTTTGTCAGGATCAGTTAAGATCTGCGGTATCTTCTACTCAAGTCTATTCACAAGCGATTCCTTATCTGAAATAAATTGCAGTAAATAAAGCCACCTTAAAGAAATTGAAGGTATGAGTAAATTTTTGTTGCATGGGCTTTTGACTATGGTTTTTCAAGTAAACGATAATTAATTTGCGTGACAATGAACGTCGTACAATTCTCTCAGTGTACGTGTATATATTGAAATACATTAATCTATGTATGCATTTAAAGGTCATGCGTATTTTTCACATAATTCCTCTTTATATGTTAACATTAAGTAACGGTTTTTTCATTTGAAAGTGGATAAAAACGGGTTTTTAAAATAATGGTTCAGTCATGGTAAGAATATGTCGTAAGCTTAAAAGCTTTACATATTTTTAAACAATAATAATAAATTAATAAATGATTTAAAACTGGCTCGAAACACCGTTAGTAATTCATGAATACAAATTGAAATTGGATTTCAAATTAATGCTGATTGTGCCCATAACACACATGTGCTTAAGATTTTTACAATCTAACAAGTGACAATAAAAAACTTGAAATCAGTTTGAGCTACATTATCAATGTGTGCATAACTAATGGCGCAATTCAGAAAGTGATGAATTTCTGCAAATAAGAGTAAAATAATTAAAGGACGGAGGCAACACAGCTTAGACTATGACTCTTTCTTTTTTAATCGCTGTCTAAATAAAAAAGTACATATTTTATTATCGTTCAAGCAATCGTTTATATTTTTAAATAGTTTTGTGGATTTTGTAATGTCAACTTTAACTTTCGATATATTTCTTAGCCCTCTTGTCTTAAAACCCTTAAAGGGTTACTCCCACTTGCAGCAAATAGAGTATTTTTCGTTCACCGATTTAAACGCGCTTAAGTTTTTAGTTTAAGTAGCCAACCCTTATATCTCAGTCAATTTTGATCGGATTGACTTTGATTGTTAGTTTTACTTAACAAATTCATGAAAAAAAAGTAATCTAAAGATCCAAAGATACAAGTGCAGGATCCCTTAAAAAGATGAATGAATGTTTGATACAATATACTATTTATTACTTCCAGTTGGTTATGGAGAAGAAATAAAATGTAAGTAATAACAGCGTTAGTTAATATTGTAAACAAATCACTAGTGTTTTGTTCTAGTCCAGTCGTCAATACTATACGTATACGTGAAGTAGTAGCAGATTTTTTTTTGGTTGGGAATGTTTGTATACACATATCAAGTTAAGAAATATATGTACATATGTATATGCGTTCATAATGTTAATTAAAGCGAACTATCGTGTGATTGCGAATATATACATATGCATATGTACATGTACATAGGTATGAAAGTACTGCCAATAGGCACCAGCACAGAAGAACAAAATACAAAACTTGCAATGCAAAGCAATATCAAAAATGTTGATAAATAAAAGTCTTTTTCATACATATAGAGCTCCGATAAGATTTGCCTAAAACAATTTCGAGCAATCAATTAATAGTCGGTGTGCGGGGAGAATTCTGAACTGATAACGCTCCATTGCCCATTGTGTCATTGGCAGTTAGTTCAAATTGGAAACGCGTTGTGTCGAGAGTGGAAGTTTTTGCAGAGCAGAGCAAAGTGAGCTAATAGATCGTTTAAGGTAATGCATTGCTCATCCCGTCTACGTGTTTTAGTATTCTAAGCTATTTACGAACGCCTGATAACAAGAAAAAAAATAATAATAACAGATGTACACACTAAATAAATCTAGATTTGAAAGATAAAGACGCGACTCCGCTCACAAAGAACATGGAATTCATACTATCGCCCATATGTCAGTGAATATGATGTCATGCCTTCAATAAATTCTTGATAAATAATAAAATATAATGAACTTTAATCATGGACTATAAATGTGCTGATTTACCTTAAGTTATGGAGTTATGTAACGCGCATTTAATGTAGATTGCTTCATTTGTAAAGAATTTTCTACCAAACTTGCGCGATAACGGAAAAACTGTGGCACTTATAGTAAGGTGCAAAACCAAAAAGCAGGCGCTGAAATTGCGTTTATCTTATCAGCACAAAAATTCACCACATTTACAATCTCGCCGGTGAATTATACAAACTACCACGCATACACACGCAGAAATGTATTTTTATACGGACGAGCTTTCATTTATAATACGATTCTATAGTTCTAATTGATTTTTGTAATAGACATTTATTTCAGTTCGAATGCAGTTGACATGGGGGAAACGCTCCCGTAAAACCAAAAAATACTTTAGTTCAATTTCAAAATGGTTAAACCGAGCAACCGAACTTTAAAACACTTTCGATCCGTAATGGTGACGCAAAGGTGAACTTAGTGATATCAAAATATTTAAATTGATTTCAATTTGTCTTTTACCAAAGGAAACGAAAGATACGAAAGATAATAAAGCATATGAATCAATCAAAGTATTTTTTGTTGCAATTATTTTTTTTAAACTTTTTAAACTTGTAAGATTAAAACCAAGTGCATGAGTAAGTTTGTATCGAATGAAAGTTAAATGACAATTTGATATTTATATTTTAATGGCACAGAAACCTAAACACAATTTTATTTTGCACACATTTATTTTGCCGTTCAATACTTTTGCTCAAAAGCAGTGGACGAATTATTATTATTATTTTTATTTGGTTTGTACCTATTAGTATATAATCATATACTTGAAAACGGGAAGTGTTTACGCCAATTTGAAAATCAAAATTAAAACTTTAAATAATACATTTTTAAATACATATGAATGCATGATCGTCGAATACTAGTTGTTTGAGCACTCAATTTGATTGATTGATTTATTAATACTTCTCTCTTTTACTAAAAAACATTATTAGAATTGTATTAAAATATCCGGATTAAACTAAAACCAATATTTTTCCACCACTATAGCTCTAATGCTTCTTAATGTCCCGACATAGGTTTGCAGTGGTAGTAAATCCTTATAATTAATAATTTATCTTATGTTGTTTTTTTTTTTTGATCTTTAATAGTATGCTGCGAAACGGCTATGATACCGGACCGAACTCTAGTGATAAGTACAATGGAGGCTACGAGGACGATGTTCATAAGCCTACGTATGCATTGGATCACTTGGCCACCTTTAAGCTGAAAAATGAGGCTGAAACAAAACAGCCGAAAGATAAAATGAAACTGCTCATTGAGTTAGATAAAACAGGTGGCATTTGGCCACATAAAATGTATATGAGCTTTAATGGCCAATGGCTTGTCATGCTTGATAAGGACATGAAAGAAATCGAAAATTTTCCGGGTAGTCTGATAAAAGAGCCAACAGCTTTTATTAGTGATGATCCAATGGAAACTTATAACAACATTTTAATTTTCTCTGTGCCGGGAATCTCCTTGGGCAATACTGAAATGCATATATTTCAAGTGAGTAAAGATGGCATTTATTTATTTATGACAGTTTCGTATACCAAGCCTCGTTTTCTTAGGTCAGTGATGTAAACTCGGTACACTTGGTAGAGGACCTGCGTCTCCTTAGCAGCGGCTCGACAGTCACACTGGACCGAAACAAGACGCCCATTATCTTGCCCAGGCCGGAACGTCCAGTTAATCATCAGGCCAAGGATCAATTTGGAATTGCAGCGGCAGTGGCGGTGATTGCCGCTGAGAAAAACGCACAAGACCGTGATCAAACCGAACGCGATGTTCAGGTTCTTAACCACTGCTTGTAAGTTGTTACACCGAAGGGAGAAGAGGATCTTGTTGTATGCCTGTAATTCTATAAGAAACTAATTTTTAAAAATTCGATTATTTAAGAATTCCAGTTTACACGTAATATTTTTTCGTTTCTCAACTCTTTTTAAATTGCCTTATCGTAGCGAGGATGTGGAGCGATTTATAGCAAGATTGCACTATGCTGCCGAAGCGTTGCATGAGCTAGAGTCACGTAAAAATCAACATAATCCCCATGGAGAAGGACTGCTGGTATTAAGATCGCGTCCACCAATCGAAAGCGAATTCTACGATATTTTAGCTAAAATCAAACTGGCGCTCAATTATTCGGTTAAGTTGCAAAACCATTTTACCAAAAGCACTGATCCCTTGCACAATGTCTTCGTTTCCCTCCAAACGATTGTGAATGTTTGTAATGATGTTTATGCTGGCGCTCGTATACCAGAAAGCGTTGTAAATCCTCTATTAAGACGAGAAACAGTTGGATTTTTGAATGGTGCTCTTGATTCGAATGAAAAAGACCTGTGGATTAGTCTGGGCCCAAACTGGACCGTACCTAAGGATCAGTTCAAGGACCACAAAGGGTCATACCATCCCATTTTCTATGATGATTGGTCGCCAGACTGGATTGTCGATGAGGAGGTTCAGTATTTAGCGCCTGCACTGAAGAAAACGCAATCACCCAGTCCAGGAAGCAACCGCACCTGGCTTAGTCGACTACAGAGCCGCAATGTTAATATTGCAGAGGTTGCTTACAACAAATCGGCTAACAATGATAGGGAACTGAATGTCACGAAGGGCGAATATTTAGAGGTACATACATTTCCAAATTTAACATATTTATTTGACTGGCGTTCTTATATACCAAACAGATTATTGACGACTCCAGAAAGTGGTGGAAGGCTCGAAATTCTTTTGGAAATATTGGCTACGTTCCGCACACTGTGCTAATTCCCTACAATTTCGAACATGGAATTAATCGAAATGGACATGATAATGAGTCTTTGACTTCAGGATCGTTTGACAACGGCGAAGGCGAGGCGAACAATCCGCTTTATCGCAATACAATGGCACTGTATGTGCCGCCAGCGGATCGTGAGTCTCAGCAACCGTTGGGTAACTCTAAAAACATGCCTCGTTCCTACTCAATGCCAAATGTTCCAGTCCCACCGCCGATGCCACCAAGTGATAGCCAAACACCTACCCCGAGTGGCACATTAAAAAAAAATATGGCTGCTGCTGGAGCCCTTGCAGGTAACCGATAAAATTTGCATGCCTAAACAACCTATAAAACCTCTGAATCTTTGTTTTAGCTATGCGTGCTCGCAACGACTGCGACGCCGACGACGAAGCCTATCTTATGCAGAGTGTTGTTAATGATGAACTGCAAGGTATGCTGCAGCAGCGACAGCAGCGCAGGGACCTCGAAATACTTAAAACACCCGAAATATACATTAACCAGAATTCTAAGCCAAAGGAGGTAGAGGAATGGCTCCGTGGCAAGGGCTTCTCTGACAATATTATTAAGCGACTGCACACGCTTAACGGTGAGGAAATATTTGGGCTTTCGGCACATACAATTGAGAGTTATTTTGGGCAGCGGGAGAGCCGTCGACTTATTTCACAAATTGTGCTACAGAAAAACTTCTGTGAGGTAATGCTAACAAAGTTGAAATTGTTAAGGCTATCCACTTATCTAATATAAATTTATTTATTGTCTTTGCAGTACAAAACCATTCGGTCGTCAGAGCTTTCAGCTAAACTAGCTCGTGCTAGGCAAAAGGCAGATCAACCCAATGAGGTATTTTAGGTAGCCCTATAGTACCTCTGTATCTACTTCGAGGGCAACTTATTATTATTACTTAAACGCAATTTCATTGTACATTGATTTCAGTTCTTAGAGTTGCAAAAGAACCCTCTTAGTTGTGTCATTAAATTATTTGTAATGTTTTGTTCATTTATTTTAAAATATTCCCATACATGCTTAACATATATATGTAAATAAAATTAAAAACTGTATTTTCTCGTTTTCTTTCGTAAACTTAAGCCCCAATGCACATTACACATGTACAACAAGCCTGTTGCTATCTACACTCAGAAAGAATCACACGAAAATAGCGAATTTTGCAATACGCTTTTTATACCCTGATCCCATTAAAAATGGGAAAAAAGGGTATAATGAAGTTGTGCAAAAGTATGTAACAGCCAGAAGGAAGCATCTCCGACCCCATAAAGTATATATATTCTTGATCAGCATCAACAGCCGAGTCGATATAGCCATGTCCGTCTGTCCGTCTGTCCGTCTGTCTGTATGTATGAACGCGTCGATCTCAGAGACTATAAGAGCTAGAGACTCCAGATTTGGAACTTAAGCTCGCCTAATCCCTAGGCAGTACAAGTTTGTTTCCGATTTTCGATAACTCTTCCCGTTTTCGATATACACATGGGATCGATAACAACAAAATCTTGAATTTGGAAAACTTTGAGATGCAATTTGAATTATAAAGCGAAATGATGACAATCTGTGAAATTTTTATCGAAATCGGATAATAAACACCGGAGATATGGGACATTGAAGTTTTGTATGCAGTATGCAGTATGCGCGTACACACACACACACATATACTTGCAAGCACTGACTGTACGCGTAAAGTATAGGGATCAGGGTATCGTCTAGTCGGGATTTCTCGACTAGAGCCTTCTTACTTGTTATATATGAAACGCAAATCATTTTGATGTGGCCATGTTGATTTAACATATTAAAACTGACATATGAATAAGAAATATATTAAAATCAAACTTCGTGCAATTCAAAATTTTATGTTATAGTTATTTTAACGTTAAATTTTATTAAATCCGATACGCTCATATTCAAAAAAATCCAAAAATTTAATTCTGAAACTTTTTATATTAAGAATAAGTATGATCCGTTTTAAAATATACACATTTATAGAGAAAACTCGACCAAAAGATACCCTGAACACTTAACCTTACACAATTGAAGTTTATTTAATTTATTTAGCATGTAGTAGCAAGCTCAGGCAAACGCGGGGAATACAGATCTGGCCCAGAAATCAGAGACTTCGATTAATCAGATTAATCAATTGGTAAAATTTGTGTCCGTTAAAAAACCTTTTAACAACTCATAAAAAAGATTACTGATTACTTTTACGCCTATCCTTTATGTCTCATATCCCTCACAATGCTGCAAAGTGTGGATTTTAATCGATCGGATAAAAAGTTAAGGTTGGGGAATTCTTTCATAAACCATATATGTTTCTAAACTGAAGGTGAGTAACTGGTAGAACGCAACGTCTCCCAAATATCTTAATAAAATAATTTACAGGCATCTTGCATTGCTTTTTTTAAATAAACAGTAATCCTTAGTTATAATGTGAAGAGCAAGGAAAGACGTTAGGGTGTTGCATTTATATACGTAGTTGCCAAATATGTTAAATTGCTTTAGTAATCACAACATTTGGCCATTATTATGTAAGGCAGTCGCAACTAGTACAAACATTCGTAACATTTTCGAAAGAAAAGCTTTCTAGGTCACAGACGAAGTTTTCATACCTTGATATTGTCATGATTTGTCGTCACAAAGGCAGCACTCCGTAAAGTCCGGCGAGGTTAAAAAGTACATATAATTGTGTTTGTTTGTCCAAATGTTTTGCTAGTTTTTGTTTACCTTAATGTTACACAAATGTCATCTGACACAGTTTATCAAGCATTACTCGGCGGGTTCTAGCCAAAAGTGACAGACCAATGGACCAATGGACCAATGGTGTTGCACACATTCTACGTGAAAAACAACTAAAAAATTTATATAAATTGATCTCATTCAATAGTAGTCACAACAACTCCCCCATCCCTTTCAAAACGACCGCTGCTATGAGCATAAATTAGAGCACTGCGAAAAAAATCAAGCTAGCTTCTTTGATTTACTACACGCTCGCAGTTGACGGCAGCGCTGCTGCTGCTGCTTTTGCTGCTGGCCTGCAACACGCTGCTAGCGCTGAACTGGCTTGAAGCAGGCACGTTATGTTCGACTTTGGCGCTGACGTTGTGCAGTCGCTGCGAGTACCGAAGTCATACCGATTTGTTATAAAAGCACCAAATCCAATAGCAGCCCATTTAGTTTGCCACCAACAGTATCTCGAAAGAGATTTACCAACGAATTAACCGCTCAGTCAGTCGTCATATAAATCCAGTACTGGATCCAATGAGCAGGTGTCGTTGAGTTGTGAATGAGTAGCTAATTAAGCTAAAAATTTTTAAATACTAGCAAATCAATATTACTCAGTCGGTAATACATACATGGTAATATTGTTTGCTCACCGTAGCGTGGAATTCGCGATTTCGATTTGGTAATTGTTCGATTGTAAATACTGTGCTCGTTTCGTCTTGTGTGCAATTTAAAGTGAAAGATTTACCAAAGTTCGCGCACAGATTTAATTCAATAAGAAGGAACGTTTCAGCATGGTAAGAGATAAAGGTTAAGTCTTAATGCAAGCACAGTTAAAAATGAATTGCGACAAATACAATTTTAAAATATTAATTTTGTTTAACTAATTGAAAATCATTAATATTGGAAAACTTGAAAGTTGAGCACCTACAAAACTCTTTTGCACAACTCTAATTAAAACGATTGAATGTAGCAAAAACTACTGTGCACTCTCGATATAGTGAACACTTCAAAATAATTAAAATTTGCTTCTTTAATGTCAATCTGATACACTTGTATTTTGAACTTTAAAAAAATTCAACAAAGAAAACAATATTTGGATATTTAATAAATAAAGAAATTAGCATAAATAAAATTTTAATTGGCTTTGCAAACGTGTATTTATTAAAGACTTGTTTACCGTTTAATTGCGTTAAACGTAAAATATTTACTTAAAAGAGCGTACTGCGCTTGTTTTTAAGTTCAAAATAATAATCTTTGTGATATTATCGGCGACATGGAAGCTGGATCAACTTTCTACATCACATTACTTTGTTTTGTGTAGGATCTCTTTCTAATGCAGCGGTCGGGGAACCGGGGTTAATTACCCCAAATGGGGTAAAATTTAAATATCCTGGGGTAATAATGAAACTTTTGTGAGTTAAGTGTATATATATTATCAATATGCTATTTTATAACCCTTTTTTTGCTCTTCGCCATGGGCTAATGTCAACTTTTACAATTATTTGGGTTAATGATAAAAAAGTATATATTTTAAATTTTCTATTCTATTAACCTTTTTCTTTTTACTCTTCGCCATGGGGTAATGTCAACTTTCACAACAATATTTGTGGTAATGATTAATGACCGCTGTTCTAATGGAACAGCTATAGGCATAGAAGCTGGCTCAGTAGCCCATGCATCCTTTAATATTATTACCAGACAATCCAAGATCTTTATTAATTCAACTCATTTATGAACATTATGTACATTAAAGTCATTAAATATTCGTGAGAAAAACATACACTCATTGTAAGACTATAAAAGCTATTTAATTTGGGCCATTTTTTTTTTGTTTTTTGCGACCTTAGTCGCATACCAGTTTCTGCTGACTGCCTTTAATAGGATATTTAAAAACCTATTGTTTATAGTACAAGACAAGCTATAACTCTATAAAAATGTACCCAACTTTGTGAGTGGCTGAATAATTGTGTTGCGAATTGCATTTGTTTTTTTATATTACAAAGGTAATTAATTTAAGACACCAAATGAGTGACCTTCATCGTTGAATTCGTTTAAAATGATTTGGCTTTGCCATTGTTTTGTCTAGACCACGAACTGCAGATCCACAAAGCACACGACTCTGAATGAACTACTTATATCTAGCACTAAATGTTATTTCTTCCTTTTTGTGCCTACCCCTGGCCAACAAAAAGTAAACAAGCTATGCTACTATTTGAAAGCTTGCGGCAGGCGGTCAGCAATTTGCGCCATCTAATAGGTTACGCCCTCTATGGTCTATGTTGTTCAGGTATGTCGATGCTGATCGAGGCAAGCTGTGATTGAAATCAGCGCTCACAGCTGCAACCATAAAATTAACATATTCCATTATGCTCATATTTGCATTTTCCAAGTGGGTTCAAATTCGTTTCGATTAAGTTCAAGCGGTGGTAATTACTAGGTTTGGGGCGGTTAATTCCATGACAGCACCTTTTTCAAATCATACAATAGAACCTGGCCTTAAGCTTTCTTTGAACTTGTGGAGTAAGCTAATTTAATGGTAAGCCAGCTTAATGCGTGGTTACTTTCTTTTTTTTTCCTCTTAAATCTTAGCTAATTACGCAATGTATTTACTTTTAACGAGCTTTGTATATGTGTACAAAAACCAAAACGCCTGAGCCTGAGTGATTGTTCATACTTACATACAAACACACATGTGGCATGTGTATGGAAAAGCAATTTAATGACTTAACCATTCACTTGACGATTTTTATTGATAACCAGTACGGCTATTAAAAACGTGAAAACCCAGAAGTCAAATATGCAAATACATCCTCATATATGTATATCATGCATTAACAAATAGAGCATATGTATGTTGACATTAATATACGTACATATTTATGAATTTGTCTACATATTTTATAATTGCCATAAATAACTGTGATGCATGATTAAAGTTCCTTCAAATATATATATATATATATGTATGTACATATAAACATAAATATTGCATATAATTATGTTTGGATACATTTTTTTTTTAAATTACATCAGCGGGGCGTACAAAACAATGGCATAGCTTTGTTTTAAGAAACAATACCCAAAGAGACCATCCGAAAGATCACATTTGGTTTCGAAAACGTTGAAAGATGTGAAGTTTTATATGTATTTTGCACTTCTGGTTTTCAATTATTTGTTAATATTCGGCGGTTATCAAAAGACTAATTAACAAAAATATACTAATATATATACTATAGTAAAGAAATGTAAATGCGAAATCGCTATACAAAACAAAAACAAAAATTCAAATTACACATGCACCTGGAATGTGGAATAAATATTTTTAAATAAAGGCGTTTCGATACTACGCTCTACTTGTTTGAATCGAGAACCAATTCAACCGTGTACTACAAAAAATAATTAGCTAAGCAGTTCGTGGAATGCGATTTTGACGGCTACAAAATATTTTTTTTTATAAGGAATTGAATTATGTCCAAGCAAATTAAGCATAAGTTAAATAAGTAAACTAATATTTTTGCTCGCATTTATTCATATTATTTAGTTCGTTCTTATCTGCAAATGTATTTAAGTTTCAATAATAATAATAAAAACAATATTAAGATCTTAAAATGTTTGTATGCTTCAAGCATAGTAAAACAATATGAAGTCAATTCTTAAATCTAATTTTAATTAACTCAAGCGGCTTAAAGCCATTATTGTCATAGAAACAAACTTACAAAATATATTTGCTTTATTGTTCACTGAATTCGTTAAGTTAATAATTGAAAGTTTTAGCTTAAAATAAATTGATATTGTTGCAAAGTCGAACAGCGACTCAAGTATATACATATATATATATATTTTATTTGTTTTTGTTTTTTGCCTACTATAGAAAGTGTAATTCGACTTTAGTACAAATAAAATGTTTCCTGTTATAGAGTAAAGAAAAAAAGAATATACTTGTACAGCCAGTTCTATTCAATTAAAGATAAGATATAGTTGTAACTGAAATACATTTATGAGTTCACAGGTGGAAACGTGAACAAACTCAATTTTCAATTATTTGAGTTGTGCAATTTCAAACGTAAGCTTATACTTGACAAATTTTTAATCTTTTTTAGTTTTTTGAGTGCACGTTTTTTTTTTAATTTGTTATGACTCTTTGATTTGCGTAAAATTACATTAAGTAGTTTTAATGGCATGCTTAGCAACAATTGTTGCTAGCAACCTCTAACTACTTTAAACGTGATAAGTTTCAAATATCAACTAAAGAAAGCGAACGTAAACACTTAAACATGTTTTGCTTTCGGTTTCGCTGACGTTTTTACCGGCTTTTGCCGCAATGATGCAACTTGCTCAAGCAACTAGTTGCGAGTACGTTTTCAAAGTCAAGGTCTTGGACAACAACAACATCAGCAGATCAACTGCTTGAGTCACAGGCAGACGTAGCGGCCACCGACCGGCTAGTAGCAACCGGATACCGGCCAATGGGTACGGGCCAAATCCAACAGCATCTGTCCATAATTGTGAAACGATTACATCTTTATCCAACATCATTGATTGAGCTATAACGGGGCAGTTGTAATCGCGTGCCACATTTTAGTAGAGTTGAAGATTTCACGCACAAAACATACACATTACCTGTTACGATACATAGAAAATTGCATACACGTTGTACTCACATATGCATTATCTGTTGTGTTCATTAGTTAGTCATTAAATTAAACTTGCTAACGGGTAAGATAATAATGACTGCCGTGGGACTTTGTGCAGCGCACAATAATAAAGAGAGCACAGGGCGTTCGACCTCGACTTCAATTTACCCTATTTTTCAGTTTTGGTAATATAACTCTTGGCGTTTGACCGCAAACAGTCATTATTAACGCTATCTCGATTATTTGACCGACAACAACAAAAACTTATATACCGCAAAAGGCAGTGCACTTCAACTGAACGGCTTAACAAAAAAGTAAAATAGTCGAAACACAATAAAGATAATTTTTTTATTTCACTCTTAATGAAACTGTAGGGCTTACTCATTATTTATTGATGTTTTTTCAGATACTTGGTAGTGAACTGTCTCTTTGGGTACTACACAAGGGTTAGGGATGTAAGTGTAAGGGAGTCATCCGCTACACTACCAATACGTCACTTGGTAGTGAACTAAAATGTGTTACTTGGTATTCAACTAACTACCAATTAAATAATAATAAAATAATTTATATAAGTCAAAACTGAATTCACTGACAGTTGTGTTGAAAGGCCGTCATGGTCAATATTCATATGTGTAGGGCAACACAAATGTTTTTTTTTTTTTTATAAATCATAATCTGAAATCGTGCATGCATTTACGTAGTAAGAGAGAGTAATCTAACAAGCGACTTTTCTCAACATATCCTTCCGTTCATAGCATGTACATCTAAGATTTTGAAATAAAAGTTTTCGAAAAACACACATACCAGCAGTACGCACTTATTCACGCTGTTGTAATCGTCAAGTCGCTTTTTTTAATTTTTTGGTTTGCTTTGCGTGTTTGTTGACATTTTTGACTAACAATGTCTTTGGTCGCTTCCGTTATTCAAAGACAACGCTGTTGGATTTGCTCTGGTTGGCATTGCCAATGAGCTCGTCGTGGGGCCGGAACCGGGCCGGACGTGGCAATTGCGGTGAGAGCATCGTAATTACCTTGTTTTTAATTGCACGATGAAAACTACATATGAACATAATATCTTTCAAATTTTAACCGGGCAGCAGTTCATTATAAAAATAATTTATCTTTTAAAGCGTGCAAAATGACAGCGTATCTGTTGTGGCTTAACATCTTTTACATTTCTGTACAAAATCTAATAATTTAAACTTATATGTGTTACGTTTGCTAATTAAACGTAAAGTTTACTTTTACTTGTAACCTTGTTGTTAAAGGAATTTTTTATTGTGTTTGCAATAATTAATAATAATTATAAAAACTAAGAATTTAACAAAGTTATATGTCATGTCTTTATATAAGTATGTCCACAATAAAAAAAAAGCAAAGAGATTCGCTTGCAATAAATTCGAATTTACAAAATGCATTCGAAACTAATATGGACAAACCGCTATTTTGGTGTACACAACCTTAACTCCTTCAACTTTTCGATGTGTTGTCAATGGTCTTTTAGACTTAATGCAATAAGACTTGTGTTTTAAAGCAAGACACTAAGTAGGAGTTGACGGTTTAGGTCCAGGTCCAGGTCCAAGGTTATGTTCACTCCAAATGCCTTTCGCCATTCAGAATGACATATCACGATTTCGACTCTAATGCAGGCCCATGACAAATACGTTTGCTTTACTTTTAATTACATAACATAACGTCATACCAATTCTGGTGATCGCTATCTGTATGCTGGCTAACGAAAAAAAAAAAACAATCACTTGCCATACAGCAAAAACTGAAAATTTTGTCATGTCCAATGCTTGCCAGAACGTGCTCTTTGAAGTTTATTTCTAAAATTATTATGTATTTGCTTTGATTTTGTGCGTGCATTTTACATTATGTTAACGCTCTCTTTTCATACCATACACCCATTCGTAACGGTTGAAAAGAGTGTCAAAACCAACAAAAAAATATATACAAAAAAATTCCAAAAAAAAAAAGAAAAATTGTGTCCCACATTATTTACTGTTCTTGTGAAGTTTGGGCTCCCAAACATAAAAAAAATTATTTATATAGATAATTTTTCGAGATACACCTAATCTAAAATTTCAAAAACACGGAATCATGTTGCCTGCATACAGATACATTTTTCAAGCTCGGTTTTTTGGTACTTTAAAATACTGTTTGTACCCGCCAAAACCTATTTACAATACAATGCCAGAGACTTTGGAGCGGAAGAAGTTGGATTTGTTTGATTTAGTTTTTAAGCGAAATCCATCGCAAATCATGGCACATAATTTGCTAGTTCTAGCTTAATTGAAATAGTGAAAATGCGTTTACATTGTGATCTTTGAAAAATTATAATAAATATACAATTTTTAGCGTACTTTAATCGATTGAATATGTGCTGGAAATTTTGTAGTCGTGCACTCCTGCATAGAGCAATAATACTTGTTTTAAATATATTTGTTTATTTAGGTTAACTTATCCCGAATAGCGCCACAGAAAAGTTTCTTTCCTTGGCCTTTAAAATGGTTCATATAACGTGGGACTTTAAGGTTAAACTAGTAGCCACTTCACAGAAAATAAATCATAATCTCGAAACAAGATAGTAAATTTACTTCACATGACACACTTTGAAATATATTAGCTAGCTTAGTCAAACATTTAAGCTTTTATTAACTGTATTTTTTTAATTTCTAAATGACCTAAAATCAACTGGTGTGCATAAAAAAAAACGTTAAATTGATAATGTCAATTAACGTTAATTTAAAACTTTAAGGTTACTTGCAGCCCGAATTGAGTTTTTTGCAATTTCCTTTGGAACCAGTTCCAAGTCACTTGACTAAATCGGCGCAACACTGTTAAGAATCAATTAGTGTGGAGCATCCAATTTTTGCGACAGCAAAAGGCAATAGCAAATTGCGAGCGTAATTGACGGCGCTGCTAAGTTGTAATAAACTCGCGCACCAAAATGCGACCAGTCCTGCCCAACGAGTTCATAAAGTGCTGATCAATCGAATCAGTGTGAGTGTTGTTATTCGCTCTGGCTTTTCGCTACAGCAACTAAGCTGTGGGACGGTTTTTTATAGCTCAAACTCTGCGCGTTCGTCACACGACTTTATGAATGCAAACATTTGCGTCCACATTTTTATGTGTATGTGGATATTATTATATGTATGTATGTAACATGTAGACGCATAGTTATGTTTTGGTGGCACGGAGTGTTGGTCTACTTATTGGCATCAATTATACAGAAAGCTGTCTTGTTGTCTTGCGTAAACTATGTGCACCTTGATTTCGATGTCAACAAAAAAAATTTTCAAAAAAAATCTACTAATATATACACATTTTGCAATTAACTGGCCGATCTCAGAAGTTGCAAAATCTTGCACAACTTAAAGCCAACGTTCACATACTAGAGCAACATTCATCAATCGATCGATCGTTTTATCTGGCGGATTCCCAACTTGCACTTTAAGGTGCTGGGGTACTCCGTGCTTTGGACACTTTCACTTTAAATGGCAATTTCAATTAGTGCCTGTTACTCTATCAATCTTGTTCGCTAGAGCGATCGGAATGTTTTTTTCGATTTGTTTGCAAACCACGTCGGCGTATAGGGGATTTGGCTATGCATTTGCCAAAAAGCCTCCCGACGGATTTCAAGAAAGATTTTGACAGATATGTACATCTGAATCCATAATGGCTCAGGTGCAACTCTGTTGCGCTCTATAAGGCTCTCAATGGTAGAGACTTGTCTGCAAAGCAGCCATCAATAAATCAATCATTTGTGGTGAAATTCTTTACTATGTTACGTTGAGCTATTTTACACTTTAATGATCACCAAATGTTTTTGGTGATTTGAGTTCGATTTTAATTAGAACTCGTTAAAGTTGTAAAAAAATATTACTCGTGCTCACCCAATTTGGATGAACCAATACTGCACCACTTTTTTTGTACATACTTGTTTATGTTTTGGCTTTTATTCTCTGATACTGAAGGTAGAGTATATTGGCTTTGTGCAATGTCCGTCATGGCGTCTGTCCGTCTGTGTTAATGGCAGTCTTTATCGACACCATTTAAGACTTGAAACATTGAAAATGTTTTTGTTTATTAATGTTTATTTTTGAAATTTTTTGAGCCACAGTCGTAGCTAGTGAATTCCCCCCAAAAATCTTTATCAAAAATTTGGATGCCACGTCCACCTATACTGGCCGCGTTTTAAAATCGGAAATACCCATTTTTTGTTTTGTTATTATTTATTATTTATGAATAGACAGTACAAGTTTGTTTGTAAACTTTCGATAACTCTTCCCGTTTCCGATTTAAGCACTTGAAAAATGAAATCTCAGAGACTATAAGAGCTCGAGGCTCCCGATTTGGAACTTAAGCTCGCCTAATCCCTAGGCAGTACAAGTTTGTTTCGATTTTCGATAACTCTTCCCGTTTCCGATATACACATGGGATCGATAACAACAAAATCTTTAAATTGGAAAATTTTCAGATGGCGTTTGAAACATTAAATGAAATAATTATAATCTATGATTGTAATCGGTTGACAAACAACGGAGATATGGGACATTAGGTAATGTATGCAGTATATGCGCTCTCACACACGCACACGCACACACATACATACACACATGCATACTTGCAAGCACTGACTGTACGCGTTAAGTATTGGGTTCAGGATGTCTTGTTTACAATACATAGCAAACACCGTTAGTTGTAGCGAATATTTTTGACCTGCCCTGCCTTAGAATTACAACTGGTTCTAGCTTTGAGTGGTATGGGGCTATGCTAAGTTTTCTTAAGTCCTGTTTAATATTTTTTTAAATTATATTATATTATATATATGATATTACTTTAAATAAGGAATAGTAGTGTATCACACACACACACACAAACAAACACCCACACATACACATACTTTCAAGCACTGAGTGTACACGTAAAGTATCAAGTATAAAGTTCAGGGTATCGCCTGCTTACTTGTTGTATTAAAAACCATAAAAAAGTCATGATTTCTTATACTTTTCATAATCTGATATTATGCATAAACGTAGTACCAATGCACGATCGATCCCTCTAACCTTACTTAAGAAAGACCTATCTGTGTTCAAATATATAAATTATATTTAAGGTACAAATTTCGGAAAAAACGCTTTGTAAATGTTGTTATTATTAATTTGTAATCTTGCAAGCTCTCAGGGATTATTTCCATATTGAATTGCTGATTTCATAATTTTATAGTGAAAGAGTGTCAAAGCAGATTTAATGGATTTGTCTTTGAAAACTTTCACTTTTACATTTCCTATTAAGCTTTTCAACTTTATGGTTACAAAATAATTGTCGCAGGTGAATATGTTTTCAAATTTAACTTCCTGTTTCCCATGAATGTAACACTTTGAATAAGAACTTTTGCAACATATGTTTATATGTACATGTGTTCGGATGTATGAGTGTATAGTTAAATTCTATAAGTATAATCCATCTGTATGTTATAAATGACAGATCTGACCCTGACCAACAGCTGTGCCTGCATTGTGGTTGGCAAAAGCTTTGTTGATCGAGTCTAATCTCAATTTGAAAATCATTTATTTACTTGATTTTACATTCTATCAAGTCTAACTCAATAAATACAATTGTCGTTAAGTAACTAAGAAGCCAAATCCACATCCAGCTGGCATATATTTTCTGACTTATTGCAGATTTAAAAGTAACCAGGGCAGTCTGATCGCATTGCCTTGGCCATTGTTCTATTTTGCCATGCAATTAAAAAAGTATATTTCTGTCACGGCAGCTGGGACGTTTTAGCCACCAATATCTGTGCAGCATTTGCATGCAACTGGCATTTTCACAAAGGTCTCACCAACAATCGGCTCCAACTGTGCCACAGTCTGTAGATGAATGGGTCTACATACAAACATAGGTCTAAGCTCGAGGCCAGTGAGCTTGGATAAAATTCATTATACGTATAAAGCCATTTCTTACGTATCGACATTTAAGTTTGAAGTGTAGAAATTGTAAGAAACATTTTTTTTTATAAATAATTATGAGACTAGCACAGTTCACATTACACAATTCATACAAATGTATGTAGTACATAATTCATTGTTGGTGATACACATGTACGTATTTTGAGCAAAAAACAGAAGCAAATTGTTTGCCTATGGATAGGTTGAAATGTCGCAATGAAAATGAATAACAACCAGTACATACCGAATAGGTTAAGGAACCAGTTGTGACCATAACTTGCAGGAGCCTGTGTCACAGGCGCTCAGATCGACTGCCGATTGTTATAGCCAGTCGCTTAGTCGGTCAGCATGCAAAACGGTTTCACATTTAAATCGTGTCTGTTGCCAGTTAAGCTAGCTAGTGAGCTGAGTAGAAAAACCCAACTTAAATAAAACAAACATACTACAAACATGATATCAAAGTTTTGCTGACAAAATGTTTTTCAGTTAGTACCTTATTTTGTGCGAATGACAGAATTGGATTGTTCATTGGTATTGTGCAATGCCCGTCAAGATACCTGTTAACATCTTCCCAAGATCTTTATAAGATAAAAGAATGACATTTCCCAAGAAACAAACAAACTCGCCCACCCCAGGTCCTTTTTAAATACATAAAAACCTGTATTTTTAACAGCTTTTAAGCTTAAATCACGATATCAGGAAATAGACAGCTGGATTCATTCATAATTGTAAGCCAATAGAATGTATTTGAATTGTACAAAATTCAATGGGTAGCAGAGACAATATGGTATGATTGACTATGAATAGTAGTATTTGTCAACACACATTTTCTATTTCATACTATCTTGTTTGAGTAAAGAACGCAATAAATATATATATCTATAGAGAAGCATTGTGTATGTATGTCGCCAGACTGACGCACAAGCTGAAGGTCTGATCGCAAACGAGTTTACAAAACCATATTACAGGCTCCAAAGTTTAGCCATAAGATTATAAAACAAGTAAGAAGGCTCTAGTCGAGAAATCCCGACTAGAAGATACTCTGATCCCTCGTGTACGCATATACTGCTTACTTACTTTCAATGGTCCATATCTCCTGTGTTTCTCAACCAGTTTCAATTATTTAATTTAATTATTTCGTTTCAAGCGCCGTCTCAAAATTGTCCAAATTCAAGACTTTGTTGTTATCGATCACATGTCTATAAAGATAATAATTAGAACACATTCGAATATTCGAGTGCAATGGTTGTTTCCATTCCATTAAATTATTGACTGTTCGTTTAAATGTTGTGCCACCGAGTGGTAAGCGGTTGTATGTTGTTGTAAAATCGATAAAGCTCATTATGGCATGTATATAAATACAAAGATGTATATTCAACAAAAAAAAAACAATGTATTTCAGATGCGCCATAAGCGATATATGATGTTACTCTACATGTTGATACTTGTCTCTAACGCAGTAGGACTAAAGATATCTACCGGCTATCACATTGTGCACAACGAACATCCACATTCCCATGGACCAAACTTACATGGGTTCAGATATCTTCAAGGTGCAGACCAATATTTATTAGGGTAAGCTTTTTTTTGCTCCCTGTCTATGATTGTGTGATTACAAAGGATTTTCCCTCAGAAATGCATTAACCTCTGCACCGGGAACTTCGCCGGCACCACTCAATCCGTTCCTTTCACTATCAATTCCTAGACCAGCCCCGCCCATGCCTGGGCGGGTCACTTGTGCCAATCCTCCGGCGGTTTGTGAGAAGTCGGCCTATCGCGCGATGGATGGGTCATGTAATCACCTGGAAAACCCAGGCCTCGGGATTCCCAATACAAGGTAATATGCAGCGAATTGCTCATAGATTTAAGAGCGTTTTATTTGGTTTCTAATTAACAAATGTCATTTAGATATGGTCGTCTTGTAACACCCAAATACGCTGATGGAATATCGTCACCAACGCGTTCTGTGACTGGCAATGAGCTTCCCAGTGCCCGTCTTATATCTCTTGTAGTATTTGGTGAGCAGGACGTGCCTGACCCGCAGTTTACCCTCCACAATATGCAATGGGGACAAATAATGACACATGACATGAGCATGCAAGCGGGTGGCACACAATCTAGTAAGTCAATTATATATCATGGTAATTTGGTCGGTTATTTTTACTTTATATATACTCCCACAGAGAAACATCCGACGCGTTGTTGCACTGATGATGGACGTTTGATAGGCTTAGATGTAGCCCATAAAACCTGTTTTGCTATCATCGTGCCACCACATGACCCGGCCTACTCACAAGTCGGTACAGAATGTCTTAACTTTGTGCGCACATTGACGGATCGTGACTCGAACTGTCAGTATGCTGGTGGACCGGCCGAACAGATGACGGTTGTCACATCTTACTTGGATCTATCCCTTGTCTATGGCAACTCTATTCAACAAAATAGCGACATACGTGAGTTCCAGGGCGGACGTATGATCGTTGAGGAGCGCAATGGCAATAAATACCTACCCCTGTCACGTAACGTTACTGGCGATTGCGATGCCATTGATGCAAATGAAGTCTGCTATAGAGCAGGCGATGTACGTGTCAACCAAAATCCGGGACTCGCTATTTTACAGACCGTTCTACTTCGTGAGCACAATCGTATTGCCGATGTTCTTTCTGCTCTAAATCCACACTTTGACGATCGGACGCTCTTCCAGGAAGCTCGCAAGATCAATATTGCTCAGTACCAACAAATAAGCTACTACGAATGGCTACCAATTTTCCTTGGAGGCGACAATATGTTAAAGAATCGTCTTATTTTCAAGGCTCCTGGAGGAAGCTATGTAAATGACTTTGATCCTAACATTGATCCCAGTGTTCTTAATGAACATGCTACAGCTGCGTTTAGATATTTCCATTCCCAAATCGAGGGCAGACTGGAGTAAGTATATCGTGTTACATTCTTCTTAAGTATGAGATCTTTATGTAACCTTAATAATTATTAAATTTGTTTCTTTCTGCAGTCTTTTGTCCGAGCTGCGTTCAGTTCTTGGCTCATTAACTCTTAGTGATTGGTTCAATCGGCCCGGTATTCTTGAAGTTGGCGATAACTTTGATTCCCTGACCAGAGGTCATGCCACACAGCCAGAAGAGTTAACGGATATCAACTTTGACAAACAGGTACCTAAACACTTAATTTATATTGAATGTGAATTTATTCAATTGATCTTTTAATGCTTAAATCAGTTTTGCCTGATCGAACATCACAATAGTATAAATAAGTTAGGAGCAGGCCTTAAAGGGCATGGATATAAATGTATTGCTAGATCAATATTTTAGTCTAGTAATAAAACTAATTAAATATTTACATATGATCGAATTAAATACATATTTGTACACCCTTCGTAGCTTTCTCTACAAGAACATTCTTAGAAGATCGATTTTTATCAAAAAAATAAATTCTTACTACAATTAAAAACTCTTTTTTAACAAGAAAAATTATAATAGGGAAACTTTCAGTAAATATTAATTATTTTTTGTTGCGTATGTGTTAATAAACCATAATCTTGTATTTGTTAGATAAAACATTTCTTATTCAGACGCAATATGCCCTTCGGCTCCGATCTCCGATCATTGGATATTCAGCGGAATCGTGATCATGGACTTGCATCATACAATGATTTGAGAGAATTCTGCGGTCTTAAGCGAGCCCATTCCTGGGAGGACTTTGGTGACCTGATTAGTCCGCAGATAATAAATACACTTAGATCGGTTTATGATAGTCACGAGGATGTGGATTTGACGGTTGGTGCCTCGTTAGAATCACATGTTGCAGGGTCATTGGCCGGTCCCACATTCCTTTGCATCCTGACGGAACAGTTCTATCGGACTCGTGCGGGCGATCGATTCTTCTTTGAAAATGGTGACAAGACAACCGGCTTTACTCCAGGTACTTTTCAACTATGCATAGCCCGTATTGATTTTAATTTAACATCTGCTTTAGATCAATTGGTTGAACTGCGCAAGGCTAGCATGGCTCGTTTGCTGTGCGATAATGGTAACAATATTGCTTCGATGCAGCCTGCTGCTTTCAAAACAGTTTCGGGAGCGTAAGTATAATACAATACGAATTTTATAAATGGTTCGCATTAATATTATTGGATTTTTGTTGTGTAGAAACCCAATTGTGCCATGCTCTCATATTCCGCAAGTTGACCTTACGAAATGGATCGACCAAAATGTTCATGCCTCTTCAGATCACTCCAGTCTCTTTGGAAAGAAGTAAACATTTTCATGTTATGCACTAAGATCTGTCATTAACTAGTTCAAAATATAATAACAATTAGTTTTATCGATTTAAAGATTGTAAATCAAACTCCATATATTAAATTTCCCCCATTTAATGTACATACATATATAAATCATATCAGTATATATAAAAAAAATAGTGCTTGTTATGGTTACAATGTTCATTACCTGCCCCAAGTGTGAGTCTCTTAGTGTCGAAACTTTCATTTAAGGCATTATGTTTCTGATGTTTCTAGCTCGTCACAATAAGAAGAAAACCATCACCACCACTTTTCATCTTCTTTCAAAACAGGAACTGGCAATTGCGTCCGACTTCAACGTTTTCACTAATGTCTTTACACTTATTTATATGGCATCCGTACTTTAAAGAATAGATTGAAAAGGTTTTCTTATCATTTAATTAGTTTAGATAAGTACATATTACATGAATCAATATTTCAAAACACAGCCGGAAAGATCACGTCTTTAAGACTGCATATACACAGTTTACAAAACTTGAAATGTTTTGTTCTGTTTGTTATCTGTATTTGCACATCATCGCTAAGCCCACAAACCAGATATATAATATATTCAGGGTGTTATTTATTATATTAAGTATAAGTAAAAGTTAATCAAATTTAAAAAAAAAAATCGTGAAGAACAATGTCATTAACATGAGAGTGATAGTTTTGTGCTCTTTCCTTTAAAGTATTCTTTCGCTTTTGAATGACGAATTCTTAAATGTTTTAGCATTCAATTCGTGTAAATTTTCTCTCTTTATTGATTGTCTTTCACATGGCATCTAGTTTTGATTATTTACATATAATACCTATAGACGCATACAGTTTACAAAGAATAGTCATAACAAAACAAAATAACAGAAAATGATAACAAAGCGATTACATTTTTTTTATTTAAATGAACGTTAATAAATATCTATTGAGAAATTTGTTTATGAGAGCTGATCGTAAATTAGTCTTTGGCAAAGTTCGTTTTCTACACAAAGTATCGTTTGTTCCCACTAACCAATGTGGAACGGAAAGGCCAAACCACAAGGGCTACAACACTTCAATTCATGTATCAGGTTTTTTCGATTTGATTAAATTTTTTATCTAGTAAAGCACTTAAATGTTCCCTTTTTCGAATGCTTATGCTCAACTTCAACACCCTATATATCCTTAACTTTACGTCTGCTGATCCTGCTATTTTCTAATTTTCTTCTAACATCACACGTTACATCTTACCATAACGTGAAGTGAAGTTTCGAAGAACGAGAAAACGGGCAAAATTTGTATGGAGCTTGCCGCAGTTAGGTGTAAAGCTCCTATGTATATATTTAGCCGAACAACTGCCAAGCAAAACCGACAAAAAAAACCTACAACAATAACCGCTGAACGATTGTCAAATAATATCACCATATCCGTGAGCACTGAGTGAACACACTAAATAAATGACATTTAAATTTCCTTTGCAACATAAACTTATATGTTGAACGCCACGCACACACCTACCAACCCCAGCTTCCGCTTTTTGAAAACACGAATGCATAATGAATCTTCTACATTTCTTATGCCAAACTCAGCGCTACGACCCAACACCTTTCAAAAATGGGAATATATGTAATTTCCACCTTTTTTGTAATAGAGTCATAAAACTTGGTAGCAAGTTAACTAACGATGTCCCTTAAATATACTAGCCGTTTTTTACTGGTATCAGAGTGTTCTGTAGTCAGTTGCGTCATACTGCACCGTTTTTACCAGTTTTTGTTAAAATAGTAAAGAATACTTAACTAATCTACATTTTTTGACTAAGGCATAACACTTTTTTTGTAACAATGGTATATTTGACATTTATTCAGTTTTATCATAGGTATATATTTTGAACGGGTTTCGAGGCTTGCTAAATGATAAGATGATTGATCCCTTGCTGCTTCGTTCTTCTACTGCATTGCTTTCACTTGACTGGTTATCGGTCATATATTCGTTAAAATATGGTTGTGTTTGAAGAGATTGTTCATTATCAATTGTATTGTTTAATTCTAAACCTTCTTCGTTACTCCTGTTCTCATCGTCGGTCTGACTTTCACCCGAATCAATCAAAGTTTCACTGGGGTTGGACTCTGTTGACTCTTTTATATGGTTTTGATCTGAAGCATTATCATCGTTAGGATTTTCAAATACTTCCATGCCATTGTCAATCTGAGTTTGAAATAATCGCGGCGGTCCCCAGTTATTCCATGGAGGTCTTGGATATCCAGGATATCCATGATGTCCATGATGTCCATGTCCTGGATATCCATGTCCTGGCTTCCTATGGTGATGATGTCCCGGATTCCCAGGATAGCCCGGAAAACCTGGATACCCTGGGTATCCCGGAAATCCTGGGTATCCGTTATTTCCTTTACCCTTATGGTGATGTCCTTTATTTGACGGCACGGGAATCGGTATTATTATAGGAGGTGGATTTGGATAGATTGGCGGAGGAACTGGCCATGCTTTACTACCTGAGTGGCCTGGAGGACCATGGGGTCCTGGAAACCCAGGAAATCCAACGTGTCCTTTATCTCCTTTGTCGCCTTTGTCACCTTTCTGTCCATGATGACCAGACTTTCCCGTTAAACCTGAACAAATATGTTATATTTTTGGTTCTTGGTTTAGATCACAATACGAACCTGGAGGACCTGGTGGACCTGGAAAACCCGGGGGACCTGGCGGAGCCGGGGGACAAAAACATTGCTGTGGTGAATGTGGATGCGGATAATGTGGTGAAGGTATTTTGTAAACCACATTTGGTGCAGAAGCTGGAGTCGACATCGGAGAGTGGACTACAAATCGTCCGGTATCTTTTTCATTTTTGCTCCCACTGGCCAAAGCGACAATGCATAAGCCTAACAAAATTATTTAGTTAAATGTTCCAGTTCTCTAATCAAATATCCATTATTGTAACTTACCAAAGCAAACGATTGATATCATCAACTTCATGGTTCACAAGCAAATGCTGCCGTCTGCCAATGAATCGATCACTTTTATACTCAATGCGTATTTGCCAAATTTACTATCAATAATCTAGATTCTATAGAACCGTTAAAGCCTTCACACCACTGAGAAATCTATCTTTTATTTAATTTTCTTTAGTTCATCCATCAAAAGATAATTTTAATAAAAATCTCATTGGCTTAGCATAATAAAACTGGTGACATTTTTCGTTTTCAAAAAGTTGCTGTTTTTGGTCAGAGATTCATAAAGTTTACACGCCTCAGAATACAATTAGCCCACATACACAACATTTTGAAGAATACAGGTTATACCCTTTGCCGCAAGGTCAAAGTGAAAGTTAAAGGTTAACTGTCTTCTAGTTACATAAGATTTTCAAATAACTGCTTTTATTAATGGGGCATTGTAATTATAGCAGTGATGTTCACTAAGAACAGAATAACATCAAATTTTCTAAGAATCTGTGACTAAGAAGCGATCATTTGAAAATCGAACGTCTTGACCCTAACGACAACATAGTACCGCTATTGCATTCGTACAGCTCTTTGATAAATAAATTATAAATACAAACTGTCGATGGTGTTAAGAAATAAGGTATAAATGAAAAGCGAATGCATTGAATATTATTTAATTTCTCGAACTATATTTTTTAAAGTGGCTTGTTGCAAGAAAAATCTTGATGAAAATCAATAACGATAAGAGGTGGGTCATGTTTTAAAAAACTTAAAACTTGCAAAGAATAAATGTAACGAATAATAAACCTTAAAGCATTGAACATTACGTTTGCGAAAACAAAAGAACTATTGAAAATATAAGTTTGAAAAAATATTTATTTTGTTAATTAAAATGCGTTACAGCTTAAAAATGTTTTTTAACGATTTGTAAATTATTTTTTCTATGATTTTCCTATTACTTGAATGATTTAAATATTATGTAACCAGTTGAGGAGTTAAGTCTTGCCATTTGCTAAGGTCAAGCTGAGGAATGTCGTTGCAGCTTAGTAAAATATTGCTTTGTAAAAAAGAAAGAGTACATACATTCATTAAAATATATAGGCCAAACTTATAATTGTGTATTCAGACTTACTGTGTGTTAGGAATAACGAATGCATTTGGCTGTATGTAATGCAAACCTTGTACGTTGCTGCAGAACAGAGAAGACAAAGTAACCTTACGTACTTCAGCCAGTTGAGCTGCACAAGTGTTATATCATATTAAGTAAAAAGAGGCAATATATTTTGTGACAAATGTTAACTTACTGCGTGAAAAACCACTTAGAGGATTCTCCCGCTCAAAGAAAAATCGGTCACCTCGTCGCGTGTTAAGGAACTGTCTGCCAACAATGCACAACAAAGTGGGTCCAAACAGTGCGTCAGGGGCATGATATTCGAGAGTTCCGCCCACGCTTAGCTCAACATCATTTGGAGAGGCATACAGTTTACGCAATAAAAAGATTTTCTGTAAGAAACAACCTTTTAAGAACATAATTCGCAACAAAATCTATGTGAAGTGTTCCTACATCTCTTGGTATTTCAGGAGAGAAATCTGACCACTCGTTGGCACGACGCAAGCCGCAAAACTCACGGACATCATTGTAGGAAGCCAGTCCGAAGTCGCGAGCACGTTGAATATCCAACGACTTAAGATCGGACCCATACTCTTGGAACTCTTTCCTATTGAAGTAGTGCTTAATCTCGGGGTCTATATTAGCGTCGGCTCGTTTTTGCAGTTGAGTTACCATTCCTCGAACAATGTCGGCAAGATTAAAGTTCGAAGCTAATAGGCTTATGGTCTGAGGACGCTCAAAATGGTCGCTTAGACGTAGCGTTTGATTTGAGTAACGGTTAGGCGCAACTAGTCTGCAAAAAAAGCATAAATGAAAATAAAATAAAGTTCAAGGACCAAAAGGCATTAATAAAGCGGACTTACGAAAACCAGCCAGGAATCTGAGTGTGCGAGTACCGGAAGGCAGCTGCAGAAAACTCTGCATAGGGATTAGGATTGACTCTCTCGTCGTAGTCATTAACATATTCAGTTGAATCTTCCGCATAGGGGTATGTAAGACCATTTAGATGAGTGTATGCATCTCCCAAAACTGCAACCAGATAGTCATAGTATGTGATCTTTTGGTACTGCGCAATATTGATCTTTCGGGCTTCCTGGTACAAACGTTCATCGTTGTAATGAGGATTTAGCATGGCAAGTTGTTCGGCCAAACGATTATGCTCACGAAGCAGCAATGTCTGCAGCACAGCAATAGTCGGCGTGAAACGATTGCGACGGTCCGGAATTGAGTAACACTCGTTATGACTGCCACATTCACCACCATGGTTGTGACTCACGGGCAACCATTGTTGGCCGTTCGCATAGCTGGTGCGCAGCTGGCCTCCTTTAAACAGACGCACTTTTCGGTTCTGTGCTGGCGAATTACCATAAATAGATGAAAGATCCAAATAGGCTGTGACCACCGATAGCTTCTCGCTATGAGGAAGTCCGCTCTTGGGGCATATTGCCTCCGCATCAGATACACTGCGAGCAAAGCTAATACATTTCTTTCCCGTATTATAGGTTATAGGGCCATTGGCCGCCAGTGTAATCGGTTGGCACTGCGGATGTTCTGATTCCGCGCAGCAGTCCTTGGGAGCTCCCTTTGTCGTCAGCAGGCTCAG
The DNA here is from genome assembly GCA_035044465.1 of Scaptomyza tumidula. NCBI lineage: Eukaryota > Metazoa > Arthropoda > Insecta > Diptera > Drosophilidae > Scaptomyza > Scaptomyza tumidula. The sequence continues at coordinate 341,771 of JAWNNW010001012.1, forward strand.
ATCATGTGCGATAAACTGACCCCACTGCATTAAAGCGACTGTGCGAAAGTTGTCCATCACAGTTTTTTCGCCATACACTGAAAGTGATACAAATCGTGCATTGGGAACTGTTTGGCCGGGCACTACATAACTGGGCCGCAAGAGGCGATTGTATCTTGATGCTGCGATCCCAAACTCGGGATACAGTAAGTTATTACACGCACCATCTATACTACGATAGTATAAATTGTTTGTGATATTCAGGCAGTTTGGTGGCGGTATGCCACACTTAATTTGCTCCACAGGTAGCTTTTCCTCTCCACTTATGTGAATCCAGCTGCTGGGTCCTGAATTTATGCTATACTTAGGAAATACTCTTTTCAGCAGATCGTTCAGATTGTAATCGCTGGCATACGGCTGACTACTTCTCTTTTGTCTATCAGCGGATTCAAACTGTGCGTGCGAAGTCTCCAAGTCTGAAGCATCTAAGTGACGAAATGGGCAAAAAGTTGGTAGATCCTTAGCTCTAGTGGCGCAGACCGCCAACAGAAACAATCCAATTATCGCGGAGAATATTCTCATTGTTACCGCACTACAGCTTATTATGATGCACTTTCACTATTGCTACTGTATGTATATATATATATAGATATACACGACAAGTCATGGAATGATGTTTTGAATTTTTGCACGATCGTCAAACGTTATCAGTCGCGAAGAATTGCATCTTCCGCATGATAAAACACGAACGTGCTATATGGATTCTTAGTTTGATCGCCAAGATTAAAGAAAAGAACATACGTAATATATACTCTACTAAAGATTAATTGTTCGAAAGTGGTTCTGAACACTTTCTATTTCGTGATAAATTGTTCACTTTGTTGTTTTTTTTACGAACAGTTTTTTATAGTTTTGCTACACAATGAAATAGAATACAAAATTGAATTGAATATAAAGTACGCTATATGGTAATCAATCCAAACGTAAACTTAATTTTTAAATAACTTTAAACAAACACATTAAAACACATTAAACCAAAAAATACGGGTAAATTTTACTACTTGTACTACTGCCTCAGATCTGAGATAATAACGTATTAGGCAGAGCTAAGTCATGTAAACATATAAGTTCATTATTACGATAATAAAATGTTTCGCACAAGATTTATGAAGAGTTTTATTATCGGAGAATTAAAACTAGGAGGACGCTAAAATCCTTTATCTTAAATCCTATATCTGAATTCTCTACCTCTTATAGCCATTCTATATATCGAAACGATGATGCAGACTGACGGACATGGCAAAATTAATTTGGCCATTGCCAATGTAAACAGCTTTTCGCAGCAGTCTCGAAAGTCCTTTAAAAACACCAGTATTCAGTATACCTTACGCACGGCTAAGCTTTTGATCAGTGTGACCTTATAAGGGATAGAAAATAATAGCGTATTTGACTTATTGAATGCAGCAGTATATTGTTTTTATAATCTTTTATTATTTTTTGAACTAGTTCCAAACCGCAATCAAATTAATGAGAGGGACTCCTGTTAAAGAACATCCATAATACTTTCTGTTAATTGTATGGCAACTCCATATATTCAGTCGTTGCTAACACTGCAAACATTGTTAAAAAAATATAATTGTGTACGATACGATATTGAATTCCATTAAACAATAACAAAAATGAAGAGGAAAACAAGTGAAATTTGGTGCTTCTTTCGCGCAGTCGATGACACATTTGCTCTCTGTAACATTTGCAAGGCCAAGCTGTCGTACAAAACGACAACCACAAATTTAAGCAAACACATGAACAGAAAGCATCCCAATGTAAATGGCTCGGCATCAGCACAGAACCGCAAATATAAAACTTTACCACAGTCGATTGATCGCCATAGAGCTAAACCACGAAACCCTGCACAGGAACAAATATTACTTAGTTTTATCAAAGAACAGCCCGGTTTGTTGCAAAATCCCACATGGGAAACGCGAAACGCATACGAGTCGCTTTGGGACCAACTTGCATCACAATTAAATAATAGAGGTCCGCCACAAAAAGACGTGGGGACTTGGAAAAAGGTAAAATGGAAACTTAGTTGTTTTACATATATAAATCATAAATATATGTTTTCTGTTTGTAGGCATTAAAAGATTGGAAAAGATTTATAATCAAGAAAGTGGAAAAAAATGAAATGCACAATATACCCTTAGCAACCGGTCTTAGTTCTGCAGAGGAAACCATTGCTAGCTTGTGTCGTTTAAATGATGATGTCAATCAAATAATAATGAATGCGTCCGATGACGATTTACAAGACACTTCGAATGCTACATTCGACATGGAAGACGTAGAAGATGTTGTGCCCGAGGAAGATGACAACAGCGCCCTGCAAGATGCTTCCAGTTTTGCCTATGAACCAGAAGATTCCAAGGCTGAGATTGATACTGATCCTCTTTTTTTGCAGAGTTACAAAAGGTCAAAATGTGAAGCAAAGGCAATCCCAAAAGAAATTGAGACAATGAGTAAGACAATTCTTTCGGTAAACGATGTTGCAAGTAGTACTCAACTAGCGCTCAGAGAGTTTTGTGCGCTATATAAACAAAAGTTGATGGAGGACAAAAGGCATCACTCGGTTATTGAAGAATTATTGTCGGAAAAAATAGAAATAAAGAAAAAACTTTTAGAAATTGAGCAACGGAAATTATCGCTGAAATGACGAGGTGTGTAAAGCTTATAAAAGTAATCAAATTATTTTACAGTAGGTTATTAGACAGAAGCTAAAATAACTTGTAGCATACGCATATTTTTAACTAGTATTTAATAATGATGTGTCGTAAAAAAATGTTCTTTAAATCAGTCAAATAAGTAAAATAAACTGTGCACATACACGCAGAAGTTGAAAGTCATTGGGAGCAGACAAAACAACCGGGCTACAGTAAATTGTCGGATTATTTGTTAATGTCTCAAAAAAAAAGTTTATTCTTTAACATGAGCATTTTCAGTAGCATGCTTAATGTGTTTTAATATACATAGACTTAATTAAATTTAATAAGTTTTTAGTACGCTTCAAAAGCTTTAGTACGCTTAAGCAAATCACATGCACGGACTTGATTTCAACAGTTGTTGCTCATCGAAACGTTAATAATAGTAAAACCAACACAAATAAAATTGGAGACCATATTTTTGCAAACCAAAGATAATGCAGCTAAGGTTGATAGCAGGACTCGCATAAATAAACGCCCACGAAGGGCAAAATTCTATGCGTTAACAATTCTCAATTATACCAATCTTGATACACAAAGTAGAGGAGTAAATAAGTTTTGTGCCATCTCCGACATGCTGTCTGTTCTTCTGAGTAAACGCAATTTTTTTTTTTTAGCCCTGGTTTGCAAATATTTTTGTCAGCGTGCAGTAGTTCTTAAATTTTGGCTACACCTTCTTGAAATTGAAAAAATTGTGAAAAATATAGACAATTTACGAAAAACGTTGCTCTGTTAATATTTCTATTTTGTAAAAATCCAATAAAAAAGAAAAATTGGCGATGCATTCCCCGTATTTGGAAACTCTAGGAAGGTGCAGGCATCGATTTAAAAAAGGACCGACAGCATTTCGGAGCAATATTGAAACATTGAATGCGATTTTACATATTGGATTTGAATTTAAATATTGCTTAATTGCATTGCAGGCATCAATTATACTCAAAATTATAAAAAAGATATAGCCCAAAAATCTATATTTCAAGCGCTTGCAAATAATTAGACAGTAAAACGCTGTAATTAAACATTGCTGACAGAATTTTCTCCAGCCCTGAAGTACCTGCGTGAATCAAGCTTTTTCAACAGCCGTTGAAATTCAATTTGTTTCCCAGTTCAAAGCAAACCACTTAAGAAAATCCAGCGCAAAATCGGAATCACCCACAAGTTCTCGGTACTAGTTATCTGAGGCTTGAATTTTTGCTGAAGTCAAGTTTACATTCACGAGACTTCCAGTGACGAGACTTTTCGGAATTCTTTTTAGTTTTAGCTTCGCAAGGCAAACGGCAATGCGATTCAATCCAAATGCGTTTTATCAGTCAAGTGGTGAAGTCGTTGAAAAAATAAATATTTATATTCCAGATGCGGAACCTTCGACTGTTGCTACCCTCAAGAGTAAGTTTAATTATAAACTAAGTAATATGGCGATAAATATACTTGCCATGAAACTTAAACAGTTACCTCATTGTCTAGGTCTTTATTTGTGCTTAATTTTTCCAAATAGTGATAGATATACAAGAAATGGTATTATTGCGTTTCGGTTTTACAAAATTTAAAAATGACTTAACTTTTAAACAATTTTCGGCTAGTTGCACAAAGTGGTGGTTTACTGAAAAATTAACACGTCTACTAAGCATTACGGATGCTCATTTGTGCATCTAACTAATGACACTTTTTAGGTTGCTGTTGGTTGGTAAAAAAAAAAACATTTAAAGCAAATAAAGGCCTAGGTTTGTTGAGGCCTTATCGGTTTTACTCGCAGCGGTCACTTTACTATTTTGCGAACTAGTTCCGATTGACGATCCACGAAGAACATTTGAACTCATTTGGCACTGTAAGGGTGATATATTTTATATCTACTGTCCTCTTTTTATTATTTTTTTTATTACTGGAAAACAACTATTAATATTTAATAATATAAATACAACCCAATACAACGAACCTCTGCAAATTTATGTTTTTGTGCGATAAGCCGATAGTTTTAACATCAATGTTTCATGTGGATGTGGCCTGTGGATAATGTGGAACCCAATCGGCTTCTTCTTCTCAACTTAACCATTCATGGTGACTGAAAAGTCATGATAATTTTTTATAAAACAAATAGTTTTTCGCAATGGACGATTCGTTTTTCGGCTTTGATACAAGTACAGGAATACCGGTAAGTAATAATAATATGGAGAGAAAGTATATAACTTGGTAATACAATTGTGTTTACAAGAAAAACTAATATATTGCAACAACTATATTTGTCTGCGAAAGAAAACTTCAACCAATTGACTATAATTTTTTTTTGTACTGATTTTACTATTTACCTTTAAACGATAATTATTATTATAAATATTATTGGTGACTTTATTAGGACGATGATGGCATCGACGGGCAAATTGCAGAACCGCCGGAAGAGGAATATGACGCCCTCAACGATGAAACCTTTGGTTCGGCCATAAACGGCGACTGGGAGGAAGCCCACGAAACGCTGGTCCGACTCGGAGGCAATGGCGAAAAATTTCGTAATAGGGCTGGTGGCCCAAGTGGTAATGGCGCTTTTCAGAATCAGTATCACCTGCGAGGTTTTCAGGGCAGAAACATTGACGACTCGGACTTGGAGCTAAATCTATCGTCAATGAGATTGGACGACGTTGACTTAAGTTCGTTTGGAGAAAGCGATGGAAACCAGATGAACCGGATTAACTTGGATTCCAACGTTTGGGCGTCGCAGCCCATGCCCATACCGAACAACCAACAGCTTTTTCGAGAGCACTTTCGCAGCGCGTTTAAGAGTCAACCGCCGGCTGCCGCAGGTTCACAAATGAAGCCACCCCTGGAAGCCAGTGCCAGTTTTGGACTACCACCCACGCCTCCGGTTATGGCAAAAATCTCGACTCTTGAGGATATTGAACGTAATCTTATCATTCAGCAGGCAATTCCTAAGCAGCAAATGCAGCAGCTGTCGCAGCCTTTGCATGACTTTAATATGGCTAATCGGCAGCATTTGGTGGTAACGCCAACAATACCCCAACACCACCAGCAACTGCAGAAGCCTCCGCAACTGAAGGGTAATGTTAATATATTTAATTTCATAAATGCTAAAATGTGCTTAAACATTGTGGACAGATTGTAAACATGCAAACCCCTTTTTAAGTTTTAGGTTTAATATTTTAGACATGACGACTTATAGGTTATAATATAGATACATATTGATGTATAAGCGATAATCATCTCGTCGAATTCTCTCGACTATTTGTTATAGTATACCTTATGGACATAATGCCAACAAAACATCTTTAAAACGACTGAAATCTACTGTTATAAAAAAGTTCATCTAAGTTCAGATAAAAGCCGATTTCAAGTTTTCGACTCGAGTTCTTTTAGAAATATAGTGGCTTAAATTTGTTATTAAAATAGTAATGATTATTTCAGCACCTCCTGGATTTATGGCAACGCCACAAACTCCGCCACCAAGACAAAATATGGGTTTTCATGGACCACATCCTTTGGGTGGCCCCGGTCCAGGTCCCGGCCCCGGCTTAATACCAACACCAACACAGGCTCAACAACACCAACAACAGATGAACGGGCTCAGTGGAAATCGAGTTCCCCCTGGATTCATATATCCAACTGGGCTGGTACCGAACATGCCACAGCATCCGCTGTTGCAGCAGCACGCAGCATTGCCCCCCAGCTTTCCCCGAGCACTGCCAAACCCACATTTGCCAACGGCTCTAAACAATTTTGCAATGCATCCGAGCTTCAATGCAATGCGCGCCGTTGGAATGCATCCGGCTGCTTTCATGCAGCCTGTGCCACCGCCACGCCTTCCTTCACACAACGTGCTCAACCAGCCGCCCAACGCTATGTATAACATGTTTAATATGCGCCTTGTGCAGGAAATCCAGCAGAACCATCCGCTTCTGCAGAACGTGGTTGTACCTCGTCAGCAGGTGCAAAATCGGCCAGGCGAACGCCAAAAGCTGCAACAACAGACCCAGCAGCCGCCACAGCAGCAACTCAATCGTCATGGCGGCAACTTGCCGCAAGAGGAGTTCGACGAGTACGCAAATCTAATGAGCACTCGCGATAAACACTGGCTTATCGGAATACAATTATCACAGCTAAACACGGACACTCCGTATATTGACGACTACTACTACACGGTGTACAGAGAGCGTAAGAACGGGCAGGTTCGTCACAGTCAGGCACACAAGGACAACCAACTAAACCATCCACTGACCCAGCCGCGAGGTCATGCGCAGCTCATATTGGTCCAGTTGGGCAACAAGAATGGCTCACGCAACGGCCAACAGAATCGAGAGAGACGCAATTCTGAGAACACGAGCAGCAGTAACACCAGCGGTATCACAAATTGCGGCAGCAACAACAACATCCTGCCCGGGTATATATTTTCGCCCTTGAAATTCGAGAACTCACTGGGCAAGTTGCAGTATGGTAGTGTAACAGCGCCCCGCAAAATTATTGATGCTGATATCATGGGTAGCGAAACGAGTCCATTGGATAATTCGTCATCGTCCACATCCGCTGGACATAATACTGATAAGACCAATAATGATGGGCCAAGCGAGGTAGTCTTGGTGCCTAGCAGCATGAGAAAATCAAGACATATTCTGCTGCACATAGAGACCCTCTATCGGTATCTGCTAAAGCTAGAGGATTTGGAAAGTCCCGAAGTGATGGCAACTATCCTATTGAAAAAGAATAAGGAAAGCGAACGAATTGCTGCTGTTGAGCAACTGGAGATAGCAAACAAAACGGCTGAGGAACGGGCCGCTGAAGCTAATAATCCACAAACAATGAATCCAGCGCTTAAAAATAAATTTAATTATGAAATAGAGTCGCGCGATGCTTTAGTTAGCAAACTAAAATCCGGTCTCACCTTTAACAAGATCGTTTCCATGATGAGTGTGCGCAAGGGCAAGGTATTTAACAAGCTGTCATTCACACTTGCATAAATTTTTTTGTTATATTTATTTATTTTCCGTCTCACACAGATACTTTTGCGCCGAATTATGCCATTCATTGCTGATCAGGGCATACGCTGGACTGTTTGGGCTGGAGTTTTTTGTTCTCTGCAAAATGTCATCAAGAAAGATCGTGAAGACGTCGAGGGTATACTGTATGCATTGTATCCAGAATTTAGAAAGCAAATAAGCGAAGCCAACTTTGAAACAACAATTAATATATCAACTGCTTTCACACTAAATGACAAAAAGATGGCAGCCATATTCTGTAGCCGGGTATGTAACATTTAGTAACATGTGATGATTCTAGATTGTTGTTATTGTTTCGCACCCTTCGTACTTACAGTTTGGCATTTTATCGCTTGTTGGATTGATTCTACGAGTAGAAGCGATTTACATATTAAACATTGATCAGACGTTTAGCGAGGATAACAGACAAAAGTGGCGTGAGTTTCTCGCTCAGGTTGCAGCCTGTCTTAACCGCACCATACAAAATCAAACCATCTCAGCGGCAATTGAGTCAGATGCGATTCAGCCAATGATGAACCATTTTGCGCGTTTCAAAGACTTGAAACTGGATGCGCTTCTGGCTTTAATAACAGAGGCCAAACATCAAATTAATTAAATGGAGGGATTGTATCATTTCAATTACTTGTCTGATTGGAAGGTCGTTCGTATAAGCTCCATTGTAAAATTTATGTCATTCATTTTGGGTTATTCATCAGTTAATATATGTATGAACCATTTATGCTACATATACGTTTGTGTTGGTGTATTTAATTTTCAACGTACATACATATTGCACGCGCACAATTTATAAAACAATTCCATGTATACACGCAAGTGAATATGTTTAAATGTATTTATTAAAACATATATACATGTCTTTGAAAGAAAGGCTCATACATTAACTAATGCGATACAGACAAATATAGAGTAAGACAATTGAATATGTAACCAAACGCAAGAAATTTTCTTTTCATTATTATAAATGTGCACTATAAGCGATGAAAGTACTTGGTATGGCATCAAATATATTGCTCATTGTATATATGTCATTTTGTATTTAATATTGAAAATTCATTCAAAACTATATTTTTTTTTAATATGTTTGTTAAATCATAATGCTCTTTTTACTTTTCATATTTTAATTAGGTGCATTTGTGAGTAATTTAACATTTTGTTAAACAAAAATTTTTTCATATGTTCTGAAAAGCAAGTATATGTTTTTTTTAATATTATTCATACATAAATGGTAATTATTTAATTTATTTGATACAAATTCACATATACATGCACATATGCAAACACGACATACAATATGTAAAGTTTGTAAATATAAACTTACGAGTCGAAATGGAATATAAGGGTATATTGAATTAAAATTAAAATATCAATCACATTCATACTTTTTAAATGCAAATGTATAAACATTGACGACTCTAATTCGAGAATTTTCTAACTTGTGATACATTTTGTGTATTAAAATAATAAAAAAAAACAACCAATAACAAATCGAGTAGTGACAAGTGCACATGATATAGTAAAGTACTTTCTTGCGCATTTCTGTTTTATAGAAAAAAAAGGTAAACGATAACAAAATTAAGATATAATTTTAAACGTCTACCGGGGTAGTACTCATTGAAGGTTTTTGCTGATTTTTTTTTTTTATAACTAATATTTGTGGGAATTTAATTACTTTCCGATTAAGAAATTTTTTGGATATTTTTTCATTCATACATTAAAACTAAAAACTTTTTTTATGCATATATATATATAAATATATATATACATTTGTGTGTACCATCAATTATTTTTAGCAAATATGACATTTTCCATTATTCATATTTTGTTAAGTGTTAATAAGAAAAATAGTCAGCAGAACAAACAGGAATAATAATAAAAACAAAAACTTGGTAACTATTAAATGGGCGACATATATTAAGTCAGATTTTCAACAAAAATATTTTAAAATGTCTAAGTTGTACAATGGGTTTTTTTAAAAGAACCATTTTAACATTCAATAAAATAAATATTTTGCTACTGTCCTTATTTAAATTTTATCATTGATTTTTATTATACTATATCAAATTATTAAAAGAACTAAAACAAGCGTCTCCTCTTTATTCAAAGAAAAATTAAAATCGTTTTAGATCTTAAGTTTAATAACAATCATTATGTTTTTCGACTCAACAAAGCAAATTTTTACCCTCAGAGTCAGCTTAGTCAGCTTTATTGACACACAAAATAAACGCAATATAACGCTGCAAGAGTTTAATAACCAAAGCTTTATGTATTTTTTATATTCATTTTAAACTGCCTAAAAATTGCGGCATATAAAAGGTTTTGGGGTTCGGTCTCAAATACCCTGAAACCTAGACCTTACATGTACGCCCATGTATGCACTACTGCATAATGCTTGTTGAATAAGCTTCTCATCTTCCATATCTTCGGTGTTCTATGTTTTTAAATTCAAGATTTTTTCTTATCGATTTCACGAGTATATCGGAAAAGGCACGAGCTATCGATAATTTGAAACAAACTCGTTATGCTTAAGGCTTAGGCGAGCTTATGTTCCAAATCAACATATAAAATATATCATTGCAGATAAAGTGCAAGAGTTTATTGGTTTTTAATCTCTAACATTATAAAGATTCCCTGTCTTTTTTCTGCCTTCCGTTAATTTAAAATCAAAGTTTCTGGCGTACCACTATACACAGCGGGAATCCCAAATGACTCGACATCATCGACGACAATACTATAGTTTTTGCTTCTAATTGACAAAGCAGCGGCATTTGTCGCGACAATGGTGGCAATAATGGCGCCCAATTCGCGCAAGCCCTGCCTTGTGTTTCTATGTACATAAAATCAAAGTATTCACATCCCTTTTCTACTGCATGTTTTATAAGCACATACATATAAACATACGTATGTTTATTCGAATGTACATTCGGGCTGTCTGTAGGTCGTTCTATTTTCGCCCTCACTGTCGCGACATTAGGACAATGCGACGGGGGACTCGACGCCACAATTGCTAGCCTCATCTAGCTTTGGCGTCTGCATATTGTGCGTGTGTGTGTGAGTGTGTGTGTATTGGTGTTTGTTGGGGTTCACTTCATTGAGAAGTAATAAGATGCCGACAAGTTGTCGTCGTGCTGGACGTCGCCGGCGCTAGCATCCGCTGTTGGGCTCGTGGCGACTTTGCTAAATTTTAAAACAACTTCCGAAGATGCCGCCACTTGTTACGCACTTTTGGCGCCTCATTCAACTCAAACCCTGCCAGCTGTGACAACTGTATTTTATTGACAACAACAGATTCGGGATTTCTTGATTGTGCGCCAAATTCGTGCGTAAGAACAGTTAAAATTTTCCAACACAAACAAGTCTATCGTTTAGAAAAAAACAGATTGAGCCTTAACCAGTTAAAGTCGAAGAAGTAGGTAGGCTATAGGTGCAAAACCTCGATCTGTAAATTCCCTGAATCCCATTTCCAGATTTCGAAATTCTAGATTTTTTTGTTATCGATTCCATGTGTGTATCGAAAATGGAAAGAGTTATCGATAAATCGAAAATAACTTGTTCTGGCTTAGGCGAGCTCGGACTTCCGCCCGACCGACAAATGACATAAAACAGCATTTTTTTAAGAGAGCGAGTATTTGGGAAAGATCGAACAGTATACTAAAAATAACACGTTTGAAGAGACCTCGGTAAAAAATGGTAGAATCCATTATGTAGACTCTCTATGCTCTAGGAATTAAGTAATCGTTGATCCAAAGAGTAAGATTGATTGGAAAGCCTAAAAGTTAAAGTATTTGTGTCCCGACCTAGTTTTCAAAAACTTAAACCTTATTGAAATCAACCATTAAAACTTATTATTTGGTTCAGTTGGAGCATTTCCAGTATAAAAAGTAATTTTTGGTTTTTTTGTTTTTTGTTCTTGCAAAAATACCCTCCGATTAATTATGTTTCTTATATTCATATGGATATTCATATTCATATGGACTTTGCTCTGTAAGAGTATTATTTTGCAGTTTGTTGTTGTGTTCGAGATTCAAATGTCAAACAAAACCAGTAAAAACGTTGCACGATGGCGCGACTAATTCCGACAATAAGGATTATATGAAGTCTGCTTGCAAAGTGAAAGTTCAGGGCAGGCAGGGGTGGTATCGGTGTTGAAAAGATATTGAATGCAGTTTTTACGAAACATCACCAAATATATCCATCCGATTGCATTAAGTTATGATAGTTCAGTTGAGTGACTCAACGACAGATTATTCGACCAATAATCGTTTTGAAATTTACAAACAAAACATCAAATTTTGTCTGTGATGTGGCAACAAACTCTTAATCTGAACTGTTTGGGGTTGACTACAAGTGATGCATGCATACAAACATACATACATACGTACAAAGTAGATCTCATTCATACCTACGTCCTTTGTATTAATTTGCTTCACGTAGGCATCATAATCACACTTAATTCTTGGGGAAATACAGAACTGCAGTTGCCATTCAATTAGTCAAAATAGTATTTTTGTCTCTTAGGTCAAGCATCTAAGTAGTCAGTGGATTAAGCAGTACAAGACCACATTAGGCTGCTGCTAGAAGGGCTCCTTGCCAATGCGACGCCAAGGATTGTCGGCAGTGGGCAGGGGTGGGGGGTTTGTCGTTATGACTGTTATTGTTGCTGTTGTTATGGCTGGCGTTGTTTAGTTGACTTCGGCCGCCAGTCGCCGTCTGCGTTACCGTCGCCATCGCGGTTGCCGCCAGTGTTGCTGGAGCCGGCAGACCGGCAGCCCGGCAGACCGGCAGCCAACATTCGACAAACGAAACTGCGCGCAAATATAGAGAGATACGAGAGTAGGTTTAAGATTCAACACCATGGAGACGACTAGAAGCCAAGTGTCGCCAACTAGAAATTTATTTACTATTACTGTTCAGTTTTTTTTACAGTCTTTCATTTTTATACGTTTTCATGTTTTGTTTTCAATTCATTTTGTGCGTCTCTGTTTGTCGCCGACATGGCTAAACTCTCTCTTGGCATTGATTGGGTGACACCCAATATTTAACCCTATATACAAAATCATCATAGTACCATCACACGTGAAATCTAAAAATCTTTGTTGTTATTTATGAAGTACGAAACTGATCGGCAGCTTCACCTTTAGACATCCTGGACTATATCTTAACTTATTTTAATGTCCATGTATGTATGTATTTATAAGCATATGTTTATACATCATACATACACAAGAGCGTAAAGAATATTTAATAAACATACATATATACGTGTATAGACACATGTAAGTGACAATGAGTCAGAAATCAGGACGATTGGCTGTGGCGACGGCGCCTTGTTCAACGCTTCTGTGCCGCCGGCTGCGTCAGTCTTAAGAATGCTCTGCGCAGTGGTTACAAGTGCGCACTGGCGAAAGCATATAAAAGGAAAGGCGCGTACACGGCTGGCATTTAGTTCGCAAGGATTCATGCGGCAGGACACAGTGGATATTAAAACAGCGCATGCCATTCGCAATCGAAAAGTTAAAAGTGGCGCTAAACTTTCGCTGAGCTTACAAAAGTTTTCAAAACTTCCGTTACAATACAACAAGAACAGTGACAAATCTATAAAAAATATTAGAAGTTAACCAATTTGCAGCTGGGTAAGTAAGATATAACTGAAAATAAAAAACTTTTTTTTAATATTTCATTTTAAATTATACAAACCTTTCGAATGAGAACGCACCTTTATCTCCCGAACAAGGGATCAGTAGAACTAATGTAATGGTTAAAACACTTCGCTAGGGGTTTGTATGGGCTTTCGCAATTCATGTAACAAATATTAAGCCATACATAACTTCTAGAAAGATACAAATATGAATTAACATCCACAATTCATCAAACTCATGTTGCCTGCACAGGTGTAACACTGTTCTCTGTACAATTATGTTCAAAATAATTTTTAAAAATTAAGTTAGGAATTTAGAAAATACCTTATATACCAACTATTTAAAAAGTCTCCCATATGTGTGGTGGGGATCAAGAAAAATTTAACCTCGCGAGCTAAAAATAAAGTTCAAACATTTTATTTGTTGGTCTTTTGAGTTCTGTTTTTTTTTTCAAAAATGTGTTTGTGTATGGAAATTCATAACCAAATGTATAAAAATTATTTGCAACTTATAGAAGATGTCAGCAATTTAAAAAAAATTTCAAGTTGATGAAATATAATAAGAGTTTTGTGCAAAACAGTCAGTGCTCGGCTCAGTGAAAAAAATTAAGGTTTAAATATCGCTTTCAAATCGTTCAATTGTATTAAATAAAAGAAGTATCTATTTGGTGCTGAAGTTTATTTTTTTCCGTTTTAAAATTTTCTGTGCAAAAACTCTTCAATCACGTGGTATAAAGATAACCCAAAACCTTGGGAAATAAGTTGGGAAATAAATTATTAAATATTTTTGGCAGGTAGATCATTGTTGGTTTTTTGTTGAAAAATATTTGTTGTGTATGCTCCTTTTTTGTGTTTTGCCGAAATGATTTTAAGGTAAGTGTTAAGTTGATTTTCCACCAAAATCCTTTAATGGGATTTTTTGTGTGATGTAAGTAAAGCAATTAAGCTTCTTAGAAATTCAAAGTTAGCTGCCTACTTGTTCCAGAAGAATTAAGTACAAGCTTCGATCCACAACCGCAGAACTTTCTGAGGAAGCTGCAGAGTCAGACAATAAGGAAATAAAACAATAAAAACACCAACACTTCTGAAAAATGGCACACATATTGACAAACCTCATCATAATTAACAACCTACTTTAACGTTCAGATCTATGTATGGCAGGACAGAGATATAGTGCAAAATCGAAATGTCTTAGTTACTGCTATCTGTTTACGAATTATTAGTCAACAAAATATTATGTTTGTAAAAAAAACGTTTTTCTGTTTATTTTCAATTCAGAAATATTTTTCTTTGTTATATTATATTTTTATTTAATAAAATGTTTCTTTCACAAAAAGATTTTTATTTACAATTTATGCTGCTGTTGTTTTATAACTTCCAATTTTTTTTTATCTATCACATCAGAAATGTTGGTTACCAATCCATTGCGATATCTCGACCTATGTAAGCGCAACCAGTATGCAAAGTGTACACTGTAACCGCTAGAAGCGGTAAAAACAGTTCAAATTCTCGTTTTTGCAGATATTTTCGAAGATATTAAATAAAAATTTCTAATTTATAGATAATGATATTGTAAGCCGCACATTTGTGTTCAGTTTATTGTATTTCTCGAGGAAAACTTCAAACACATTTCCTTTATTTGTGGTGGGATTTTATAATAATAATAATAATAAAAAACATGCAGATGAAACCAATCTGAATTTTCTACGAATAACCACTATGCATTAAAAGCCTTACGCGAGCATGATAAATCTAATGAAGTGGAATCATTTTAAACAGCTCTGTGATAAATGCTTAGTTAAAAATCTAAAAACTAAGGACACAAGATTCAAAGTCATGCATGAAAAAAATTTTAGTTCCATTCAACATTGTAAATTTTTTGTTATATTAATAAGTATATTGTTTTTGAATACTTTTAGGATTTTTTGATTATTATAATTAATTTTTTTTGTGTTGAAAAAAATCGTTCTCTAGTAAACCATCGTGGCTGCTAAAGAAGTTAATAAACTATCGCTATCCCTATGCAATTTATCGATAATGATAGCGTTACCGTGCTTTAGAAATCAACAAATTGTGAAAACAAATACAAATCATAATACACGGGGGATGATAAATATAAAATTTTTAAACCCATTGGAGGAAAATTAATCCCCCAATATAAAAGTTACATTTATTGTGTTCTTATCGGGGAGCTGTCAATATGTGGACAATAACTTGACCAGTCTTGGTTCTACACGAACTAAAAACTAGCCAAAAGGTTGATATCTTTCGCTCCTTTAGGAATATAGACGCACATGGAATAAAATATATATGTAAAGGACCATGGTAAAACTGTGGAACATCTTCATTCCACCATGGACAGGACTATACCAATTCTGTTTGTTATCTCTAAAAATAGTTAAACCTCTTTATAAAAAGTCGAACGCATCATGTTGAATCGCTAATATGTTCGTGATATAAAAGGTCATATGACACACCCCGATCTTCACTTCCAACTGAGCGGGGAGAAATCATTTACAATCGTGATGTCGAAAAGACAGGTACGCGGCGATTGTGCTTGAGCCTGTATCAAATGCTAAAAGGGAATGAGTGATGAGGAAACAGGTTTTGAAATTTTTGGTTGATTGTCGCTCAGCTTTTTAATGGCTTTTTAACAAGTTTTCTTTCGTAGAAGTGTGCTGATAATATCGTATTAGTTGTATGCTCCTAATTGCGCTCGCTCATCTCATGAAAAATGCGAAATTGTGCAAGAATGTGCAACGCCGACCACCCAAGTTTTATTCACTCTTTTGTCGGTAGTTGTTGTTGGCAGTACTAACCCGCAGCAGCAGCAGCAATCAACAGAACTCAAGAGAGTTTCATACTCAAGGGACTGTCACGTTCTAGTGTGGTGTTATTGTATAAGAGAAAAAACTAACAATGTATAAGATCGGCTTACATATTACATACATACATTCTCAATGCCTATCTAAATTCTCTCTAAAAAGCATTTACTCATCATTAATATGTTCTTATCATGTACTTGGGTAGGCGTTGATCTACGTGAAACCTAAGAATACGCATAACGTCAGTTTAACCTACACAACTTGTTCAAAGTCCAGCTGCAATTTTCTGTCGTGAGGTGAGTCAGTTTTCAATCGCCGGCCCACCATCGGCTGGAACGTCATCGTTGCAAGGGACTGCGGTTCCGACCTGTTATTATCGTAATGACAGCTGCCTATCCTATTTGCTTTTATGTTTTAAAATCGTCCAAGACCAGAGACAATTATCTCTGCTGGAGCTCTGACCAACAGACTGACCGATCTTCCTTTGATCACTCTCGAATTTTGAGTGTGTGTGTGTGTCTGAAAGTGGGCGCCATGGATCCGACATTCATAAGCGCAGCCACTGCAACTGATATGCCCTTGATCGTTTGTGATTTTGTTTGTGGGATATTTCGGAATGGTTCCTCACAATGAGTAGTAATTGAGATATATGTTTGTTTTGCAACATTAACAAACAAGTTGATGACAGTCTGTTTGTTTCCATATAAAGTTTAAATTATTAACTTATATATTAGTTTCATACACTAAAATATTTTTGTACGAGTTTGGCTGGAAGTATTGGTTGATAAATTGGGTAAAATAGATATGATTTAGTAATACTATAAATAGTAGCCAAGGAAAATGAATACGATCGAATTTATTCAAGTATGACTCGATTTTATCATACAATTCAATGCGTATCTGTTCTTTTGAATGTTTTTCGATCTCTTATTTATGTCATAAAGTCAGGGAGTAAATTAATAAGTGTAATGTCTCTGTAACCATTGTAACTTATCGGGAGAATTACTTATTTTAGATATTAGGTAGATTCTTAATAAAATTATATAATACAAAAATTATTGATCTTGTATACCCTTTCGTTTAAGTTAGTTTATTTACTATTTATTATTAAAAATTAGCCCAATAAGATACACATGCATCCAAGTCGAATAGCCAATATCCGATTTATGATAGAAATTCTCGCACATCACGAGCAGGTCAAGTTTAAGTAATCGTTTACCTTTCCACGTTCCACTTTAGAAACTATAGACAGAATAATGATAATATGTAAAATCTTTATTCAAAATGGTCAAGAAACGCCAGTATTGTTGAACTTTAAAATTTGTACGAGGTGCAGATTATCTTTTAGTCAGGGTTTCTTGGCTAAAGCTATCTTACTTATTGTTCTCGCTTTTCTTTTTCTCGAGGTTTTGCTTTGACTGCAGAGTACTGTTGGCAAAAAATGTATTTTTAACACACAATTTGATTGAATACTAAAAAAATAAATAGATTAGGCCTGATTTTGTCCATAAATGGCAAACTGTAGTTTTTAAATATTGTATGAAAAAATGTGATAAAAGTGATTTTAAAGTCTGAGTACAATTCTTTCGCATTTACAAAATGTAACGCCATTTTCATATCAATAGAAACTTTTTGTTGAAAAAGAAAATGTAAATTGATTCTACAAATATTATAAACATGAAAGTTTGTATTAATGTTTAATACTCTTTCACGCAAAAATTGAATGGATTCCACTGAAACTTTTTAATAATAATAAATAAATTAATTAAAATTAAAGATATTAGTTTGATTGACGTTGCTTAGTGTAGTTGTACTTATAATACAACAATAATAATAGCATTAAGTGGCAACACATTCATACATTTTTGGGAACAAATTGTGCTTTTAATGTGCACATAAAGGTCAAAACCTTTTCCACGCGTCTAAATTATTTCCATCCGATTTATAAATATTTAAGCTTTTCAAAACGTATTCCATTTTGTTAGGTGAGTTATTTCAATCTAGCCTAGTTGCCACATTTAGTGAATTTCGGGATTTTTGATCTGAAGGTGAACAAAACACAGATCAACAGTAGGAGCTCACAATGGCAAGAAATTCTTCTACAGGAAAAATATATGGTCTAAATGCGCGAGCCAGCACAGAGTTAAAAATTGCGTGCTGCCAACTTCATGCGAGTCGGAAATTGCGCGCATCCAACATCAAGCGAGTCGCGTTTAAGTGTATAAATATGACTCGTGTATATGAATGCGAGAGAGCGCAATACGAAACTCACCACACTTCCAAAGATAAAAAAAAATACATGCATGCTCTCGCATAACGCGAGATACTCTCAATGTGAACGGACGTGGATTTCGATTGTCATACGTACATTTTTTGTTGCAAACGCGGGCGTATCCAACAAATAAATGAAACAAACGGCAGTGTAACTACTACAAGCGCATGCACGGCATCCGCGTTTCCATGCTGATTTTAACATTTTATTTCCGATTCAGTTTAGTGCAGATAACAAGTGAAGTAAAAGTTTAAGAATTATGTGGCGAGCAAACCCAATTTCGACCCGTCGTAACTGTTCACAAATGTAAGCCAAATTGTGAATTTATTAATGGTGAATAACGGCACAATAATTGCTAAATGTGTAAAAAAAATAAAAACAAATGTGCTTGCAATTTGAATTACGCGTTTCAATTTGCGGCTTTATACTTTTGTCACAAAAAAAAAAAAAAAACGACTCAATCGCGACATCTAGTAACATACATACACGCATACGTGCTTACGCGCACATATACCTACTATAATACCAACACATATATTTATGTATGTACGTAGGTTGATCAATCAATACACACAAACGATAATACTTGATTATAAATGTACATATTTCGCATACACAATGCTACACAACGCAACTCTTATAAAAACATACATACTTAATTATATTTGTATGTGTGTAGACATATCTATGTTTAAGTCGCAAGCACATCATGTGGATCTTGAGCTCAATACTTTCACTTGCAAAAATTGAATACAATTCAAATATTATTTATTTACATAATTATGTACATCTACACGTATATATGTTTACAAGTAGTCGGTAGGGATTATTTTAACCTGAGTATTGATGTGTGAGTGTTTGTCAATTACACATTTGAGTCTATGTTTTTGCCATTTTTTGTTCTTTTAACTGAGAAAGAACTTGTTGTGTGAATATCTGAGTATTTTTTCGTATTCCTATATGCTCTTTTATTTTGTTGACTGATTATGTCATTCTGTTAGTTCTTTGATTTATGTCTTTCACTGTATTAAATATGTATTGTGAATGGCAATTTACTTTGACAAATTATTTATAATAATTGCTCTGCTCTTTTTATTGCACCAATATAACAAAAGTTTAAAGCAAGAAAAGAAAACAAAAAACAATAATTGCATGCTTTTCATTATGTGTCGGTGTTCGATTCACAAGAATCAGTAAACTTCTGCAAATTAGCAAAATACGAATATTTATTTCAAACGAATTCACACTCCACTTTGGTGTTTATTTACGCATGTGAATGTATTGCGTACGCGTGTATGTGTGTATGTAGTTTAAGTAGTTCAAAAAACCCCAAAACAAAAACTGCTTACTACTCGAAAAAACGAAGAATTCCGATTGGCCAGTGCAAACTTAAAATAAGTTTTAGTTCAGCGTCAGTAGCGCGTGTTTTTTTAATGAAAACGGTTTCTGTGAACTCCATTTAATCAATTCCAATGCGGATTTTAATAATAAAATTTATGTGTGTTTCTTAGTAGGAATATGTGAATCCAAAACAAACTGTGTGCCAGAATATCCAAATACATATCAAAAATTGTAATACACAGCAACATATTAACCATAAGATTGATGTATTTAATACAAAGGGATATTAAGGATACATTGGATTAACTTAATCAACAAAGTAAGTAATATTTATTCTATAATTTTCTTTCTTTATAAAAACATATATAACAAGTTACTATTCCTATTCACAACGTATTTCTCTGCAATCAAAATGATGGCCTATATTGTTATAAAATCTAAAATTTAAAATTGTTATGTTCCTCTAAAACCCATTCAGCAGTTTTTACCTGAAATAGTAACAAATATATTTACTTACTTTCACATTTATAAGGATACTCCCCCCACCCCCCAAAAGATACCCCAAGAAGGGGACTAGAGAAATCGACACTAACCATAAAACTAATAATATCAAAACAGCTTTGTTTAAATCATATCAAGAGTTTTCGCAAAAGTCGATTGCTAGAAAATTTAGAAATAAGTGAAAAAAAAGATTTTTTTTAAAGTCCTTTCGGGTTTAACGAGCTGTTTTCGGCTACGGCCCTTTTTATGCCAAACAAGCAAAAAAAAAAAATAATTTAAACCATTCTTCACACTTTACTATCGATAGTATTGCTATAACTTTTACTATCGATGGTATTGTAATCTCCTATGACTGATAAGCTTCGATCTTTTTAAGTTGTGAAATTACCTGATCTTAAAAAGTTGAGGAAATGCACAAATATTAAACAAATATTCTAAAGAATTGCTCTATGACATTGCTAACAAAAAATTAAGTTTGCCAGACACATCTACCGATAAATCCAACATAAACTTCATGTGTACATTCTTGTTGTAGGAAATTTCTTAATATGTGTCAGACATTCCAGTTAACTTTTCTTATGCATTTTAATTTTTTTACATTTACGTGCTTGAGATATTTAAACCCGTTAATATCCAAAACTTTAATTATTTTTAATTTTAAAACGAAATTTAGTTTAAAATAGCGCAACATTATTATTCTTAACTTAAAACAAGTGTTACAAGGCACGAATTTAACTATTATGCTAAAAAAACGGCAGCTTTATCTAGTAGTTTCGTTTGGTTTTAGCTTAGTTAAATCTCTAAAACAGCTTTTCTCCAACTCTTAAAGTTCATATCCCTTCTTAGTTTTTAAGATATTGATCCCATTAAAAATGGGAAAAAGGATATAATGATTTTGTGCAAAAGTATGTAACAGGCAGAAGGAAACATCTCCGACCCCATAAAGCAGTGGTCGGCGAACCGGGGTAAATTACCCCAAATGGGGTAAAAGTGAAATTTCTGGGGGTAACGGACATGATTCTGAAAAGGTATTTCAGCATTTTGTATTCGGGGGAGCTTTTTTTTTTTTTTTTAGTCATCACTGGGTTAAAGTGAACATATTTTTTTGCTCATCAAATATAAATACAGAGCATCATGGGATGAGCTACTTCCACCAGAATATTTGGGGGTAATGGCAACTTCCAACTTTGTGGACCTTTTTTTTTTTAGGTCTTCAACTTTTGTCGGGGGTAACGTCAAGCTTCACAACAGAAATTTGGGGTAATGGTTCAAAAAGTTCGCCGGCCACTGCCATAAAGTATATATATTCTTGATCAGCATCATTTCTCGACTAGAGCCTTCTTACTTGTTTTCTATGAAGATAGATCGGATAACTATATCAAGTAAAAATATATATATATATATATAATATATATATAGTCGGGATAACCGACAAGTCGAGAAATACCGACTAGAAGATACCCTGAATACTTGACTTAACTTCAATGATTCATATCTCTGGTTTTTCTCAAGGATTTTAGGATTGTATTGTTATCGGTCACAACAAACTTACTTACTAATCTGGAGCGTCTAGCTGATATATAGTCCTGATGTAGACGCGTTCATACAAACACACAGACGGACATTTTTTATTTTTTTTTTTCCTGGGCAATGCTTGAGAGGGGAAACACTTTACGTGCCGTAGATGGCTTGCCAATATCCACCCGTGTGTCGGGCTCCTGTGCCTGTCCCTGTGCCGGCAAGTATACCGACTAAAAACCCCTCTCCCCGTTCTTCTATCGTCGACCCACTCGACTGACCCTGGACACTTGTCGGTCTGTTACATACTTTTGCACTAAACCATTATACCCTTTTTCCCCATTTTTAATGGGTTCAGGGTATACAAATCATACAAGAATTGCTTGTTGCAAAATTGAGAATTAAAAAAAATACAGAAATACCTCTATCAAATATAATTGTGAAGCAGGTCAGAAATTTAGGTAAATTAAATAAGCAATCCAAATAATAATATTTTATTGTTTTTCTGCATTAATAAAGACAGAAAAACTTTGGCTTTATTGTTGAAAAATAAATAAATAAGATTGTTGAACTTAGCCCATTTTTACCCAATAGGATTTTAAAGAGAAATATCGACAAAAAGGATTGTTTTAATATTATTATTCGATTAATGTCTGAAAATAAAACAAATCGGAAAAGTTCGAAGTGACTTAGCTTTAATTTGCAAAAGGTGTCAATTTGGGAACTTAATAGATTACATTTGTTCCTTTATGTTTATTGCATACGTATGTACGTCTGTATGTATATTGGTTTTTTCGTATTACAGTGTTTTTTGATGTGGCTTGTGTGTGTGGAATTATGCCGGCGCCATTACACTGCTATTGTGGGTGTGAGTGGCGCCAGCAAACGTCCAATACATATACACATACATGCAAATATAGGTTGTGTTGTGCAAGACAGCCGACAAGTGCGAATATATAGTCATTTTAGTGTGTGCATACACACATGCATACATGCACATGAATGCACATAAATATGTAGAAATGTATTTTAGTTGCAATGCTTTTTGCTTTTTTTTTCAGAATGGCAATATGCTCGTACATCATAGTGTTTTCTTTGTTCCACATTGTGCATGCCCCCCTTTATCACAGATTCACATTTTTATACTTGTTGAATTTGTAGAAGAATTCGGAAATGTGTTCGTTCTCCGCGCCCGACACACAATCGCACACATACAAAATCTGTATACATATACTTGTTTGCATTCGCAAACTGCCACATACGCTCTCGAGCACTTGCTTTGGCGCTCTCTCTCTCTCTCTTTCTGTGTCTCTCTTTGTTATTCACCTCAAATAGTTGATTCCTCAACTTGTCAAACCGGCTAAAAAAAGGCCGAACGAACGACCAACCGACCGTCGCGTCGGTCTATCGTTTTGTTGTAGCATTTCTGTAGCTGGCGCTGGCAATGTTTTTGTTCGTGTCTGTCTGATATAAGTTTATATTGGTGGCGCCATTGCGACGACGCCGCCGCCGACATCGTTACTATTATTTCTTTTATTACGTTTACGTCAGTGGCGCCCACTGTGGCGCCTGTGCCTCGTAGCGCCTCGTCTCGTCTCGTCGCGTCGCGTTGTTGCCCTGCCTTTGGCTGGCACGCAAGCAAGCAAGCAAGCAAAACAAGTGTGTGTGTGTGTGTGTGCGTTTGTATGTTTTGAACGTACATATATATGTACATACATATACATGTGTGCATCCCATACATATATATATGTAGATGTACATATGAATGTAGATGTACATATATATGTATGTACATAAATAGGCATTCATGTGAGTGTTGTGCCTGAGCGTGTAGTCGTGCCGTCATGTTGGCGGCGCCACTGTTGTCGTCGCGATAAGGAACGCAAGAAATGCCAACGAGCCAGTCAGCCAGCAACAAAATGATCGTAGGGGGCCCCAGTTTTGTAGTTAGTTTTATTTTTTTTCTTTCTTTTTTCTTCTCTTCTTCTCTCGGTTAACTTGCAGCCTCGTCTGTGTCAGTGACAGTTGCTGATGCTGCGCAGTTCGTCTGTCCATCCGATTGTGCATTTCTGATCATCTTATTACTCATGCGCCTTCTTGCTTCTTCACTGTTTGAGGCCCTTTAAAAACACTACATATATTTAAAACAGCAAGAAAGAAAGCTGTAGTCGAGAACTACCGACTTGGAGATACCTTGAACCCGTTGCCTACAGGTTTTTTTTTGGGTGTACACAGAAATATGTATACTAAAAACGGGCGTGCTTATCGATAGCTTTAAAGAAACTTGTGCCGGGAATTCGAGATCTAATATTCAAAAGTTAAAGTCTCTAGCTTTTATAGTCTCTGAGATCGATGATGATATGATTAATATAGAAGGACAGACGTTAATATAGAAGGACAGACGTTATAACTTGACTGTTGATGCTGACCAAGAATGTATGTATACATCTATATACTTAACGGGGTCGGGGCTGATTACTTCTGTCTGTTACATACTTCTGCACAAAATCAATATACCCTTTTTACCCATTTTGAATGGGTTCAATCATAAAAAGGTGGATTCAATCAATATATACCCTGAACTCGATATGATATGCAGATTTTCCAAAATATTTCTTTTGTATACTGCCAGTCTGACATCTGATTAAGATTAGGCATCCAAAAGCTTTGAGAAAATGACTAATGCGCGATTTTTTCGTTGGACATAAGGACCCGTTTTTTTAATTCTTAAAGGAAAACCTCAGTTGTGTGAATTAAAAAAAACTAGAGCAGATATTACAATAAGTCTGAATTTTAATTTTGATTGAGCGGGTAAAGATCCATTAAGAATGACCAATTTAATTCGCCGAACATGACAAAAGAAAAAAAAAAACAATTTGTCTTTAACAGTCTTAAAACCACCGCCTCAATTAACTTTAGAAACAGTTTTCACTTGTTTGTAAACCCATTGTATATATTTGTTTTATATCCTTAAAAGAGCAATATTCACCTCTGAAAACATCATATATATTTCCGCTATCAATGAAATGGGTAAAAAAGTATAATGGATGTACTAGACAGAAGGAAGCATCCCCGACCCCATAAAGTATACATACTTGATCAGCATCAACAGCCTAGACGATATAGCCATGTACGTCTGGGTGTATGTACTCTTCGATCTCAGAAACTATTAGAGCTACTGCTCGTCGATCTCAGAGACTATGAGAACTAGAGAGAGATTAATAATATAAGATCTTCTAAATCATATGCAGAACACGTTAGTTTTACATAATCGAGAGCCTTTCCTCTTTTCAATATACACATAAAACCGACAACACTAAAATATCTTGAAAATTGTTTTTGGAACTATAGAAAATCTGAGACAGACCAGACATATTGAAGATTTAAATTCAATCATGCATATTACAGGCATGACCGTACGCGTTAGGTTAAAGGTTCAGGGTATCTCGTAGTCGAGCTTAAAGCCTTCCTTTATATACCCAACTTATTAAGATACACTGACATTATATATTAAAATTGAATTTAAATCGGCTATGATAGTACCAAAGAATTAAACAAAAACATTTGGTTTGAGTACAAATAATCGGTGACAAAGGTCAATATACTTATACTCAAAACATTAAAAAAAACCGGGGCAGTAGTGGGTGATCGCATATAAAGCTTTTAAACCGATACTTTTCTTATGCAGACTTTTGGGGGATGTTATTAGCTGTTTTTCACCAATTTTAATGAATCAAGATTTCCAAATGTCCAATTACGTTTTTTACTGATTAACCGTGGTGTATCGACATGTTATCGATTTCCCAGCTCCTCAGTTTTGACATTTTGTCTGACAAGGACATGGACCAAGATATTTGCGAAGTTTTAACTCTTTATTTTAATTTTCTTCGTCTATTAAAATTCGCAGTATTTTAAACGACAATCGATAAAAATCGATTACCTTATAACATTTTAAAGAAGTAGCATTTTTGTGTGTAAGCTGAAATAATTTTTCACTTATTGATGAAAAATGATTTCGTTTTATGGCATCTCCTACTCAAGCTTTCTTTGTATTCCTACTTGTTATACATATAAGAGTCGATATGTGTCTAGCCAGAAACTAATCAATTATTTTTTCTTTTGCAGAGCAATAAATAAAAACTACCAAGAGCATATCAAGGCTAAAGGCCCATTAAGCGATAAAGGAAATTGACAATCGTGCAAACGCTGCAAACTTGCGACAACCGCGAAGTCCTAGTCAGAATCTACATATGTATATAAGCACGATATTTATGTGTATACGTGTTAGCGTTTACTTTATTGTTATTAGACTCCAACCCCACCGCACATATCAGCAACTTAAGAAAGCTTTGACTAGCCGAGCCTTATGAGTGCGTATTAATAAATTTGATCAATTCAAATAATGCACATACGATAAGATCGATGTTACCAAAAAAATTGATGTCCCTCCATGATATTCCCAAGCGAAAAGAAAAAAGAGCTATGGCGTTATGCGTCAAGAAACAATCCGGTAACGTGCGATGCGGATGGGATACCGATACCCATGCAGCAACCACAGCCGCCGCTCCTTCAACATCAACGCCACCTTCAGACGTACGCCAATTGCTGCTATTGCACGGATCCTTCATTGACGAGACCATACTATTCAATACCCTGCTCCATAGACTCAGGCTCACATCGCCTTATCCAATGTCAACAACAGCCAGCTCAAGATCAACAGAAACTGGCTTACAACCACCACCACCACACAGATGCAGAAGCGGACTGGGCGACCGAAGATTCGAGCTATTCCTATATCAAAGATGGACACAAATTCGAAAGTTCTGGCGCCGACATATTGAGCGACGAAAACGGTCAATACCCAGTGGCATTTCCTGCGTGTTCCAATGCACATACACACATAACAGCAGCATCGCTTGCAATGACAGCGGCAAGTATGTTTCGCAACTGCTGCGGTGGCGGTGCAGAACAGTCGACGGACTCCAGCAGTGGATTCTTTACGAGAACGACCCCACCACCACCACCCGACAACAACAGGCGCCAGGCGCTGAGCCGTCAGCGGACGTTTATTGCGCATCCCACCTTTTCAATGCATCCACAACATGCAGCTGGCGGTGTCGACAACAGCAATACTTCATCGGCGACTCGGCATCGGACACCCAACCAAATCTTCAATGCGCTGGTGAAAAAGCTCAAGAACAAGCAAGTAGCAGAGCTGCTTCAAGCTGTGAAAAGTCGAGTGGATCCACCTTCCAAGAGCAACGTCGTCAACATGTCAACCTCGCCAAGTTATTTGCAATGTATACTGATCAAGTGCAACTCGTCTATGGACGTGGTACAGCACGTGAGCACATGCCAGCTTTTTTTTTGGTCCGACCTCAGGGATGCTGGCGAGCTGAGGCGCCTCCCAACCTGCCCCAGTGCATTAGATTACGTCTACATGTGCTGCAATCCACTGCACTGGTACCGCATAATTTACCCCATCGATTCAGGTAGGTAATTTATACCCATTTAAATGTATATTTACTATCAATAAATAGGAAAGGAGTTACCGCCCAATAAAGTTGATGCTTTCATTAATGTTTTTTCTTCAATCTAACTAACATTTTTTCCCCGCAATGTGTTGAACATTTTACAGTTGCGACCCTAGAACCTAACCAACCTTACAGTTTTCGTGTATTCTCATGCAGATTTTATAAATTGAATTTAAATCTGTTCGTATGGTAAACAAAATAGGTTTAATGCAAAATCATCAAAATATCATAAAATATAAATGCTGTGAATAATTTCGTTTCCTGTTTAGTGTTCCCAGTGTTGATTGAATTTGAAATTTCTGAATCCTCTGTATTCAAACACACCATCGTCCTGGATTGCTCCTCATCCCGCTTTGAGGAGTTAGAGCCTTATAGGTCTTTCACATTTCATTGTTTATCCTGTTCTCCTTCTCCACAGGAAATGGTCTTAGGACCTTATATAGCTTTATTGTATTGGTTTTGTGCGAATGTATGGAACAGGCAGAAGGAAGCATCTGCGAGAATATATATATATTCTTGATGAACATCGATTTCCGTCCTTCTGTATAAAAGCTCAAAGACTATAAAGCTGTTAAAAAATAAGAATATCTGAGATTTTGTGCGAAATCAGTTGAGAATCCTCGGAAATATCGAAGACATCATGCTATGTTGCAGTAGAGCACGCTAAAACGTATGCGTCAGGTAAAAAGTTCACGGTGACGAGCACACTTTTCGGCTTAACAAACAAAATCAATAATTCTAATTCCTTTTTACAAAAATCTTACGTCTGCGCATGCAACGTTACCCTTTTCACAAAGGAAAAGAGAGCTCGGTTTCGCAAAATGTTTTTTTTTTTTTGCATTTTGTGCAAACGATCCCATCAATCTACAAAAAATGTCGAGTGCAGCGATGCGATAAATAAAAAAATCAGTTAATTTTTAGCGGGCTGGTCGGACGCCACCGTGATTAAGGCTTATGTTGGAATTTTTTCTTTCTTCGCTTTTGGCTTAACTTTATCAATAGTTCTTCAAGAACAGTTCGATTTACACAGTAGAGGAGGCGGCAGTAGCAGCAGCAGCAGCAACAAAAGCAACGCCGCGGCGACAAACGTAATCAGGTTTAACTGGTATCGAAGCTAACCAAGTCGACGGCACTGCGCGGCTGATGCTACCAACACTGCTGAAGTTTGTAGCGCCAGCTTCCTCCGCTCCCAGCGGCAAGTGGCGCACATCAAACAACTTGTGCGCCAATAAAATGTCCCCTAGTGATGCTGTATGCAGACATTATTTATTATACCCTGATCCCATTAAAAATGGGAAAAAAGGGTATAATGAAGTTGTGCAAAAGTATGTAACAGGTAGAAGGAAGCATCTCCGACCCTATAAAGTATGTATATTCTTGATCAGCATCGAAAGCCGAGTCGATATAGCCATGTCCGTCTGTCCGTCTGTCTGTCTGTGTGTATGTATGAGCGCGTCGATCTCAGAGACTATAAGAGCTAGAGACTCCAGATTTGGAACTTAAGCTCACCTAATCCCTAGGCAGTACAAGTTTGTTTCCGATTTGCGATAACTCTTCCTGTTTCCGATATACACATGGGATCGATAACAAAAAAATCTTGAATTTGGAAAACTTTGAGATGCAATTTGAATTATAAAACAAAATAATGACAATCTGTGAAATTTTTATCGAAATCGGATAATAAACACCGCAGATATGGGACATTGAAGTTTTGTATGCACTATGCTGTATGCGCGTACACAGACACACACACACTTGCAAGCACTGACTGTACGCGTGAAGTATAGGGATCAGGGTATCGTCTAGTCGGGATATCTCGACTAGAGCCTTCTTACTTGTTTTTTTTTTGTATTTCACCTCGCTGCTGATGTTTGGTCGGGCACCGCCTAAGTTTGATGCTATTTTTATACCCTTTAGCCATAAGTAAAAAAAACGGGTTGTTCTTTTGTTAGTTTAAAGCTGTTTCTTTAAAATTGTTGTCATGTTCTTTTTGTATTTAAAATTTGCGTGTTGGTATTCGTTTTATTATTATTATTGAATCTTTTAACTACATTAAAATTAGTAAAATCAGAATGATTTTTCATAAAAGTTTTATAGAAAATTCGTCAAAAGACTTTTGTATGAAATAATATTCGCACGGACTTCAACTGATTTGCAATCGACCGAATTAGCTCAAAAAATATCTTTAAATTCTAGCTGATAGTCTGCAAGATCGACGCGATCTTTCAGAGAGCTTAAATTTATAAGAATCGGCGATCAAAGCTGATCCAAAATGTATATGAGGTTGGAGTTGCTTCATTAGTATAACTTCATTATATACCTTGTAACTATTTCCACTGGGTTAGGGCTATGAAAACTGTTTATCAATTGAAAGAATGGTGGAAATGTGCTATGAACAAAGTAAGACATCATTCAAAAACTAACTTAAAGTCGATTTACGCATTCAAGCGAACCGTCGAGCCTTAGAAAATGTGTCAAAATCTGCCGTCAGATCTATGAAGTCGAAAAGGTGTTTATTGTGATTGCCGTATTTTATATTCACTTTTTCTTCATAAGTATCTGAAATTTTTAATAAAGTTTCTGAAATAATAATAAACATAAATACAAAACAAACCAACTATATCCGATAATAAAATTATTTTCAAATTAAACAATTAAGAAGGCTCTAGTCAAGTAAGCTCGCTTGAAGATACCCTTAACTATAAACGCTAAACTTGCGGTCATGCCTGCACCACTACACCAATGCTTGATGTCTAAACTTCAATCTTCCATATCTCCGATGTTTCCCAACCAATGGAACATGGAACAAGGAATTTGCAAAGTTTCGAGTATCAAGCTTATTGGGTGTCGCATATTAATCAATGTACTCTTAACTGTAACTGAGAATAATACAGGGTATCCCCTACACGAGCTTCCTGCCAAAAGCCTGCATCATGACTCATGAGAAATGGCAAAATATTGATGAAAAGTATTGAAAGGGGTCCATTTCGGACTCGATTAAATGTAAACATAGCCATATTAATAAATATTTTCATATTCCTTCCAAAACTGAAAACACGAGTATTTTCTGCAAACATTATCAGTGCGCTAAATATCTACTCGTTTTGTTTTCCATACACAAATCAAGTCTTTTTCAGTTCTTTGCTTATTCCCCATTAATGCAAAAATTATTATGGATCGATGTCGCAAGTTGATTAAATATTTTAATATACGTTCTCTTTCACTTTTCAGAACTCGCACCCCCGCCTTATCAGCGCTCAAAAATGCTGAGACTAAGAGATACAGGTATGTTACTGATTTTGATGACCCTGCCTGCTACTTTGCTTAAGATAGAGTTCCTCAACCATAGGTTCCGATGGAAACACTCAAAACACCGAAAGGTCGTCCTCAGCGACGTGGACTGTGCAGGGCAACAGCGGCTCCCACAGCCGAAGCAGTTCGATTGTCATCAAACAGTCAGAGTCGCAGTTATACATGCCGTGTGTCGAGTCATTCACCACTAATGGAAAAGGTGAGTTTGGTGAGTGGCCACGCCGCAGACGAAACGTGGCCTCTTCTTGATCTCTTTTGTTCTTGTCTTCGGATCGTTTGTCTTTTTGAGCATTAAGCGATACAACAAGCGCCTCTCATCGTTTTTGTGCTCTTTAATATACACAAACATACATAAATGGTGGCTATATCTATTCAATACTTGTATGAGCACATACAAATATACATATTTACACAATTATGTATGAAGGTATGCTTATTGTATTTTACGTGTAGGTAAAATAAATAAACATTTGTATGTGTGTATGTATGTATGTATGTATTGTACATACTCTCTGCTTTTGCACTGTACATCTATATATAATGTGAATGTGTTGCGGTCGCGTGCGTGTGTTTGAGCACGCCGGCACGGGCCGAGCGAGGCAGTTGTTCGTGGCGCCAGCTTGCCGCGTCAGGTCGTCACTTTCTATATTGATATTAACTTTTAAACGAAAACAGCAAAAACGACACGAAAATAAATAATGAGCGAAAAACAAATACAAACAGTGCGAGGCGAGGCGAATGCGAATGCGAACAAGTGAGGCGGCGGTCTCCACACAGCCAGTAGAAGCAAAA
This sequence comes from Scaptomyza tumidula, assembly GCA_035044465.1. Classification (NCBI taxonomy): domain Eukaryota; kingdom Metazoa; phylum Arthropoda; class Insecta; order Diptera; family Drosophilidae; genus Scaptomyza; species Scaptomyza tumidula. Next base: position 373,230 of record JAWNNW010001012.1, read on the forward strand.
ATCTGCACTTACGAAAGTTTTGTAGAGCGGCGCCGACGAACGGAGTGTCTGTGGATTGTTTGCGGCCGGTTATCGGCACAACCAGCTACACGTTGTGCTGGGGGGACGGGGGAAGTGGCGTTATGACTATGATATCATTCACGGCGCTACCGCCGACACCGCCGCCAGCTACAAATTGAACAATATGTTCTTTTTTTCCCCCCTATTTTATGGCATTTTTGAAGCGAAAAAACGACAGAGAAGCAGCTTTTTGCATTCGTATAAGTAACATGCATCCTGTCAGTCTTATAACCTTAAAATTTAAATTGATTTAATAATCTTTAATAGTATGGGCATCCTTTGCAGATATGACATGATCTAACCTGTTTGAATCGACTTTTTTATGGGCTGTTTGAATTTGAATAAAGCCGATCTTTACACACAAAAACCAGATTTCCTATTCAACGAATTTGAAAAACATTGATCTTGAAATATTGTCAAACTTTAGAAAATACCAGTGTAAAAGCTTAAATGGAAACTAAAAGCGATGTCCATTTACATATTCACTTACGAGCGGTTTCTTATAAAGTGATTGGCAACAACACGTTTAATATCTATTAGACTTAGAAAAGCTTAACAAACAAATAGTTCGTCTGATAATTATACACTTGAAAAGTAAGATAGTAAGTAAGTAAGTCAGGCAGAAATAGCTGCCATTTAAATGAAAGATCTTTAAAAAAGTTGCAAGTGTATAAAATATTCGGCATGCCGAAGATGGTTTCCTTATTTGGACTATTTACAAATAATTTATTATTTTGATGACATTGTTAACGAGTTATCGATTTAAAAAAAAAATAAGTTAAAGGGCTCCGCAGTTCAGTCGATCTCAATCTCATCATATTTAAATATTAAATATATTCACTTTATATACATTTTTGTTTAAACCAAAGCTTAATCTGTTTGAACTATCGTCGTTTCTCTCTTGCACTATCCTATGTCCTTGGATGGACTCGCACTATCCTTTTAACAGTAATGTACTATGAATCTGTACATGTACATAGTTAACTACATATGTACATGCATACATGCATATGTGCATACTTGCCAACATGTGTGGCCAACTTACAAACTTACACTGCGGCCACATACACGCACAGGTAGAATATAAACTGTTCTAAATTTAAAGATGATGTAGTGTAGACCGTCGATGCGCACATCTTTATGTATTTACATATGTACAAAGACATGTGTGCATCTACTTATACACAAACAAGTATCTATATTCAAAAAGAATCTCAAGCAACAGCCGAGCGGCGGCGCTAAGAATCACAAAGAGCCAAAAACGAACAATTTGACGCTCGTCTGCCTGCAGCTAAGTACCGAAGCTAGCGGCATTGGCGCCAGATACAAACTTTATGCAAGGACGTACCACAAGGCAGGCAAATAACACTTATAAGTGTCGCACATTTCCATACTCTGTTTTTTTTTTTATACGCATGAATAGATTTTTGACTCATAAACACTAAAATCGAAACCAACAACTTTTTTTATGAATAAGTTTTCGAGATATTCTAAGTTTAAGTTGAAAAAGTTCATTCCCTTTAAAAACTTATTTTTAATTTTAAGTAAAAACATTGTAATTGGACGCAACCGACTGCACGAAAGTGTGATACTAGTATAAAAATGGGTTATAAGGTGCGTGCTTTCGGGAGCGGCAGGGGTGGCCGTGGCATTAAAATTTTGGACACAGTCTTTGTTAGAGACGCCAGTGCTATAATCTCATCACATTTAGCATTAGGTAACTAGCAGTAAGAATGTGAAAATATATAATTCTATCGATTATCAGCTATTGGGTATAGCGATTTCCCAGCCCTCCAGTGGGCGTTGCATCCCAATCTTGACACAATCTGATCCAATAAATAAAGATTTTTGCAAAGTTTCAAGTCTCTAGGTTCACGAGTTCACCAGTTTCGAAATAAGGACGGTTCACATAGACGGACAAACGCTTTGACGAACATTGCACAAAACCAAAATGTTCTTTACTTTCAGTATCAGAGTATAAAAATTGTGGGTGTTCCGTCAATAACATTTTACTTCGTGAAGATCATGTATATAATAAAAATTCACTGCATAGATAAGTAAAACAGCTAATAGAAATGTATAACAATTGCCGACTTGTGTTTCAGATATTATATATATTTTATTAATGAAGTCAAAACTAATTTATTGTTATTATTCATTGCAGATCGAAGCGCCTGCTCAAAGGTGTGGTGTCAGATTGCCTATTGGGAACTAGCTCAGCGAGTTGGTGAGCTCTATCATGCCAAGAAGCCAGCCGTCAATATCTACGCGGACGGTCCCGTCGAATGTGCCGGAGAGAGTTTATGTTTGCGTGACTTGGAAGGAGGGAAGCGGATCCAATTTGATGCGGTGCAAAATACGCGACAAAAAGTCGGCCTAGGTAAGTTTTTCTAAGTCGATTTTTTACTAGAAGTGTTGTACATTGGATTTTTTTCAAGGTGTTACTCTAAGTCTGGAGAATGGCGATGTATGGATTTATAATCGCAGTAATGTCCCGATATTCGTAGACTCGCCTACACTGTCCGAACGCCTGGATCGGGTCTGCAAAGTGTTGCCTGGCTACTGTCTCAACGCCTTCGAAACAAACAGGTACTAATTTCTGCTCGATGTTTAATGCTGTAAATACTGTAAACTTATCCCGTCTTCTTTATTGTACAGGGCTCAATTGCTGGCTTGCAAGCAATCGCAACAGACTCATCTGGGACCAATTGACAGATTCAGCATGAAGGTTAGCTTCGCCAAGGGTTGGGGCAACACGTATCGGCGACAGGACATTATGGGCTGCCCCTGCTGGCTGGAAGTGCACTTCAGTCATTTGCGGTGACACTATCAGATGCCGGCGGGCACCTATTGCTTAACGGCAAATGCAACTGCAACTGCAACTGCGCTACGTTTAGTTAATATCAACTGCATTAAACCCATGTGTTGTTGTATGCCAAATTTGCTGCGTCAGTCGCGCCAGCTGCGTCAAATATTTCAAACCGAACTTTCGAGGCTAGGCAGTAAATCATGCAAACTTTGAGACATGCAATTAATATAAGGAGTTTTACAAGCGGCGAGTGGATTCGCGTAGGGCCAACAATGGACTGCAAATGATATACTTTCAAAAAGTTTAAATTTATTACGAGAAATGTTTCAATTAATTGCTAAAATGCCACATCGAAATTAACTTATGTGCATAAAGCGTGCGCAACGACAAAGCTAGAAGTGTTAAATATTTTCAATTCAAATAGTAATTGATTGTTAAACATAGCTAAAAAAAAAAAGAAACAAAATTAGCTAATATTAAAATCCTGTGATTCACTCTATATGTACATTTACATATGTATGCGTGTACACCAAGTTTTGTATGTATGTGTATGTGCACAAAGAACTACAACTCGTTGATTTAAAAATTTGTGTGTATATATACATAGTTAATTCTTGTTTACATCAATAATTTTACATACAACAAAACCAAAGCAGTGGCACACGTTTTGAAAATAACAGCAAATATTTCTACAGGCATTCCACATGCACATAAACATGTTACATCAAATAGTTACATGCAAAACAAGTAAGAAGGCTCTAGTCGAGATATCCCGACTAGACGATACCCCGATCCCTATACTTCACGCGTACAGTCAGTGCTTGCAAGTATGTGTGTGTGTACGCGCGTACTGCATACTGCATACACAACTTCAATGTTCCATATCTCCGGTGTTTATTATCCGATTTCAATAAAAGTTTGCCAGATTGTCATTATTTTGTTTTATAATTCAAATTGCATCTCAAAGTTTTCCAAATTCAAGATTTTGTTATTATCGATCCCATGTGTATATCGGAAAAGGGAAGAGTTATCGAAAATCTAAAACAAACTTGTACTGCCTAGGGATTAGGCTAGCTTAAGTTCCAAATCTGGAGCGTCTAGCTCTTATAGTCTCTGAGATCGGTTGGCTTATACATACAGACGGACAGACGGACAGACGGACATGGCTATATCGACTTGGCTGTTGATGCTGATCAAAAATATATATACTTTATGGGATTGGAGATGCTTCCTTCTGCCTGTTACATACTTTTGCACAAAACCATTATACCCTTTTTTCCCATGTGTAATGGAATCAGGGTATAAAAAAAACATTCAAACATCATCTTTGTAATGTGCTGTGTTGAATTAAAAATGCAACCTTTTATTTTCTAGTGGAAGCTGGCAACGAATTAAGTATAAATTATGCATGCATTTGCATTCTTAATCCTACATACTTTTCTGATGTAGTTTAAAGCTGTTAGATCAAAAATCAATTGTTCGAAATGGTTGAATTTTATAACCAAAGCTTTTTTTTCTTTTGTTGAGACAAGTTTTAAAGAGGATTCAAGCAAAAAATTCAATTTGTCATTTTAAAGATAATAACCAACATTTTTTATTTTAATGTGTTGATAGATTTTTTTAACCTTGTGTATTAGATTGTTTCGTTATGCCTATATGTCTTTTTGTATTTTGGTTTTTTGAGCCTTAATATTCACTCAGTTGCCTTTCAATGTGACAGAAATGCAAATTTGAGCAAAGCTTCAGACATTTTTAGTGTAGTTTTTTATATCAAACATTTTTATGCCGAAATTTGTTTTCAATAAAGCGTAGAGCCACTGCAGATAAGTTTTCGTAGCTGTACACATTTGGAAAGTGCCTTCACATATTAACCGTACATGCATTCATATGTAGATAAGTACACTTTAGTTCCAAAAATTTATTATTATAATAACCATACGCCCTTTTATAAAAGCATAAGTACATATGACGAGTACACACACACATATATGTAATAAAACGCTGATTTTAAAACTGCTTTGGACTTGAGTCATTTTGAATATATGAAACGCATATGTACATTTATGTGTACATTACAACGTACATACATATGTTTGTATATACTTACAGTATCTTCAAAATGATCAAATATTTAATCAGCGTCGATAGTTGTAGATTTAATACATTAAGTTTTAAGGAATATTTTGTAATAAAATTTCAATATATTTACAAATTTGAATTTGGTTTTTTTTTTGCATAATTGATTTTACAAGATTTTATACTAAAATATTGAATATGAATACAATATATATTTATATGATTTACTAACACATACTACCTGGTGTCCCAGGACACGGAACATTAAAAAAAAGGGCTAGAATTAAAATTTTAAGAAGTTGGTAGGCGAAATTTTTTTTAAGAATGGTTTTGAAACTCACTGAACATGTCGCCGCAAAACCAGTAACAGAATATTGACTAGCATTTTATGCGCGACACACCAAACCAGCTGTCGGGCAACTGGGGTAAATTACCCCAAATGGGGTAAAAAAAGTAACTTTTGTGAGAAATATATGTATATTTTCAAATTATCATGGGAGCTATAATATGAAGAAAGAGTCGATTTGGTTTTTTTTTTTTTTTTTTTGGTTTCGCCATGGGGTAATTTACACAACAATATTTTGGGGTAATGATTAAAAAAGTTCCCCGACCGTTACACTTGACCAGCGGTCTGGGAACCGGGGTAAATTACCCCAAATGGGGTAAAAGTGAAATTTCTGGGGGTAATGGAAATGATTGAACAGTAAAATTTTATATTATATGGACCTTTTATGCTCTTTACTAAAAAATGTATTTAATTGTATCTAATACGACGATTACTCTGCAGCTAGTTCTCATAAATGTCACTGAAAATCTGGTTCGGAGAACGAATGTTCTAAAGCTTTAAAGTCTCCAACGGGAATCCGACAGAACGCGAAAACTCCTTCTGAGAAGGCTCGACTTGAAGATACTCGAAACCGTTTTCCAAACTGAATTTAATGAAATTTTCGCAAATGATTAATGTTATAAATTTTTTTTTTAAAGCTATCATTAAAGAAAGCAGTTATCGGAACAAGTCGAGCTGAACTATTACCACTTACAGCCGGGTAACTAAACGCCGAAAATATTTTTATACCGGTAATAAAGTAAAGATCTTAAAAAAAAGCATTTTATGTGGTGTCAAAAAAAATTTAAAACATTCCAAGTTACCAAGTTCGAGTTAAACGAATATGTAAATTTAATATAAAACAACAAATTCAGTATTTGAAATTATTCAATCACATAATCCTGGTCGAAGTCATATTTATCAGCGTTTGTAGATGCAGATCCCAAACTAAAACTATCCAAAACGTCGGTAATTTTTGTAATTTTTTTCTCATTTCGAACATTTTGTTTTTTCTTCTTTTTTTGCAGCTCCTTAATGTTTTTGTTAAGGGATTGATTTTCTAAAAGTAAAAAGTTTCTAAGAAATTATTATGTTTCAACAGAAATTTACAAAAATATTTACCTTCTAACATCAACACGGGATCTGGCTTATCTTTCTTATTATCGTCTAATTTCCTTTTTCGACCCTTAGTTGGTACTTCATCCTCAGTTATTACTGCAGGTGTGTCATCTCGTGGCAATCGTATCTCAAGTGGACCAGTCGATGTTATTTCCATAACATCATCCGATTTGCCAGGGCAGTGGCTTAGTAAATCGGTCTCCATTGATTCAAAATTTTCGACATCAAATTCTCGCACGTCCGAGTGTACAATCGAAGCACTTATATGTACATTTGGTGTGTCGACCACTTCAGGTGCTTGTGTACAGTACTTAATTTTTCCTGTATTCCAATCGTTTAATACACTACGTGCAGCAGCTAAAACATCTGGAACACCCTTTTTCAAAAATTTTCCTAACGAATAAAGTTGAAAAGTGATAAGAAAAGAAATATAGAAAGTACCGATTCCTTACCCATTCTCGCAGCCTTCTTGGCAAAGAATTCTTCAAAAGTTTCGTAGTTGGTAATATCATACATTTTACAAAAGTACTCTTTACTGGCCCTTTTTAAAACGCTCTCGGCTATGCTGAAAGGATCTTTAATGTCGCCCACACGCTGAGCATTTTTCAAAACGGCGTGTGAGTTTCCGCTGGTATCACTGGCAATACTGGTGAAAACAATGCCAGGACAATCAATTAGCTTGATTTTTGAGTCAAGCTCCACTTCCTGCATAGCCCTGTACAAAAGAAGACATTAATTAGTTACCAAGCATTTAACATCAATTGGGATTTAATTCATCCTGTTGAAGCATGCAGCAATTTAAATACAAAATCCCTCAGATTGGAAGTATGACACATTTAAATTACTTTTTTACTGATCAAGCACTTGTTGATACTTACTTAGTCACTCCAGGAGTGCTGCCCACCATGCATGAACGTCCCCGGGTCAATGAGTTAATTATGGAACTTTTTCCCACATTCGGTATACCAACAACTCCAACGCGAATCGATGTTTTGATACCTTTGTTGCGACAGTAATTGGCCAGCATGGACATAAGCAACTCAGCTCCGATGCATACTGAGCCCTGCATAGCTTTTTCACTTTTCATTTCACGCATTTTCCGACGCCCCAGTTTAGACGCCTGATCCTGGGTGGAAGCTTTAAATGCCGTGACGGGTAAAGTGCGTCGAAAGTACTTAATCCAGTTGTTCAAATTTTCCCTTGGGACAAGATCGGCTTTGTTTAAAATTAGAACGAGCCGTTTGTTACCAGGAGCAGCGCGTACAGCTCGCTCTACCTCATTGCATCGTGTGCCCAGTGGATCGCGCGCATCGACTACTTCCAGTACAACGTCTGCGTTTTCAATGACCTTGCGAAATTCTTTAAAGTACTGTTTTAGCGACTGCTCCTTGGTGGTGGCGTTCTTGTATTTCTTGTCAGTGTCAACACTATCATTTTCGTGCATTATACCATGGACAGTGCTGCGCATATCGGCATCTTCGACCATCGATTCCAGCGTCTTTTTTTTGTTCTGTTCACGCTCTGCTTTAAACGTTTCCCTGTTGGCTAGACGTTCAGCCTCCTTTCGCTGCTTGACCTCTTCCACCTCCTTAAGTATATCATCTTTAAACGGGCAACTGTTTGGTATCTGTATTAGTTTTTGTTTTTTACTGCCTTTCTTAGTACTCTTTTTTGCTTCACGACGTTCCTTTCGGTTGTGCTCGCGCACTTTTTTGTCAATCTTGTGCTTGAGCTTACCTGTCAACCGCTTTGTTTTTTTTGCTACAAAAAAACAAAATGCAATTTAATGTCAGTCCTTTATTGCAAACATAATGTTAACACTTACTTTTCAACCTTTTAAGAGCCATTTCAACTTTAGAAAAACTCGATGTTTTACCAACCAACTACGCACGTAAACACGTGCTCTTCTAAAATAACCGAACAGTTTGGTACTATCGATTTAAATGTTCGTCATCGATGGTTTGTATTTTATCGATGCCATTCAGATAATCGCTCTATAATTTCATGCACTACAAATGATCAACATGATTGAAATATGCTAGTTTTTAAATCGCGAAAAGTTTTTAGGCAGTTACCTACCATATGAATGAAAAAAGTTTTTTTTTCTTTTTTCGTCGTAAAATTAATCCAAACTTACCATTCACAATTTAATATGATATTATTACGCATTATGCAGCACTGAAATTTGCTTACAGTATTACCAGACAATTCAGGATTTAGTGATGTAATAATAATAAACAGCATTGTGACCACAATTTGTGGTATTGAATCAAAATCAAAATGTCTATGAAAACAACATTTTTAGCTGGCTTACAATATATAAAGAAATGTACACTTTATGGCTTGTCACAAAGAAACTCGTATATACACACAAGTGCATTTTTAAGAAAGGCAGAGGACCGCAAAGAAATGCTAGCCTCTCTGCCGGCTAAAGACGAGGGCACAATTGGTGAAAAATCTGTCGATATCGACACACTTATTGGCCGGTACACAAAAACACATTTGCTTTTCTTGTGTCATGTCAAGTAAAATACTGTATATTTTTGTAAACAGAAACAAAAAGTTCTTCCCCGATGCGAGTACGGCCACGCAACTTTTTAATGGCGTACCCTTTAACGAATTACCCATTTGTAATATACGAGTCTCGCCCAACAACACCATTATTTCAGTTACGGACTATAAAGGCAAGAATTAATAACTATTATAAGCAAACACACATATAACGACTAGAGTTATTTTCATATACCGGCCACAGGTGTCCCAAGACTCATACGATCGTGCGGAATTGAAGGTTTCAAAAACACCCGAAAAGGCACAAACATTGCCGCACAAGCAACTGCAGTCAGCATTAGCGCAGTAAGATGCAATATTTTACTGGTTTTGTATATGGTATATTAATGTACTGGGATTTTTTTTAGAAAGCAGTTGAGCTTGGATGGAAAACGATCCGAGTGAAAGTTCGTGGCCTTGGCCCTGGAAGAATGGTAAATGATCTCTAGTAAAAAATGTTTTATTCAAATATAAATTTTTTTTATTATAGTCAGCAATTAAAGGCTTGCAGGTTGGTGGCTTAAATATTGTTTCTATTACTGATAATACGCCTGTCTCCTGGAATCCACCGCGACCTCGAAAACAAAGAAGTCTCTAATAAGCTTATCTTTCATTTGGCGTACGCAATGCGAAAAGAATAGTAAATAAAAAAAAAACAGTGCAAATTGTTTAAAAGTGTATTTAATCATGTTGCTGAACTATGAAATGTAGAAAAATCAATCCAAGTTGCGTTAATATGAATAGCATATGGGACCTTGCACGATACCAATGCGTATTGCTAAATAAATGGGTTGTAAAGTAAAAAATAAAGTTTTAATACTGCTTAAAAAATGTATTTCTTATTTTAAAATGTGTTTTTTTTTTAAATTTTAGGTTAAGTCTTGGAAGTAGTATTTAAAAAACTATTAATGTACAATATCCAAATAATATGGTTAATCCCTTCCTATCTAGCCTATATAACCGGACTTTATATTGTGTTAGACATACATGCATAAAGTTTTATGATGACACTTTAAGAGTGCACACAATCATCTCATAAAGTTGGCACAGTTCGTGATGCATAATTATTTGATATATTTCTTATTGGGGCTAAAGTATGAATTTGTACAAATACTCGATTGTTTGTAAAAATATTTGGCTGGAATGGTTTTCAAGCTGGAATAGAAAATCTAAAGATGATTGCATAGCTAATGTTAGTCTTATAACTGCGTATGATGGTTCATATAATTGTCATGAAGCAACTGTTAATTTTTTATAGCGCCATTCGAAACTCTTTAGTATTATATTATGCATTGCTTTACACACTGGGACAAATATACATTGTTTGCGCGATTTGATTTGATTGCTTGGCGGTGTTGACCCATTCGATCGGAAGAACACCGAATTTGACAAATGGCTAAGACTTAGCTTATGCGCGCCTAAATCGTCGTCGCCTACTAAAATTTGTTTTTTTCGCCATCGGCAAGACTGTTTTATTATTTTTCGAGAGACATATTTAATGCTTGATCCAGCTAAAGGCACGTTAATTTCGCTCTCATCGCAATTATGGCAACCACCTGCACCATAGGATGCATGAAATTGCATGCTTGATGTTACACCGGAAAAGTTCGGACTTCGGCCTCCACAGGGGTCTTGCGGCGATTCACTCTGCCTCTCACTACTGCTGTCATCGCGCCTTGGCGCTATACATTCTTCGTAGTCCATTAATGTGCTGGCACACGAAGGCTGGTATATAACTGCCGAAGCATGACCAGAGCGTCCAGAATTCAATGGAGTGCCCTGCTCCCAACTGTTTGTGCGCGGATCATACACTTCAACGATAGACAGAAAATTGTTGCCATCAAAGCCGCCGATGGCGTAAAGTTTTCCATCCAGAGGCGTTAGCGAAAGTGCACTTCGCGCAATTTGTATTGGGGCAACCATGTCCCAACTTTCGTTTTCTGTATCATAGCGTTCTACAGTTGCTAGTTGACGTGTTCCATCGAATCCACCCACGACATATATGTATTGATTAATCGCTGCTACACCTACAATTAAAAAAGTTATTTTTAAAACATGTTAGACTAGAATTATATTATGTTTTTTCGATTTTGCGTGAAAGACTGACAAACATCTATAAAAACTTCCAAATTTATAATATAAGTAGGATGTAAAATATATCACTTATGCATGTATTCAGCATTCCGCCGAGCTCGTAACTATTAAAGTCATGAAAAGGTAACAAGTTGATACATCAGTGGTGATAATAAAAAAACGTAATGATCTAGTTCAGTTAGCTTGATCCTGAACCATATACCTTTCATGCAAGGTGTAATGCATGATGACCAAGGTTCAACATTTAACACCTTTTCAACCGATTTCTATGAAAAATGTTCAGTTTTTTATTATTGTAACCAAAGCTTCTTAAACACTTTCTGAATTTTCAAACATCAAAATTTTAATTCTATCAATAACATGAAAGAGTTACCGCTAAATTGAAAAAATTTCGTTATGTCTAGGGTTTGGGCCAGCTTATGCTTTAAATCAGGAGTCTTACTGAGAGCGAAGCGTTGAAACAAACAGATGGACATGGCTATATTGACTCGGTTGTTGATGCTGGTCAAAAGTATGTTCTTTATGAGGTCGGAGATGCTTTCTTATGAGTTGTTTTTCAATTTCACTCTAAAGTTAATGTTTGAGATGAGCACACAGTATTACCTGCTCCACTGCGGCCAGTATTTAAGGAAGGCAAATAACTCCATTCGTTGTTTTCCGGATGGTAGCACTCCACACTGGCCAAACGCTCATTTCCATCGAAGCCACCGATAGCGTAAAGTAGACGATTAACAACCACAACACCAACGCCCAAACGCTTGGAATGCATTGGCTGAACGAGTGTCCAGCGATCTTGGTCTGGGTCGTAGCTGAAAATAAAAGGTTTTTTTAAGCTCTTAACGGAAATTGTGTGGGATGTATAGAATACGCACTATTCCACTGTGTTGTGGTACTCCATTCCTGCCGATCCACCCACAGCGTACATTAGCTCATCCATGACGGCAACGCCGACACGATGACGCGGTACGGACATCGGCGAGCATGGCCGCCACGTCTCGCTAATGGCACTGTATCGATCCACCCAGTCTGAATCGTAAGAAGATCCAATGTTGTTATTGCGTCCGCCTACTGCATAAAATTTTCCCTTGAGAAATGCGGCGCCCAGGCCGGAACGTGGAATGCGCAGGTTTGGCAAGGTTGTCCATGTCTTGTCGTCGACATTATAGGCCTCTAGTATATCCAATGAGTGCCGAAAAAAACCACCAGCGACGAATATCATGCGGGTTGTGTTTGGTGTTCGCTCTTTCACGCCTGGGCACTTGTGCAATGTTAAGTCTTTGAAGATTTTGGCTAAGTATTCACGGCAAGCAGGAACCTTGCGCAATACGTCACAGTTCTTCATCTGCTCCTTTAGGAAGTTAGGTGTCAAAAACTGACAACGAACGGCGCCCAAAATATGTTCCATCTTGCAATGTCGGTTGTCCTCATCGTATTTCACCCATTTGAGGACGGCATTGTACACTTCGCGCTCCTCCTGCACATTTAGTTCGTCTCGTCTAATAAGTGCAATCAGCTGATAAGCGGTCAGCTGTAAAAACTCTTCCTCTTGACAAACCTGCAATCACAACGAAAGGGACAATAAATATGACAGTATTTTTGGAAATTATTCAACACTTGCATACTTGCATAAACTGCCGTTCAATAAAATGGTTTGCTTTTTTCTGCAGCTCGTTGCAGCTATGTTGTTCGGCAAAATTGGCAATGCCAATAGCATTCGTTGGATCCAGTTGTCGCTCCAGGAACGCACAGCAGGCATCGATAACATTTTGCACTTGAAACATTGTCGCTGCAGGCAAAAGCTGACATACAGTTACCTCTGTAACACGTATTTGTCCAGTGTACATAAAGTATAGGATTCGGGCCATTGCCGTGGGGCAAACCTATGAATTCAGAATACGCTGTTCAACTGTTATAGCAACAGGTTGCAAGTTAGAGCTATGCGGCCAGTCTTTACTTACCCCCTGAAGTTGCACGCGAGACATTTCCGACTCCTTTAAGCCGCCTGTAAACATGGCCTTAAAGTAGGGCGATGCAGCAGATAGAACCACCTTGTGAGCAGGAAACAGCTCCTTCTTGACTTCAAGCACAACATCTGTGAGCATTCCATGTGAGCGCATCATGAACATCATTTTAAGCGCCTCCTTTGCATAGTTCGACATACAGAATGTCATATCATCATCCGTCGCATCATGATCATCGATGGCACGTGCAGTTTCAAAGCGTCCACATGAAGTTGAGACGGAAGAACTGACAGAATGTTCGTTCATCTCAATGTCTGTTTTGTAAATATATAAAATTATATAAAACTTGACTAATTTTGTCCATGCTTTTAATATATGCTGATAAGCAGATTCATATCGTTATACTAGGGCATTCACGTCGGTTTTCTTATCGGGTTTACTGCTTATTTATTATTTTTATACCCTGAACCCATTAAAAAAAAGTAAAAAGGGTATAATGGTTTTGTGCAAAAGTACAACCTGTGAAATTTTAATTGAAATCGGTTGAGAAACACCGGAGATATTGAAGTTGAGCATACATGTATGCAGTATGCGCGTACACACACACACACACATACTTGCAAGCACTGATTGTACGCGTAAAGTTTGGATTGAGTATACGATTTTTAAAGGCTAAGCCGGCAGGGGTGGGCGTCGCCAAAACATTTTTAATGCAGATCTTTGGGGTGATATCAACTAATTTTTTACAAATGTTATGACACCTGTTTAGATACTGCTTAAGGTATATGTCAGCCATTTGAAATTGTAAAAGGATTCATCGAAAACGGCAAGAGACATCGATAAATAAAAACAAACAATCAATCGAACAATCTGTTTATTTTTATCTAAATAGTCTCTTAGATCAGCAAGAGGAAAGGATAGAGTAATGGACTTGTCTATATCGGCTCGTTTTGTTGTTGCTGTGGGTCTCCATGTAATATATTTGCGCTTTTGAGATACAATTTGTGTTCCAAGTGTTGGAGTTTTTGGAGTTTAACTGAATTTTCAAATTCAAAAAATTTTCGTTATCCATAAAATGGTATCGATTATTAAAAAACAAAACTTGACTTGCATATGGTACACAAAAACTTTGATCTCAAAACTCAATTCTCTTCCTCTCATATCATCGACTCGCTCATTCGAATAGGTTTTTGTTGCTCATCAAGAATATACAATATATATACATATTTTCTGATGAGACTTTTGTTTTGAACTAAAACGTTCGCTAACTTAATTAGAAATTAATAATGTACTTTGCTTAAATAATAAAAACTCTAGTCCTACTAAAAGAGGTTTCAACAAACTATCGAACAGGGGCTCTGGTTGGTTGGGTTGGGTTTGATTTCTGTCACACACCTGTTTATATGTTTTTCCGTCAAAACAAGTGTTTCATTGCATTGTTCCGCCGTTTTTGTCATAAATCATAGATTGCATTCGCGATTTTTGTTTAAGTCTACGTTGAAGGTTCCTGTTCAAAGTTTTTTTTTTGAAAACATTTGAAACAGTTGATAAGTATATAAATAGTATTTGTCACAAAGTTTGACTACAAAAAACTTAGTGGTTTTACTATGCTATCATCATTCGACTTTGACCTCGAGTAAAGGTTTTTTTTTTTTTTGATTTTTGTTCCGTTTTTTCATATTGTCAATGGATCAATAGATTAAATATTTTAATAGAACGATAAGCATACTTAAACCTTGACTGATTGTGCGTACGCCAGAATTGAACTGAATCGAACTGAACTACAAACACAAACCAGGTAAGGGCAGTGTCTTAACGTGAACGCTTAGTTAGAAATGCCATAAACAACGAAGGGTATAAAGTACAATGTCATGCTTCCACAGCCAATAATCACAAAAGCTTGGCGTTCAACAGTAATTGGAAGCAACAAAATACGTTCAAAAATGACACAACAAAATTGTTCATGACTGTCAAATTTTGAAATGGTTCTGTTTGTAAATGAACGTACATATTTTAAGTTGTTAAGGCAAAATACTCTACTTCTTCATTTGTTGATGTACTTAATGAACTTAACAGAAATAAAAGCTTACATTTTTACAGCATAGAATAGTACTTTATGGTGCTTGCAAGTATGTGTGTGTGTGTACGCGCATACTGCATACACAACTTCAATGTCCCATATCTCCGGTGTTTCTTAACCGATTTCAATGAAAATTGCACAGATTGTCATTATTTTGTTTAATGGTTTAAATGACATCTCAATCTCAGTAGCTCTAATAGTCTCTGAGATCGAGGCGTTCACACATACGGACGGACAGACGGCTTTTGATGCTGATCAAGAATATAAATATACTTTATAGGGTTGGAGATGCTTCCTTTTGCCTGTTACATACTTTTGCACAAAACCATTATACCTTTTTCCCCATTTTTAATGGGATCAAGGAATAAAAACCGCACACATAAAACTCAACATTCAAGCTTTGATAAAGACTTTAAGTCTTTATTGATGTTCCCAAGCAAACATATACATATGCTTGTACACAGCTACGTAGTGTGCGAGTAAAATGACGTGCGGCTGCTATGACTTTGCAGAAAAAGTGTTAGCGCAAGGAGTTCCCTTCATTTTTTTAAACATTTTTTATCAACAATGCGATAAGCACTAATACAAAGAGAGAGAGATAGAGAAAAAAATACTGTCAAATCATGATGAGCAGGCATAATACACACATGTTCATGCTCATATATATATAAATACATAGTGAGACCATGTACATATGTATATGTATGTATGGGCGAAGTTTTAAAATGTAGTCGACGTATTTAAACGTTTTGTTTTTATTTAAATAAAAGCAACATGTTCATATTCATAAATGTCTTCACGCTCAATGAACAACTTGTTGATTGTGGGACAAGCTCTTTATCTAACAATAAAGAATTATAAATTTACCTTACATTAAAACAATATATCGCTAACAATTATTCAAAAATGATTGTTTTTATCAATATTGGAATTAACAAATATATCTGTATGTACATTAATTGCTATCACGTGTATACACAAACGACGAATCTTCAGTGTATGTGTACAAAACAGCTGATAAATTGGTCACCCCGATTTGGTGACTTTCTCTATATTGATATTAAAATTAACTGAGATATTTCTGTGTAAAGAAATTTGTTGACAATATTTTTCACACAAACACAATTTAGGTTTCTGTTTAAAAGCGTTAAGAACTACCGTTTGTTTTTATTCTTTCGCAGCACACTCAACCGCAACCGCGTACAACTTATAACTAAATCGGTGCAGAGCTGCCACTCACCTTAAACTCTAGTAGGGGTGTTCAATAAGAGAAAAAATGCAATGGTGACACTGCAGCCAGCGTTCTCTTAATTGAAGAATGTCTTTATTACGAAAATTTGGCACTTTTTTGTATATACAAATAATTATTTAAAATAAATGCATGTCCGTCGACAGCTGTTATTAGTTCATTTATATTGACCACATCATTAAAAAAAGGATTGGCATAATGCTACCACACCGATATAAAATTGTTCGATTTGTTAGTGGTGCCAGATGCCGCAAGACTACGTTTTAATGTGAATGCTCGGAAAAAATGTCCGCTAAACTATATTCATTATGTTTAAAGGTTGTTTTATAACAGAAATGTTTGTTGTCTTATGATAGAAAATTCCTCGCTATCAATTAACCAAGTAGGTTTTGTGAATGACATGACAATCTGTGAAATTGTATTAAAATCGGTTGAGAAACACCGGAGATATAGAACTTTTAAGTTGAGTATGCAGTATACGCGTACACACGCACACACATACTTGCAAGCACTGACTATACGCGTAAAGTACAGGGTTCAGGGTATCGTCTAGTTTCTAGGGATTTCTCGATAAGAGCCTTCTTACTTGTTTAATATTGTAATTGATTTAATATTTAGAGTGTCTGCCTATCTTAAATATCTATTATTATCAATTAGTTATTGTTTATTTTATGTTATCTGCTGTTTTCTATATATTATTGTTATTTATAAATCGTACAATCGCAAACCATTTACATAAAAGAAATACAAAATTAAATGTCAAAAGAAAGCGAGAAAAAAAGAATTAAAATCTTAAAATTAAATCCGTTTAACGCCAAAAATAATCTTAATAATAAGAAATCTAGCAAATTGTGTTGAGCTTGGTTGTAAACGTTTGTACAGATGCAAAAATCAGATGAAGCCAGCACAAACTAATTGCGGATGTAATGACATTTTGCTCTGTTTTCTGCCTGAGGACGAACTTCAGCTATTGAGTTTTGATTTTGGCAAAATAAAAGGATAGGCTGTTTGTTAAATTATTTTGGAATAAAGCAAATACACTCAAAAGAATGGGTAATTATTTTTTATACTTAAGTTCAATCTTATATTTTTTTATAACGAGATCATTCTGCAGTTCAAGTTTTTTTAACTCATAATTGTTGCGCTCCTTTTGCTCCTCCAATTTCATTCGACGATCTTCCAAGTTTCTCATCCACCTAAATTTCTCCCTTTCTAACGAAAACTGCCGTTCCCGAAATTCAGCTAACATTTCCTCCATTTCTGTCAATTTGTCTGTTGCCGTAGCCGAGCGCTTTTGTGGCAGATCGCTTGTTAAACTTTCCGACTCAGGCGCAGAATCGGAAGCTTCCAAAGTCGTATTTAAGCTATCTTCACTCAAAAAGCGGCTGTCTTCAAACTTAATGGTTTTCAGTGCTTTGGCCGAAACTTCATTTTCTTTGCAAAATATATCCGACAGCCTCTTATAATGTGGACACATTTTGATAATTTTCTCTGCAAAATAGAAAAAAAAACAAAAGTAAGGCTTACAAACATTATGCATGTTTGAAAGTCTTACGGTTTATATTTGTTTCAGCATCGCCATCTTGGAGACCAGAACCAGTCGATTGTGTCCACTCTTTTGCTTTCTGTTGCATTCCTTTCAAATGGCGAACCTTGCACTTGGCCATATTCCATTTTGCTTCAATATTTGTCTCCTCCAGCATTTTGCTGTAATAAATCCTAGCAGTTGGCTTCTAATACATTTTAAGCGGTTTTAATGCCAAATTTCAAACATTATAGTACGCACAAAAGAACACACCTCGTGATTCCTATGGACTTGCATATAATCTAAGATAGTTTCAATCTCCTTGTCCGACCATTTCTTTGTTTCGTTAAGACGCAAGCGCTTACGTACTTGATTAGATGCCACTAAAATTTTTTTGAGTTACATTTATGCATAATTTATTGGTATTGTACTTACTCGGTTAGTTAAGTTACATCGAATTTTAGATCGAGTATTTTTCTCAAGTTTGCTTATCGGCTTATCTGGTTTTTTTTCAGCAACAAAATGTTCTGCCGAGAAACTATCAAGCATTGCAACACACACATTCCTGACAAGCTTATCGATGTATATTTAAGCAACTGTGCTGAAGTGATTCAAAAGTGCTGTAAAGTATATTAAAAAATACCGAATTTTAACAGGGTGGCAGCACCAACAATTAAGTCACAATTAAGCAAAACCCAATGAGTATATAAGTACCAGAGACGAAAATAGCCGCCCCTTTTCGTTATTGAAAACCGCCACGGGTATTGAGAGCTCGTGAGAAAGGGGCAAGCGGAAAAAGTACCTCTTCTGCTTTGTCAACTCTCTCTCAAAGTGTGCGATGCGTGAGACAACAAGTGATCGGCAATACTTCCGTTTGCTGTGTGTGGTGACCAAAGTCGACCTAACATGGGAGGGTAGTATAGATTTTACTTTTGACCTTTGTGAAATTGTATGGCCAAACGTGTGATACTTACATATGACTTCCATTATATATGCGTATATATATATATTGGAAATAAGGTATAAGTTTATTAGCTTATTGAACAGGTTTAAAATGACTTAAAGCCAAATTACAATAATCATAATATAAACGCTTTTTGTATCCATATACTTTACCTTAAAAGGGTA